>RPFO01000670.1:1542953-1549603 GCA_009746045.1 Mesostigma viride | reverse complement strand
GAGGGAGGGAGGGAGGAGGAGGGAGGGAGGAGGAGGGAGGGAGGGAGGGAGGGAGGAGGAGAGGGAGGGAGGAGGGAGAGGGAGGGGGAGGAGGAGGGAGGAGGGAGGGAGGAGGAGGAGGGAAGGGAGGGAGGGAGGGAGGGAGGGAGGAGGGAGGGAGGGAGGGACGGGAGGGAGGCGAGGGAGGGATGGGAGGGAGGAGGGAGACAAGGGAGGAGGGAGGTGAGGGAGGGAAGTGAGGGAGGAGGGAGGGAGGGAGGAGAGGGGGAGGAGGGAGGGAGGAGGGAGGGAGGGAGGAGGGAGGGAGGGAGGGAGGGATGGGAGGGAGGGAGGGAGGAGGGAGGAGGGAGGGAGGGAGGGAGGGAGGAGATGAATGGATGGTATGTTCTTAATTAATTAATTAATTAATTAATTAATTTATTAAGGTCCAAATTATAAGGCAATCATGGTACATGAAGCGAGACAAATCATGCCTGGACGCATGGCGATGTAAGAGCCCCCCCTCCCCCACGCCAGGAGGAAGGGGTGCGTGACTGAGTAGAGTAGTTAGGATTTTGTGTTACGAGAGACAACTTTGTATATTATCAAGGAGACAACTTTGTATATAAGATTAGAGTGAGATCAGCTAGTCTTCGCGGCTCAGTTCTAATGCACCCACCCCCATCAGTCCATGGAATACGTGCTCCTGCTCCAGATCCTTAATTAAGGCCAAAATGAGTCCCTTCCAAACAACGTTTGCACTTAGATAGTTAGACGAATTATGCCCGACGAAGCTGGAACTTAACAGCCACAATGAATTACGGTTGTTCAGACCTTGTACAACGCCTCAGGGCATTTGGAGCCCTGAATGGTAACAAATGCTAACAAGGTAGTGTTGCTATCAATAATGATTTTAAAAATTAATATGATGTCATTAATTAATTAATTAGTTATCAACATCACTCCGTTGGGAGTAAATGTAGCACATATCCCTGAGAAGGGGCATATGGCTTTTAATACATTCTAGGCTACTTCATGCAAGGGTGGGAATGTAAGCTACCACTGCTCTAGGTGCACCAGGGCACCTGCACCACCATGTCATATTACAACCAAAACTGGTCGTCATCATGCAAGCATCTGAAGCATGGTCGCAAAACTTCGTGTGCAAAATCTCATGTCATAAGGAGCCCAACATTATGACAATTGCCAGGCTTTGTAAAGATTTTTTATTTAACGATGACTACAGCACAAACAGTGAGCGAAACCCTGGTGCATGTGAATGCCTGAGTGGCGACTGTTCCTAACAGAATGCAAGATGTAAGGTAGACATTGCGAGTATGCCACAAATGTGTGATGTGCAGTGCACATGCATGTGAGCTACCATGGTCCGGATTCTCCCGATTTCTGGCCTGCGCTGGTTGTCTCCTTGATGTATACCCCATGACACCATACTTCTAAACTACTTAAGAACCTTGGCACATTGCAAAATGGGAAAGAAAGCTGAACAATACATGCAACATCACTCACTAACACAGCCATGTGATTGCTACCAACACGTACCATGTACATCCTGTGTGAAATTATTGGCAACGACACGCCAAGCAAACGCCAAGGTACAGTATAACTGCGACAGGCTGGCACATGTCACCTGGCATCCACGTATGCTCACCCCAAGGCATTGGCATATCCCCATGTCTATATCCGTTGCCCTTTGTGCGTACCGAGTCACCCATGCAGTCACCCACCCATGCATCCACCTGGCCCACCCACACAAGTACTCATACACTTGCGCACCTGAGTACCCAGCCACCCACTGGTCCACCCACCCGGTGACCCAGCCAGCCAGCCACGCACCTACTAAACCAACCTATCTAACCACTCGTGCACCCAGGCACCCAGCCACATACCCACCCACTGGGACATCCACCCACCCAGCTAGCCACATATGCAATCTACCCACCTAGGCAATAAGGAGGCATTCACCCATCCTTTTATCCAGGCACCCATTACTAAAACCACGCAGCCACCTAACCACCCAGCCAGCTGGCCCCATGTGTGCCCACCAGGCCGCCCACCCCTGACCCACCCACGCCCCTTCCCACTCGACCACTCTTTCCCCCCATACCCTTATACCCACCGACCTGCACCCACTCACCCTCACACATCCACATCCTCTCAGCCAGTCACCCACCCATCTCACCCCTAACATGCACAGCCCTCCACCCGCGATAGGTGAGTCGATCCCAACTACAAAACCACCCACCCACCCATATCCGTGCACCCACCCACCCATTTACCTTCCCCATCGCTCACCCCACCCACTTCTAATCACAGCTACACATCCACCCGCCACAAACCAACGGTGCAAATCCTCCAGCCCATGCAACAGTTTCACTCAGGCATCCAACAATGCACCCACCTAGGAGTTCCCAAACCCCGTCGATCCCCCAGCCACCTGGCGATTCACTTATAAGCAACCACCCTTGCACCCATCCACCCACCATAACCACCCACCCACCCGCCCTCCCTCCCTCCCTCCCTCCCTCCCTCCCTCCCTCCCTCCCTCCCTCCCTCCCTCCCTCCCGCCACCCCACCCACCCACCCTCTCCAACTGCATGTGGACTGCCTCTCCCAGCGACTCGGCCAGCCGTTTGAGTGTGTTTGGGACCATATGCTGATGCCCATGGATATTACGCGCGCCATCAACCAGGCAACACCAGTGACACTTGAGCTCCTTGTTATCCTTCTCATCGGATGTACTGACGACACCCTGCACAATTACAGCTCACAAGGCAACTAACATGCTGGAGGAACGCATCCGCCGCAGTGGACGTCAGTAACGGATGTTGCAATGTTGCTGGAGGGAGGTCAATCGACCGCACCCGTACATACAAGGGGCAATTATTGATGCGTCATACCCAAAACAGGAAGAAAATGTGGCACAACTAACCTTGCCATCAACATGGATGGACGGAGTTGGAGACCAACTGCAGCGCGGCATTCGCAAGGGCACAGGCTGTGTTGTTCAGCAGGTCCACCGCTGGACTGCCCGATGCCGAGTCCAGGTTCTTCCTTACACAAACTCTCCACAAGCGTGATTGTCGTGTCCTTGGCTGCCAACTGCGGAAAGGAGGCCAGTGCTCGCTTCAGCAGGAACTCGGCAATTGCAATCACGGTGGGCCCTGGCACGATTTGCAGGCCTACACATGCTTGCCCCGCATGTGCCTCCCCCACGTGTGCATCCACCGCAGTTGACGTGCTCGCTCGCAGCTCCCACTACCGCTGGCTTCGTTGCCATGTTCCTCCACCCGTTGCCTCTTGCATCTTAGCTGTTCCTCGCGCTTCTCCGCAGCCTCTCTTTCCCTCTCTTCCTCTCTCTTTTCTGCTGCCGTTCATGCCTTGCTCCAGATATAGATGTGGCTGCTTAGGCGTTCAATCTGCATCACAGAATTGGACGATATGCACGTCAAAGGAAAGCCAACCAAGCAGCAACATTACCAACAATGTAGCGGGAGGGTCAGTGCAGAGGCCAGCAACATAACTGCCTTAGTCTTGTACTCCTACCATACACATTAGGGAAGACTGCTGGCATGGCAGCCTGCATCACAGCAATGAATTGCCGCCAACTAAAATAAGAGAGTGACTCACCGCTACTCTTCCCTGAAGCCGACTGGTCACACCTCCATTGTGGCGTTGTTTTACCACTTTAAGCTCTTCCACAGCGTGCGATTTTGTTGATGCCATTTTCTCAATTCCTGTAGCATATATTTTGCCCCCGCCGCACGCTTCCATGGGTTGCCATGTACATCATACTTTGCTGATGCTGCAGAGAAGTCAAGCGGTTCTTTGCATTCCCTCACCTGTATTCAACGGCAACGCCAAAACGGAATGCCAACGAATGCGGAGCGGGGGAACAAGGCATAAATCAACGCATGGTGAACCGGCAGATGCTGAGGCAGACACGACAATGCACTGGGTGCATGGCAACCATGTGAACACTGATGGTAGCACTCACATGCCTAACAAGCATTTTCTTTGTTTCCCCTGGGTTAGAGTGTAAGGCCTATGCCAACCAAGGTAAACAACAAAACAACACATCCTAAACTGCCCTAACTGACATGGGCAACAAACATGGCCAATGGAGGACAAGGAACCAAGTAGGATCATCCAACAGGATCATGGTATTATGGCAGCTTGCATGCAGTAAATTACATCAAGCATGGTTGGCTCAGCACATTGAAGTATTGTCACATCATTAGAACAAGGGAAAGTCAGAAATCAACGCATGGTGAACCAGCAGATGATGAGGCAGACACGACAATGCACTTGGTGCATGGCAACTATGTGAACACTGATGGTAGCATTCACATGCCTAACAAGCATTTTCTCTGTTTCCCCTGGGTTAGAGTGTAAGGCCTATGCCAACCCAGCTAAACAACAAAACAACACATCCTAAACTGCGCTAACTGACATGGGCAACAAACATGGCCAATGGACACAACACCTTGAAATGGCCTTTTTTTTACATAAATTATGGCCCATGGCAAGTTTATTGTCCGATTGACCTAGGATTGGATCCCACCACTCCCCGGGATGTGTCTGGCTAGTGGTGGAGTAGTTGAGTCAAAATGTTAAGTTTACATGGTACTCCCTGCTTAAGTTAACTCCAGATCCAAGGCCAAAACTGGCCACCTAAACCACTTGCACTTGCATAGAAACAATAGTTGATCTCAGATTATGCTGTAACTTTGCAGTGGTGATGAATAATAGTTGTTCTGACCTTGTACAAAGTTCTACGCCATTTGGAGCCCTAGTTGGTGACAAATGCTAGCAAAATTTTGCTAGCATTTGTCATTAATGGCCATTTAAAATCAATATTTAACCCAAATAATGTCAGAATGCCACCAAAACTTATTGCCATCATGCCAGCACCTGAAGCAAGGTCTCAACAAGTCATGAGCAGAAATTCAGATCATGCAGAGCCCAAAATGGTGACATTTGCCAGCAATTGTCACCATTTTTTGCTTTTTTACCCACAATTTTAACAACATTACCCACCAAAACATTCTCCAAGCTGGGGCGCATCATTTAAATCTTTGCAGGCAACTCAAGAATGACTAGTACAAACAGTGTGCAAAACCTTGGTGCATGTGAATGCCTGAGTGGTGACCATTGCTAGCAGAATCCATCATGTAAGGTAGGCATTGCCAGTATGCCACAAAGCTGTGATGTGCAGTGCATGTCCATATGTATACCCCATGACACCGTGCCTCTAAACTACTTGGCACATTGCAAAATGGGAAGGAAAGGTGAATAATACATGCCACATCACTAACACAGCCATTTGAATGCTACCAACACGCACCATGCATGATATACACTGCGTGTACAGTAATACATGTCGAGAATATGCCGAGCGAGCATATCAAGGTGCAGTGACCCCAACGCTGGCACATGTCACCTGGCATCCACGTATGCTCACATGATATGGCATTGGCATATCCCATGTCTCCATCTCTTGCACTTTGTGCGCACCAAGCCACCCATGCAGTCGCCCACCCATGCAGCCACCTGGCCACCCACCCACACAACTGCTCACACACTCGCGCGCCCGTGCACCCAGACAGCCACCTGTCCTCCCACCCAGTGACCCACCCACCAAGCCAGCCGCGCACGTGCTTACCCAACTTATACAACCATGCGTGCACCTAGGCACCCAACCACCTACCAACCCACTTGGACATCCACCCACCCACCAAGGCACCTGCGCAACCCACACACCAACTAGGTAATAAGCAGGCATTCCCCCATCCAATGAGCCAACCACCCAACCACCCAACCACCTAAACACCCAGCCAGCTGGCCCCATATGCACCCGTCCGGCCACCCACAGTTGACCCACCCACGCACCTACCCACTCAACCATTCACTGCCCCCACACCCTTATACCCACTGACCCACCCACTGACCCACCCACACATGCATTTTCTCAGCCAGCACCCCGGCACCTACCTCACCCCAAACCTGCACAGCCCTTCACCCGTGATAGGTGAGTCGGTCCCAACCATAAACCCATCCACGCATCCATATCTGTGCGCCCACCCGTCCATCTACCCGTCCCTTCGCCCACCCACCCACATCTAGTCATCTACACATCCACCAGCCACCAGCCACCAATGGCCCACCCACCAACCCACACACACACATACATCCCTAACCAACCAACCACCAACACACCACCCTCAAAAACGTGCAGTTGTTTCACTCATGCATCCAACAACCCACCCACTTCAAAGTCCCCAAAGCCTATCATCACCCAGCCACCTGGGCATCTGCCAATAACCGACCGCCCTTGCACTCATCCACCCACCATGACCAGCCAGCCAGCCACCCACCCTCTCCAACTGCCTGTGCTCCCACCTACGCAGCCAGCCATTTACCAAAGCATCCACCTATCAGCCACCCACCTGCCATTGAACCCACCCACGCCTAGGCATCCCTTGAAGCATCTATAGCCCAAGCCTCCCACCCAAGGCTCTCTGGGCAATCAAACAACCAAACAACCAATCACCCAGCTATACAACCACCTAACCACCTAACCACTCAACAACACAATCACCGAACCACCTAACTACCCAACACCCAAACCAGCCAGGCATGTGCCCGCCTCG
>RPFO01000670.1:1410453-1532953 GCA_009746045.1 Mesostigma viride | reverse complement strand
TGGAGCAAGTCTAACGCTGCTCACAGGACTCGAAGATTCTGTGCCGAAAGCGACACTTATGTAATTCGGTCGACTTCGAGGTGTCCAATATTAGGTTTTCTTACCCTGTTCTTATTGTTATCGGTTTCCTGTCAATATGCCTGTAATTGCTTTTTGCAGTGGCTTCGGGCAGATCGTGGAGCTCTGGAAGACTATGGCAGTGAAAAAAGAGGGTCGTCAAAAGAGGAAGATTGAGGATGTCGCAAAAGCGTAAGACTGCTAATGTTTCGCGTGGGCATTTCGGTTGCTGTAATAACCCGTTCATCTTATAAGCCCTGCATGAAATGCTTTCATGCATGCTTGCTATACTTACTTGCTTAACATCGCATCCGTTTCTGCATTGAATCATGGCAACTGCTTTCAGCTTTGAAGCCGACTCGCAGGCCATGGTACAGGAATGCCGGCAAAGCATATCCAAAGAGCGGCAGGCTGTGGAGAAATCCATGGCCAGGGTACTGAACCGTGTTGAAACTCAACTGAAAGAAGCGATCCAAGGATTTCAGGGTTGCATCAGCGCCTTTCAAACTGAATACGAGGAGTTCAACCAGGTTTGTGTGCAGTATGAGTTCACACACATTTGTCTGCACATTGTAGGGTTAAACTAATACACACTGTGCACTATTTTACTATGTGTAAGACTCCCGTACTTGATACGTGCAACGCATAGGGCGGGAGAAATGATGAGAAATATCCCCAAGGGCTTTAATTGTTGAAGCCAAGCCATCTTAGGCGATCTATGAGAACGTTCCTCACCATACATTACCACACTTTGCTGCATCCGATAATGGTGATGCCACTCTTTTATATTGTCTTGAAATGGTCTTGTTGCGTCTCACATCACAGCTGCCATTGTCACTTGCACGTGGTTGTACAGAAAACTGGAGAGCTGCTGAGCATTTTGGACGCTGCAATGGAGAAGTCCTCCAAGAAGTTGGAGTCTCTAGGTAAGCTTTCGCAGTCACTCTTGTCGGTTTCAAAACTTTACGAGGTGTGTGCCATACACCGACGAACAAGTCTGCAGCTGTTGGGCGGTATGCGTGTTTATTCGGCGCTCTCAGAATACTGCCATGTCACTTTGCACGTTAATTTGCCCAGGACCTTGATATCCACCTCTCCCTAGCCGCCCGTCCTAGCTATTGCTTGCCATGGCTGAGCCCGGCATATCCTGCCATTCCCATCTATTCATCTTATATATAACTTTGCCATATCGCGGTGGCTGCTAGCACATGCAAGGCCTGCATGTGCTCCCCATCCGCCAATTCGGGCCGGCTCTATATTCCACTATCCATGCATTGAATTCCACTATCCATGCGTGCAGCCAAGAAGCAGGCGTCGGATCTCAAGGACACGGAGCGCCAGCTGGAGGAGAAGAAGCAGGCGGCAGCACAGAGGATCGCCGCGTTGCGCAAGGTAGATACTATACAGGGTGCAAGCATGACACAGGCGTGTCAACACGAGCTTGGAGTAGGGAACTAGGGATGGAGTTGGGACGGATTAGGGATTGTAGGGAGCAGAACCCTTCAAAACTGCCTGCTCCGTTCCCGCCAGAGTTGTTGTAGCGGCTGCCAAATTCCCATGCTTGAGATTTTATGCTGCTTGAATGGGCCTGCCGCTCGACCTCCCAAACCACACTCTTCCAGGTCCTTTGATGACCTATCTGCGCCCACTAAATATAGCTTGCGCAATCATTTGAAACAGAGGGGAAGTACGTACATGGAAGGGAGAAACAGGGCAAATATGTGATTGTGTCGTTGCGTCCTTCAGAGTGGCACTGGACATCTGCCGGTGTCGATAATTTGGTGTATGTATACACATTCCGGATACAGCGCGTCTGTGATACGATCGATCACGCCGGGTGGCTGGGTATGGGCATCTGTGCGTACCGGCACTGGGCAGGGTTGGGTTTACTGAATTGGCTGCCTGCCTCAACGATCTGCATGCGTGTGGACCTTCGTGTACATGTATGGAGCGGGGGCGGGGGGGGGGAACTGTGCCGGGGGGCTTCTAGATGCACACGGCGGTACCCCCCCTTTGAGTACGTTGCCCTGGCCAATGATCCACCGTAGGTATGCGTGCATTGGTGTTGAGGGTCGGGAACTCCTGTCGTCACATGTTGCCAGCACCCTCGAGCCATGTTGCTAGCATCCCCAGGCCTGCTTGCTCACTCTCAATGCATGCACATGTACGTTGTCTAGCTGCTGTGATCGAGGAAGGTGGCCGGCCCCGGCGCTGCAAAAACATGTCCAGAAGGGAGCGGCCAGGTAGTTGTAGATGCGCAGGTGCATGCGCGTGAAGTTATGGGATGTTGTTGATGGCTCGGGCTGCTGCATGCATAATTATGCCGGCCTCCGCCTAGCTTGCTCGTCCGGGGTTCCGTGTTCACTTGCCGATGTATGCACATTTTTATAGCCAGTATATCATGGCTTCTGCATGCATGTGTCATGTATCCCATAAATCTCCTTCACATGGCCCATGGGTAATTATATGCGCATGTGTGCTAACTGTGCAGGACAACTCCAAGTTTGAGAGCCTCAAGAAGAACTTCATGGACAAGATGTTCTCCAGCCTGTCCGACGCGGACGAGGACGACGCCCCGCGACCGGGCGCCAAGAACAAGGGGCCCGCATTGCACGACTCGCCGTCATGGGACATGGACGCCTCGTCGCTGGACGATGCGGGGGATGATGACGTGGATTTTTGAGGCAGGCTGGCGCTGGACCCCAGCTATAAGGGGCAACAACCGAGCCCTATCAAAGCGCCTGCAATTGCCGGCCGGCCCGCGCCTAGCTATGTTAACTCAACTTACTCATGCAAGCTCATGGGTTCAAAGACAAGGAATTACAATTTGTTATATTAGAAGCATCTGATATGTACATACAGGTTCAGGCCGGATCCTTCAGACGTATATATGATCTATGGAGCCCCTCTTACGAGCAGATATTCATGATCGGATATGCAGGCCGGAAAAGCAGCGTTGGGCGGACATTGTAAAAGGGTACTACGACCCCCCATCTGTGGGTCCTAGGAAATATTAAAAGCATGGGAGGCATAGTTTGCGTGCAAGGCGGCAATTTGTACTGATTGTCTCGAGCCCAACTTCGAAACTTTGAAACTTCGATTTCAATTCAGAGGGCGGGGACCGAGATTAATTAAGAGGTACCTTGAAATTAATTAAGAGGCATGCCTCTATCAAGATATATTTCTGGAGGCGAGTTTCGATTGGCGTTCACTTGTAGTAATGAACGACAACATATCAAGCTGTGTAATTCATTTCCATTTCGACTTTTACATATTCTCGGATTTGTCAAAAAAGGATCAATTATATACCCGACTTCTCCGTAAAATCTCATCGACCGGGTTTCGAAACAACCCACCAACGCCGTAGATGCAGATCCAACGTAGAAAACAACGTCACGACCGACGCGCCGCCAAATAGTCGCCTAGGTTCCTTTTCTGTGAGCCGTTTTACAACGTCGCGCCGCGTCGTGTTCCCGAGCCCTTTTCTGAACGTGAGATGCAAACTCCGCTTGCCAGACCGGGAACTCCGTCCAATACCGTCGTGCAGTACCAGGTGCCAATGCACTAACATTCATCACCGATATCGCTGGAGTAAACCTCATTTTTTTCGCCATCTAGAAAGTAGAAACGTCTCCGCGACACTACCGCGACTTCAGTACTTTCCGTCACCCTTGACATGTTGTCGTACAATGCTACAAATTAAAGCCAATAGAAACTCGCCTCCAAATATATATCCTCATAGAGGCACGCCTCTTATTTAATTTCAAGGTACCGCTTATTTAATCTCAGCCCCCGCAGTGCCCCCGCCCTCTGAAGTTCGAAGTTTGAAGCTCAAAAGCCAGTTTTACACCGATTTGCGTGCAAGATTAGCCTGAGGCCTCACTTGCAAGGCCCACCTTTTATTCTAGCTGTGGAAATACATGTACATATTGACGTCTTGGGGAGACGTCTACTATATCTTAAGTAAATTGGGGAAGTCAGCTAATGGTCCGTGGTCCCCCAACAGGGACATAAGACTAATTAATATTAATTAGAATGGAGCCAATGAGCCACGTGGGCATGCATGAACTGTGCACATGCTAGAGCACCTGCTCCCCGTGATGATGTTGGCTTGTTCGTGCGCTCACTTTTCGTTCGTCTTCGGCCATGTGCCCTGATCATGTGTGTTCCTTGCCATAGACATACTTAAAGATGCCCGAGAAATCCTTGTTTCTCAACTCAGGGGCCTGCGCAAGCTCTTGATACCTGCACATGGCATGGTGGCATAGGCACATGCAGGCAGATGGCCGCGACTGGCCAAGCATGTAAGTTCTCTCTTACGGAGTGGTCCGAGGGTGTGCGCACATGTGATTGAACAGCAAGCAAGATAGCGAGAATATATTCAGTGGTCACGTCCTTAGATTGCATGCATACTACAATATAAGAGAGCTATGTACAAACGTCGGCCTTTCTCATCCGCTTTGAATAAATAAATTGGTTTCGATCTATCAATGATGACAAATTAACCTGCTTAAATCAAAAAGAATGCTGGCCAGTCCAACCTTTCTTGCAGAAAGCAAAGGTCTCCATGTGCTAAACATCCGGTACTCACGCTTCCAATGCCGCCTTCATCACTGGCAGCCTCGCATTTGTACCCTTCGATGAGTCCAGTGCCAGCATAAGATCCTTCACCTATTTTCAGCCAAGAATGTGAGTGCAGGCAGATATTTACAACATATGCAGCAGCCCCCAGCGGAGACGCAGCTGCTGTCAGCTTAGCAAGTCGGTGCACAGAAAGGATTTATCTGCAATAGGGTGACCTAACAATATTTCACCACCCATATTGTCAACAATGAAGAGCCTATCTATGTTCATCCCGCCTGGCGATTGCCCATGCCTGCGTTCACGCGATCGTGGTTCTCTGAACATAGTTTCTTTATAGTGAGATAGAAGGGTAGCCGCTATAGTTCTAAGGTTATTGGGTTCACGTGCCATACCTTTTGTGGCCGCTGCGGCCTGATCCGGATCGGTAGTGACACAAGATTTGGCCAGCTTTTTCTGGCCAGGTGGCAGGAGCTACGTTGAGATGTAGACCTGCCACTGTCTAGGTTTCTTTGTTATTGACCTAGTGATTAACTAGATTCTTCTTCTCATGCAATATGTGACCTAATAGCCTGGCAGCCTTACGTAACGGCCGTCGGCAATTAGACCGCCAAATTGCGTCATTTGTTAATTCAGACGCAAAATTTGCGTTGCGAAAAAAGCCGTCCGGGCCAAGGTCGCGTGACACGCAAAAAAGACAAAAACAAACCCACCTAGCTATCTGGGTCGGCCTCTTTTCTTTTCACAAGGGCGGCGACAGCAAGCCAGGGAAAACGAACCTCTGGTTGGACGAACCTTGACTGTCGGAGCCATTATTGGCCCTGAGCAGCAATGCCGAAGGGGCGCAAGGCTACAGCAAGGCAGGCAGCGCGGGAGGAGGACGGGACGCCCACACCGCGGGCTGCTGCTGCCAGTCACCCGCCAGTCGCTTTCAGCACCAAAAAGAAGCAGCTCGCCACTCTGCTCGCCAAGTGCACCAGCCCTGCAGAGGCAGTGGGGGCAGTTGAGCAGGTCTTCGGTACCGAGGACTGGGTGACGGATGCCAGCTCATGCAGCTCGAGCCAGCTGAGGTCTGTCGTGCAGTTGCCAGCTGGCTGATCACGTCGTCGTTACCGACGTGTTGGACGCACTGACCCAAACGAAGCGTTGGTGGCAAAACTGCTGGCCGCAGCAGATCTCCAGCGGACGACGAGGAGGCGCTGCCACCAACGACACCTGCGCAACGAAAAATGGCCAAGCCGAAAGGCACGGCCGAAAATTCGGCAGGTGGGGGGGCTGTCGGAAAGGAAACAAGGGCGAGGTTCGCGACATTCGTTGGGGCACCTCCGGAAGCCCAGTATCAGGACAACGAGGAGGACGAGGAGGGGGAGGCCGCAACCGAGAAATTCATGCAAGGCTTGAAGGCAGCGCTGGGAGGAATAGAGGGGGCGGGAAGCCACTTGAAGGCCTCGAAAGGGGTGGCGCTGCCGAGCCGAGCCAAGAGCGTGAAATATCGAATGAGGGAGTGGGTGCTGCCGGGAGTGTTGGAGGACGCCAGCGACAATGGGATGGGAATCCGGTCGTGGGTCATGACAATCAAGCCTGGACATTGGCGGAACATGGAGAACAGGAATATTGTCATGAACATTGCATTGGCCATGGACACCCTTCTCAAGGAGCTGGGCTCAGCAGCCGGGAGCTTGTGGGCATGGAGTACCTATTGAGGGTGGTGGCGGCGTTGCTACAGGTGGAGGGGCAAGGAGGGGGAGGGTGGAAGGTGGCAAGCCACCTCCTGCCAATCTGGGACGAGGGTGCACTGTCAGCCACCCCGGCTGTCAAGGCAGCCCTTCAGACTGCGATCCTCTTGGACAAGCTCAGCAAGGCCCAACAAGTAGGAAAATAGAATCCCAGCGGGACCGCTCCCTTTTCCTGCTGCCATACCCACTTAGGCCAGCGTACACCGCGTGGGGCAGGGTGAGATCGGCATGCCGGCGACAGCGTGCCACGCGCCGCCACCGCGAGTACACACTGAAATGCAAGGTAGTACGCTGGCTTAATTGGCTGTGTGTGGGGGGGACAGACCCTCCTCCTAACCCTAGAGGGGAGTGCTCTAAGGGGAGGGAGGAGGCCCTTGCGGGGGTCAAGAAGAACTGAACCTGGCACAGTCGCCGCGTTGGTGGCGTTGCGACAGGCCAGGAGCAAGAAGGTGCTGATGCAATATATGGGAAGCAGAATAAGTATGAACAACTGCGCGCGGACGCGGTGAGTCTACCAAAGGCGGAGGTGGCGGGGAAGGCACGGCTGCTCGACCTGTTGGCTATGCGGCCGAGCTGGCGGGAGATATATGCCAGCGAAGAGAACTGCATCAAGCCAGCGGTCGTGGCGAGCGCAAAGTATTGGAATGTGCCCAAGCCCAGCCGGGGATGCTCCATGGCTGAATGGGGCAAGCTCATGAGCCGGGCAGCGGGCGTGGGCATGGTGGCGTTCCGGGAGAGGCGGCCCAAGTGGGTGGATGGCTGCTTTGGAGTGGCCAAGGGGGTGGGTGAGCTTCGGTTCATCGTCAACAGGAAGCTGGGCAACCTGCTGTGGGTGGACCCCCCAAGATCCTGCTACCCCACCTGGGCATCCTCGTGGAGGTCTACATCAAGGCTGGTGCTACTGCGCCAAGAGCGACCTCGTGTCATACTACTACTCCATCGAGGTGCCCGAGTGGTGGTGGGACTACCAAGGGCTTCCTAGTGTGTGGTCGACTAGCGTAGGTCTGGCAGGGCCCAGGCGGAAGGTGTGGCCCGTGCTCAAGGTGCTGGCCATGGGACATTCCCATGCGGTGGCGCTGGGGGAGGCCATCCATGAGATGGTGCTCTACATGACCGGTGCCCTGGATCCGAGGCGCCAGGTCAACTACCTCTCAAGCGCAGGTGAGCTCACCTTGGTGCGCGACGAGTGTGGCCAGCCACTGCGCTTGGCCATCGAGTACAAGGAGGAGCGCGCCGGGGAGCTTCAGATTGACCTGGAAAACCCCCCTGCCCCCATGCTGTCCATCACCATAGATGACTTGGTGGCCAGCAACGGGCGGACCTGCGAGGCGGTGAACCAGCTCATCACGCGCGCTATTGAGGAAGGCTACCTCCCTAACAACCTTGTGCCGTCTAAGGAGAAGACTAAGATGGGAGCCTGGAAGGGGACGAGCTAGAAGCCCTAGGGGTGGTGCACCGACGGAACGGTGTGCTGGAACCAACGGTCAAGCAGCTCACCCTTGTGATCGCCCACACGTAGGCTAAACTCACTCGTGGCCGAGCTACGGCCGAGGGGCTGGCTGCCATCTTGGGGCGGTGGTTGTGGCTGCAGATGTGAAGTCAGCTGCCTCTCCATCTGGCAGCAATTTTTCAAATTCATCAGCCTGCAAGGGTGGGGGCAGCGGTCGCGGGTGCTGTGGGCCGGGGTGCGGGAGGAGTTAGAGTGTGCCCTGGCCTTGGCTCCCATGCTAAGGGTTGACCGAAGCGCACCTTTGGCACGTGAGGTTGTCGTGTCTGACGCGTCGACCTACGGGCAAGGTGTCGTCTACGCTAAAATGGAGCCGGGCGATGTGACGGAGCTGGCGCGGGCACGTGAGGTGCGGGGTTTCCCGACTTTGCTCATACAGACCAAGGTGGCCTACGCTGGCCCTAGGCCGCTGAGCGCGGGCGCAACAAGCAATCACTAGTCAGCAACGGCCGGTTGGGGTCAGGAGTCGTTGGCGGGATCCGGGGATGCACATCAGGAGCGAAGGAGAAGGAGGTGCGGGACACAGTGAAGGGCTTGGAGAGGAGTGCGCGCAGCCTGGCAAACCGAGGCAAGCGGGTGGTGAGGTTGGTGGATTCCGCCGCGGCGTGGGGATGCTTGGCTAAGGGGCGGTCCTCATCCTACAAGCTCAACAAGCAGTGCCGCCGCTTGTGCGCGCTGCTGACCCTCGCCACTGGGAGTCGTTCCCAGTGGGTGTGGACGCCGAGTGCTCCTCAACCCGCCGATGGCGTTTCTCGCGGCCAATCCTGGCGACTTTCTTGGCAGGCTGGGTGCGCGACCTGACCGCGGAAGGCATCCATCCTAACCCGGGGCCCCCTGCAACTGTTAGCTACCTTCCATTGCTAGAGGGGAAAGTAAAGCCGGCTACCTTGCTGGCCTACGGTCGTAGCCTTGATTCTCTTTTGCATTGGTGGGAGGCTGGCGGCCGGGCGGACAGGTCATTGTCACGCGCTGACACCCTTGAAGAGACATTTTGTGCGTATGTTGCCTGGGCTCACTTTCGGGGATACAGCCACCAGACGTGTGTCAATGGTTTGATGGGGTTACAGCTTTATTATTCCGGCATGGTGAGGCAGTGGGACTTGGCCGGTGGCGTCCTTGCTGGGTGGAAAACACTTGTGCCACCCCGTGCCCTTCCTCCCATTCCATGGGAGGCGGCGTTTGCAATTGCTAGCACAATGGTCATGCAAGGTCAGCGCCTTGTGGGCCTGCTGGTGGTCATCGTGTTCCGCCATTATCTGCGAATCTTGGAGGCGCTGAACCTCCGCGTCGGTCATGTGCGCCTCCAGCCTGACGTTCGGCTTGGGCCGGCCCAGCGGGGCACCCTGCTGTTGACGTTTACCAAGACCTCTAAGGGCAAGATTCGGTCGGTGGTGGTACAAGATGTGATGTCTGAAACCATCCTCTGCCACTGCATCGCGGGTAAGCACGCTTGGGAGCCTTTGACAAGCAATAAGTGTTCCCATGAGCATCGGCGACCGGGATGTAGCCTGCCTTTTCTATGTGCTCCACTCATTGTTTTAATAAAGAGTCTGGTTACCCCTAGAGTTCCACGGTTGATAGAATCGTGGTTCTCTGAGCATAGTTTCTTTATAGTGAGATGGAAGGGTAGCCGCTATAGCTAGGTTATTGGGTTCACGTGACATACCTTTTGAGGCCGGTGCGGACTGATCCGGATCGGTAGTGACACAAGATTTGGCCAGCTTTTTCTGGCCAGGTGGCAGGAGCTACGTTGAGATGTAGACCTGTCACTGTCTAGGTTTCTTTGTTAATGACTTAGTGATTGACTAGATTCTTCTTCTCACGCAATACCTAATAGCCCTGGCAGCCTTACGTAACGGCCGTCGGCAATTACAACGCCAAATTGCGTCATTTGTTAATTCAGACGGAAAATTTGCGTGGCGAAAAAATGCCGCCCGGGCAAGGCTGCGTGACACACAAAAAAGACAAAAACAAACCCACCTAGCTATCTAGGTCGGCCTCTTTTCTTTTCCCGCCCAACCTTCCTGCATGTTTTGGGGGTAAGGCTAGCCTTTTACAAGCAATAAGTGTTCCCATGAGTATCGGCGGCCGGGATGTGGCCTGCCTGTTGTATGTGCTCCACTCATTGTTTTAATACAGAGTCTGGTTACCCTGGAGTTCCACGGTTAATATAAATACTAGCCTTCGATCACGCACACACTCATGCATCAAATCACATTGCAGTTTAGCATTCCATTTAGCTGATTACCATGCGATGTCGTGCCATTGAATGCCGTGTAAACAGATCTTCCAAAGTTCCCTCTTAGCACTACATCCACCGACCAAGGGGCACACACAATTACGTCGCAGGTATGAAGTATGAACTTATGCCATGGCATAGCTAGCTTATGGAAGGGAGAGTGTTCTTTGCTGAAGGAAAAATAACAGGAGGGATGCAGCAATACTAGTATGGTGGCCCCACGCGTGTGCCAAACATCTATTTTATCCTGCTCGGGTGGAAGTGGCCAGACCTGACAGGCAAATCAGCGCAGCTGAGACCATTCCAATCAAAATGCTCACAAGGATGCTGCGCTTCACAGAAATGAAACCAGCGAAGCATAGCATCGCAATGATCAAAGCGACAATGTGCAGTGCTTTTAGTAAGGGTTTTTGTCCGCGTCAGCCTGGCTGACTTGCCGCCGTTGGCGGCGCGTCGGACGGCTGACTTGCCGCCGTTGGCGGCGCGTCGGATCGCTGACTCGTTGCTACAGGGCCTAACGATCCCTGAGATTAGGGTTGGAGCACATGTCTAGCTTTTGAGTTCTGACTTGTGAAAGCAGCGAGAAATGGGTTCCATGAGACAAAATTCAGAATAATATGACCTACTTCGACTGTTTTTCTGAACTTACTGTCACAATACTAAGTCCTACACATCCACATTGCCACAGCCGAGAACGGCACACACACATCAAACTTATTAAACTTTTTTTAAAAAACCTTTATTGATGAGCTCGTGAACACTAGCGATGACCCAGCTAGTGGCATGGCAAAATGATTATTCTCCTCTTAGAACAAGCTACAAACCTAGCTACTAGGAAACTGGCAGTAACACAACGTAGGTCTAGGACGGCTTGGGCCTTAAACCTTGGGCCTCACTTGAACTTCTTTTTCCTAGCTGAGGAGCTGGGATTAAAACAACATAGGTCTAGGAAAGCTTGGGCCTTGGGCCTCACTTGAACATTTTCCCCCTAAGCCTAGGGATGTATGGAAATAACACAACCTGTTAAGGAAGGCTTGGGCCACTGAACTAAAGTACCAAGCGGTCATCATCATCACTTGGAAGTGCTTCATTCGCGTCGGCTGCCTGGCCTACGCCAACAATGGCACGCGGACCAGGCGCAGGCGCTTTGGCCGTGTCGGCGGCCTGTTTCGGCATGAAAAAAGCTGCGATCCCCCCAGATTTGATTTTTCCCAGTATTCCTTCCGGCGCCATCCCTTCACCCAAAAACTTCCAACGCCCAGGTCGCTAACTTTGCTAGTTGACTATCAGACTAAACCATTAACGTTGTTAAATGTTTATACAATATTACTGACCCGGCCCGAAATTTCCCTACGCATCTAGTAATGGACAGAATTCTTTCTTATGCAAACAAATCTACAGCGTTAATAAACACACCTGGAATTGAATTCGATTCAAAGCCATCTGTAAATCAGGCAACCTCGCAACGCTTCATCAATCAGCTCATCAATCCTATTCCTAAAACCTTTGCCATCATCGAGACATCGACCATTGCCAGTCGTCCTGGGTTACAACTTTACATTCGTCTAGAACTCTCGTCACTTTCGCCGCCAAGCAGGCTAAGGGCCGGCGGGTCTGGCATGGGCATGATAACGGCCTAGAATCTTGAAGCATATCAACGACAGACCTGCACTGGTGAACTTGAATTCGTAGATATCCAGTACGAAGTTAGCATTTCAGTGGACTTCTGTACATTAGTAGGTACCCACTATATATTGACCCTGCCTGACGCATAGACTCGGTGCCCATAAGTACTGACGTGCTGCCTGAATTTACGCGTCAGACGACTGATGTGCAGACAAAATTTATGCGTCAGTCGACTGACGCAGAGCCCAAAATTTACGCGTCAGCTGCCTGACGCGCGGACGAAAAAGTCGGACGCGTCAGACACTGACGCGTCAGCGGCTGACGCACGCGTACCGTTACTAAAAGCACTGACAATGTGTGCTGTGTCCTTATTGAAAATAGGTAACCAATTAACAAATAGAGGTATGTTGATAACCCTTAATCCCTGGACAATATTGATATCCCTTAATCCCTTGCCGTGAGCCACAGGCTGGCACTGCCTGACCATGCATTTCCGGCTCCCTGGCTACCTGGCACTTACAAACCTGAGAATGATAAGCCCCACTTGACGGCTGAGCACGAACCCTTTGCAAGGCACCCCCCCTATAAAGTGGTCGGCTTTCATTTTCCCAACCTTGCACGCCCCACAAACCCAAATGGACCACTTGCCACAGCGGCACTCCTTGGGCACAGTCCACGAGTACCTGGCAGATGGCACGGCATTATCCTTGTACAAGAGGTCATGGGATATAGTATCAGGGGAAGGAGACACGGACGGCAGATGGCGCGGCATTATCCTTGTGCAAGAGATCATGGGATATAGTATCGTGGGAAGGAGACACGGATGGCAGATGGCGCGGCATTATCCTTGTGCAAGAGATCATGGGATATAGTATCGTGGGAAGGAGACACGGATGGCAGATGGCACGGCATTATCCTTGTGCAAGAGATCATGGGATATAGTATCGTGGGAAGGAGACACGGACGGCAGATGGCACGGCATTATCCTTGTACAAGAGATCATGGGATATAGTATCGTGGGAAGGAGACACGGACGGCAGATGGCACGGCGTTATCCTTGTGCAAGAGATCATGGGATATAGTATCGTGGGAAGGAGACACGGATGGCAGATGGCACGGCATTATCCTTGTGCAAGAGATCATGGGATATAGTATCGTGGGAAGGAGACACGGATGGCAGATGGCACGGCATTATCCTTGTGCAAGAGATCATGGGATATAGTATCGTGGGAAGGAGACACGGATGGCAGATGGCACGGCGTTATCCTTGTGCAAGAGATCATGGGATATAGTATCGTGGGAAGGAGACACGGACGGCAGATGGCACGGCATTATCCTTGTGCAAGAGATCATGGGATATAGTATCGTGGGAAGGAGACACGGACGGCAGATGGCACGGCATTATCCTTGTGCAAGAGATCATGGGATATAGTATCGTGGGAAGGAGACACGGACGGCAGATGGCACGGCGTTATCCTTGTGCAAGAGATCATGGGATATAGTATCGTGGGAAGGAGACACGGACGGCAGATGGCACGGCATTATCCTTGTACAAGAGATCATGGGATATAGTATCGTGGGAAGGAGACACGGACGGCAGATGGCACGGCGTTATCCTTGTACAAGAGATCATGGGATATAGTATCGTGGGAAGGAGACACGGATGGCAGATGGCACGGCATTATCCTTGTGCAAGAGATCATGGGATATAGTATCGTGGGAAGGAGACACGGACGGCAGATGGCACGGCATTATCCTTGTACAAGAGATCATGGGATATAGTATCGTGGGAAGGAGACACCGACTGCGGGATACGAATATATGGTACTTAATGACACACGATATTCAACAACGGCGTAAGGAACTTGATGCACTAAACCCCGCTTACATGCTATTCGCTATAGGTGGCATCCCTCGATCTGACACACGCAACATACCATCATGTGGCTGGCAAACCCTCCTTCGTAGTCCCTGGAGGATGGGATACCCTGCATGACCCCTGGGCAGGGGTTGTACTTGTCGCTGGGAACCGACGGCATCACGGGCACGTGTAGGGCAAAAATAAACAGCGACAACAGGCTGCATCAAACAAAGGACATGCAAGTGTGTATCAATGAGTGTGATTGTATGTCAACGAGACATTCAACCATCCATACAGCCACCTTGTCATGCTCCACACCATCGGCACTTCTTCAAGGCGGTGAAGAATAGCTTGGCAATCGCACTCTAATTAGCTTGGCAATCGCACTCTAATTAGCTTGGCAATCGCACTCTAATTAGCTTGGCAATCGCACTCTAATTAGCTTGGCAATCGCACTCTAATTAGCTTGGCAATCGCACTCTAATTAGCTTGGCAATCGCACTCTAATTAGCTTGGCAATCGCACTCTAATTAGCTTGGCAATCGCACTCTAATTAGCTTGGCAATCGCACTCTAATTAGCTTGGCAATCGCACTCTAATTAGCTTGGCAATCGCACTCTAATTAGCTTGGCAATCGCACTTTAATTAGCTTGGCAATCGCACTCTAATTAGCTTGGCAATCGCACTCTAATTAGCTTGGCAATCGCACTCTAATTAGCTTGGCAATCGCACTCTAATTAGCTTGGCAATCGCACTCTAATTAGCTTGGCAATCGCACTCTAATTAGCTTGGCGGTCGCACTAGACTTGACTATTGCGGGCCCACACCCACAATGACTCACTTGCTCCAACACTGGGCAGATGATGTGCTGAAGATGGAGGCCAACAGGTTGGGTGACATGCCCAGCTGCTGCCCCAGGGTGATCCCCTCACACGTGGCGGCCATGGATATGCCCAGCACCAAGTTGTTGCAGATCTTGGCCACCTGGAGGGGGGGCGGGAGGGGGGCCGGGGGGGGGGGGCAGGGAATGGAGGATGGGTGAGGCACGAGGGTGGGCTACCACAGGATAGAAAAAATGATGGGAAAAATGACAGAGCAATAACCAAAAGGATTTTGTTGTATTTATGATAGATCGCGTCCACAAGAGAGCGCGAGGGACCTTAACACACCCCTTTGCAACAGGATGGTTAGCGATGCATGATTAACTAGCATGTAAGTGATCAGCATGTGTGGCCCACTCCACTTTCAGCACAGTACGTAAGACGTCACATTTCCATCAGCACCTCCCCTTGGAATGTTTGACATCTCCGGGCTTCGAGCTCCACGGCTGGGCGAGATATGCGGCACACCAGCTCATACCTGGCCGTTGCCGTGGCCCCCGCAGTGCACCACTTTGAGGCCCATGGACAGCAGCAGCGGCATGGCCCGGTCCAGCGCCTCCTTTTCGCCACCCACCTGTACATGCAGCACACACAGGTGAAATGGTCAGCTGGTAACGACGGCCCGAGCAGCTGGCCAGCTGTAGAGGAGATAGCCAAGCCTAGATACGATACTAGTGGAATATATTCTGGGCACACCTTTCGGGTAACGGTGGCCAAGCAGCAGGAAGCACAGGAATGTCCACTCGCGATGGGATGGCCCGCACGTGGGAGACTGGGAGCAACTTGGGACAAGGGGTCCTCTCGGACCCGGCCTTATTCCATAGATAGGGGTGCCGTAAGCATACCTCTTGTATTAATTAATAAGCACGTGACCTCTTGCATGCACGGAGTTAAATACTGCCCAACGCACGTCCTTTCCACTCCGGTGATCTCCTGCTGCCCCTCGCATCCTCCCCCCCCCCCCCCCCCCCCATTCTCCCTTCCTTCTTGCCAGCAGGTTACATGAATTTGCCCACCTCACAGCGGGTTAGTGCCAACAGATTAGAAGGCAAGTACAATTCCAGTCTGCCTATTCACCCCCACTAGCCGCTCGTCGCCGAATGCACGAGCTAGAGATACGCGTCCCAACCGCGATAACAGCAGCCAGCAAACCAACTGGGGCAGGGAAGACCGAGCATGCCTCGTGGTAGGCTCGACCGGGTGCATGACAACGACACTTTCTTAGGTTTACCTTGATTTTTGACTTTGTTGGTTTTTAACATTTGTTTTATCGAGCTTTTCAAACATTAAACAAGCAGATGCCTCCACACTAGCAAGCAAGCATCGCCGCGGCGTATGCGTTGCCACACGGCAACCACATGCCTCGCGCCCAAAGCCCATCGCAGACGCGGTCTCTATGGGCCAGGAACCCACTCTGCCATCAGAGTTGGCTCCCTGCTGAGGTGGCAGAATGTGCGGCTGACATGTGAGCATAAGCAAGGGTATAAACCACTAGCAGAGACACTGGTACAAGCATGATGAGGCCAGACGTTGGTATAAACACTGTTACGAACACCATCAACCAGTGCAAACATGATAAAAACTAACTGGCATAAACGCTATCAAGCTGTAAACACCAAAAATGGTAGCGGTAGCAGTAAGAACAACGCGGTGTCACTGTCGCTGCCACGGATGCGCATCGCCGCAGTCCGCCACTGTGTTTTGGGTGCTACGCGTGGCGTCAGTGTGCGGCACAGGGTAGGCCCCAGACACTGCTCTGCGACCAGGTCGCCATGCCTGGCTACCTTGGATGGCATCATCCCACTGGCCCTGTACGATGGCAGATACGATGGCAGATCAACCATTTACCCATGCACGCATGGCCGTGGTCCCTTGCTGCAAGGGATGCAAGACACCTGAAGCGGCACCACTATCCTACCCCGCAGCTGTCCTTGCCCCATCACCCCATGAGCGCCACCTGGGATGGGGCCGACGAATGCCAAGCATCTTTCAGAAGCTGCCAAACATCTTTCAGGAGCTGCCAAACATCTTTCAGAAGCTGCCAAACATCTTTCAGAAGCTGCCAAACATCTTTCAGAAGCTGCCAAACATCTTTCAGAAGCTGCCAAACATATTTCAGAAGCTGCCAAACATATTTCAGAAGCTGCGCCACCAGCCCTGCGCCACACATGGGTAGTGTGCGTGCGCAGCTGGCCCACTATTGCGCAATACTGGCGCCTAGGACCATGGGGTGGATGTGGTCGCCATGGGGTGCATGCGGCCATAGAGTGCACGCGACCCTGGGGTGCCCATGCATCCTACCATGAACGTGAGGGAGGCCGCCTCCGCACCCGTGACACCCCCCGACACTGGAGCGTCCAGAACCGCCAGAGGGGGCGCGCCCGCGGACGAGCTTTCCGCTGCCGTAGCAGAGGCAGGCAGTGGTGTAGGCAGGGGCAGGCAGTTGTGTAGGCAGGGCCAGGCATTGGTGTAGGCAGGGGCCCGCATGAGGAGGAAGGGAAACCGGGAGGGTAGGATGCAGTTGAGAGATAGGCTGAGATGATGGATGGGCTGCGCACCCTCGGAAGCCATGGCGGATGTGCTGAAGGTGTAGGTGGCTGGTGATAGCAGTAGCAACAGTAACTACCCCGGTTGGGAACGGTTGGGAACGGTTGGTGCACTGGCTGACGAGGACAAGACCTGCTGGAATTGCGAGAACCTGGATAAAGGGAAATAGAAGCCGTCCCTCTCCCTTTCTCAAGACAGTCTCAAAAGAGCAGACAGGAAGCGTGCATTCCAAATCATTAGAACACAGAGACCAGACACGCGCGTGCCCAGTTTGACACCTCCACCATGCAGGGAAGCTCCCCAGCCACCGACTAGTTGGGTGCCATCGCCTGCCACATAAATGGTGTTGTCCCTGGCCATGTAGTTGGTGCTACCCCAGGTGC
Source organism: Mesostigma viride (assembly GCA_009746045.1). Lineage (NCBI taxonomy): Eukaryota > Viridiplantae > Streptophyta > Mesostigmatophyceae > Mesostigmatales > Mesostigmataceae > Mesostigma > Mesostigma viride. Next base: position 1,515,535 of record RPFO01000670.1, on the reverse strand, counting down.
CAGGAGCCATGGAGGAATACCGACCTGCGGGATGGTCCCGTCGAGCCTGGACCTCTTGCGCTAGTCGCCGCGACATGGACGGGTGGATGGTCGACATGTCCACCAGCAGGCGGGCGCGCAGGCGGGGGGCCGCACCGGGGTGGGAGGAGAGGATGCCGTGTTCCCCAAAATAGACCTCGTCCACCTGTACCAAAATAAACCCGTGAATGTGCCCGATGGGGGAGTGGAGTGAGAGATGACACCATCGGGGTAGGTGGTGGCAAGGGGTAGGAGCAAGGCACCAGGACCGGCGGCAGCAGGGAAGCAGGTGACACGCGGATGGAAGCAGAAGGATGGGAAGCAGGTAACACGGGGACATGCACCGGCCCTGCGCCTGCATGCGGTGAGGGACAGCAGCATCCGGCACATGCTGCGTAGGAGGAAGGTGCCAGCCGTTGGATGACACAGCTGCTGTTGGATGACACGGCTGCTGTTGGATGATGACACGAGGACAGAACATGGGCTAACCAGCAACTGCTTTGTTCACTAGCGCCAGTTCATGTCGGTAAGGTCGCCGTTAGCACAGCGATTTATCGGCTAGGCTCGAGCCGGCATCCTCACCACCCAGCCACCAGCCGCACCCTCATCTTTGCCCCCTCCTACCCCCTGCCCCGTCCTCCTCCTCCCAGTATCAATACGGAGACGGTACCGGGCAGGGCCGGCCATGCTTACGTGCGGACCGTTATGATATGCACACCGGTTGTTTGTTTACTGTACAGAGGACGTCAAACCGTTGTACTCACTCTAGGCACCCAAAGCACATTCTAGGCTCGCTGTTGAAAAGCGATAACATCCGCTGACAACCGAGACCATCTGCTGACAAGTGAGAAAATCTGCTGACAAGCGAGACCATCTGCTGACAAGTGAGAAAATCTGCTGACAAGCGAGAACATCTGCTGACAAGCGAGAACATCTGGTGACAAGCGAGAATATCTGGCCTGCTTAGAACCTCATTGCGTGCCCAATTCCCCTGCCCCACCCACACCCCATCGCATCGTACATGCGGCGTCGAGGGTAGCATCGTGAAGACAATCTCGCTCCTCGACGCCACGTCGGACGGCGTGTGACCAACGGTCGCACCCAGGGCACGCGCGTCGTCGACGGCGGAGGTGCTCTTGTCGTGGACCACCAGGCGGTACCCCTTACGCAGCAGATTCGCGGCCATACGGGAGCCCATGTTGCCCAGGCCGATGAAGCCAAGCTCTGGGTTGGAAGCCATCGTCTGCGGCCCGGCAATTGTGATGCATGCACGTGTGCAGGTGCATGCATGCGTGCGAGTTAGCGTCTATCGCAATTGCCGCTAGCGACGATGTACGGTACACAGTCCGGACAGGGAATGGCAGCCGCTCTGCATCCGATTTCATCACAAATCCTACATGCCCAGCAGGCAGTGAGCGCTTGCTGGCCAGCCAAGGGGATTAAGGAGAGCAGCTGGTCTGTGACTGGTCACTAATGATCACTTTTGGGCCAACGCTGCTTAGGAGCGGGAGCAAGATCCAAAGGGAAGGTGACAGCAACTTACCGATACGAGACGCTGGCTATTTTTGCAAAGGACATGCTGGCCAGCTAGCCGTGCAAATCGTAACATGGTGTTGACTACGACTGGCAATGGACGTGAACAAACTATACCAAGTCGATCTCGACGCAACAAGATGGCCAAATCAATTCCCGACCGCACCAGATGAACGCAGGAGCTGCGTATATCTACACGCACGAGCACATGGGAGCATGAACTCTAATTGGCGCTTACGATTCGCCATACATTCATCTGTTTTCATGCAAAGTAAAAGCCATAACGTCACTCCATTTGCCAATGTCATAGGCTGCCCAACGATGACCCTCTTCGTCACGGTGATAAATTTTCGTGGCCACGTCGGATAGCCTTTCGGCCTCGCAAGGAGGGGATCTTCGCGCGCAAATGGCGAACGCCAGCAAAATGTTTATGCTGCGTGCGACGAGCAGTCAAAGTTCAGTTCAGTTCAGTTGAGTTCAGTTGGATCCCAGCTTCAGCGAAGAATTTTATACTAACCTTCTGCTCTTGAACGTGGTACGGTTGTCCACCTGGCATCGCATGGATGTTGAGTTGATGAGTTGAGTTGAGTTGATTCCCGCGCCGGTTCATTGCAACTTGGCGCATGGATGTGAACGGCTGAATACACTACTACGGGTGTAAGCGGAACCGCCCACACACTACTACGGGTGTACCTCCTGAGGTCACCTGACTGATCCTACTGGAAATGTCCGTCGACTTCACCGTATCGTGCCAGGAATTCGCTTGTACGATTCAGGCAAGAGCCATTTCCCTTAGCTTGCACGGGGCAGGCAGACGGGAAGAAACGCGAGCGAGACATACGCTACCGCACGCCTTCGAATTTCTTGTGATAATAATTAAGCTATGCTCATCCGGCAGGCGCCTGTGATTTTTCAGAATGAATGCAGCAATTTAAATTAGAGTATAAACGACACGGTTGCTTAAGTTTTATCAGATTTTTATTTATAGGGCGGCAGTACGAAAGTCAGAGGGATGGGAATCCCTTCATGCTCCAATACTCTGGAACATTGCTAGTTTGGATAAATGCACGTTAGGCACATGTCTTTTTGTGACAGATACCGGCTGTGAATAATACCCGGAAAATTGGGGGCGTGATCCTGGTCCATTGACAATCTAGAGATATGGACGGGCTGGCAAATCAGCCCGTTGTTATTGACAGCGTAAGTGGAGGGCGCACGAGGCTCACTGGATTACACACTGAGCATTCACTAGTGACCGAGCCTGTGGCTACCTCGATGACTGTCGCGGCATTGGATTGTTTTTCTGATTGCTTTTAAGCATTAGCGAAAGCATTATCTCGCGGTTGGCAATGAAGGCAATCGATGTACGGATGGCAGGGAGGACCCTTATATCATGCACCGGTGCTGCTGTGTTCCTTGCCCTACCTTGTCTTCCTCACCCCAGGGCTCCGGAGTCATCAAGGCAGGGTTTGCAGGGGACAATGCGCCCAAGGCCTCGATTCCCTCCATGTATGTATCTTCGTAGCGTGTCTAGCATGTCTCGCGCTGGATTCTGCAGGTACCGTTTGCTCCTCTGACGAGCATGTATGTAAGGGGGCTATCAAAACCCAGTATATACACTTTGCTGACGCTCCTTGTTCGTATCCCAGCCGGCACCAGCGTTGTTACATGCTTAATGCATTGCCTCACCGATGCCTCAGATCCTTGGGCAGCAGTGTGAGGGTTCCCACCCGGGGTGTTTTTGCCAAGCCTGGGATTGGAACCGCTGGTAGTGTTGTTGCTAGCAACTGTAGTGGGGATGAGCCTTGACCTGCTGACTGCCCTAGCCCGTGTCCAAGCCCGCTGCCCAACATGGTTTCGGCTCCCCGCAATGCTCCAAGTCATGCACGTCGATGTTGTCAGCGCCAGCACACTGACAGCTGGCCTTGTTCACCACGGTGAAATGTTACTCGTGTGCTGCTGCAAATCTTTTCGCTCTCCCCCCCCCCCCCCCTCCCTCCCTCCCTCCCTCCCTCCCTCCCTCCTCCCTCCCTCCCTCCCTCCCTCCTCCCTCCCTCCCTCCCTCCTCCCTCCCTCCCTCCCTCCCTCCCTCCCTCCCTCCTCCCTCCTCCCTCCCTCCCTCCCTCCCTCCCTCCCTCCCTCCCTCCCCTCCCTCCTCCCTCCCTCCCTCCTCCCTCCTCCCTCCCTCCCTCCCTCCCTCCCTCCCTCCCTCCCTCCCTCCTCCTCCCTCCCTCCCTCCCTCCCTCCCTCCCTCCCTCCCTCCCTCCCTCCCTCCCTCCCTCCCTCCCTCCCTCCCTCCCTCCCTCCCTCCCTCCCTCCCTCCCTCCCTCCCTCTCCTCGCAGCGTGGGCCGGCCCAAGCACGTGCGTGTGATGGCCGGGGCGGCGGCCGCTGATGGCGACGTGTTTGTGGGGCCCCAGGTAAGCACAATAATTGGCAGGCCTTCCTACCCCACAAGGCCGGCCATTGTAGCCCACCAGGCAGGCTGTGATTCATGAATGTTTCATTTGCATGCTTCGATTGGGAGAGTCACGGCATACCTGCGCTCGTACCTTTGTACAGGCCAGTGTAGCCCACAAGGTCGTCCTGTGTTATGTGTCGCTTGTGGGAGTGGAAGGGAAGCGCGTGTTTGGGGCTGTTTGCCTGGCAAGGGGCCAGTGCCTTTTGGAGCAAGGGCTTGCTATGGCAAGGGCACCAGCGTGGCATTGGCTCCCCCACAGCATGACCTGCGTGCTCTCCATCCCTCCTTCCTCGGCCCCTGCTGCGTGCTCTCCTTCCCTCCTCCGTCCTCGGCCCCTGCTGCGTGCTCTCCTTCCCTCCTCCTTCCTCGGCCCCCGCTGCGTGCTTTCCTTCCCTCCTCCTTCCTCGGCCACTGCTGCGTGCTCTCCTTCCCTCCTCCGTCCTCGGCCCCCGCTGCGTGCTCTCCTTCCCTCCTCCGTCCTCGGCCCCTGCTGTTTCGAGCGCGGGGGGAAATTTTGTAGCGTGTGGCAGCATTCATGGATGGCAGCGTGCATGGATGGCAGCGTGCATGGATGGCAGTCGATGATAGCGTGCATTGAGGCAGGACGGAGGGCATCATTTCTATGCTAGGGATGTGCAGCCGTGCGCTGCACGCATGCACCGCGTGGCAACCTCCCCTGTGTCTTCTGCCCCCTCTGTCCGTTCTTCGAGTGGCTTGTCTTGTCCCTGTCCAGCTGGTTCCTTGTCCAGCACCCAACCAAGGATAGACAGTATGGGAGCCCAGGCCGTGGCGCTGGCCCCTGTGGGCGCAGGGCGCAGCTGGGATGCATGCATGCAAGTATCTGCTTGTGGGGTTGGCTGCATTTATTTCCTCGTGGGAATTCAAGTGCACGTTCTGCAGGGTTGGTTCTTGTGGACCCAGCGGGCTGGTTTTGTGAACTTTTGCACCACGGTTTCCTGCGTCACCTGACGGGAATGGCGTATATATGGCGTGGCATTGGGGAGCATGATGGGGTGAGGGGGCTTGCTTTGCAGGGTAAGATGACACTCGTGTACTGCCGTGTGCTTGTGGTGCAATTCTTGTGTGTGTGTGTGTGCGTGCGTGTGTGTGTGTGTTGTGTATGTGTGTGTGCATGTGTCTGTCTGTGTGTTGTGTCTGTGTGTGTATGCTCCCCTGCCTGGCATGCCATCAACGCACCACTACCAGGCCAGCTCGCTGCGAGGCATCTTGAAGCTCAGCCATCCCATGGGTGAGGCGACCGTGTGTGGCTCTCGTTGTTTGTGATGGCTCTTTGTATGCGCTGATGGGTTCGGCCGTGCGATTTTCTTTGTGCCATCGTGGTTGGGGCGGGGTAAAGATGATGGGTGAGGCACGCACGTGTAAAGGGGAACACGCACGGGGCAAGGAGAACAGTCGCGCAGCCTGTTGAGGATAGCTGCGTATGCGGTGGTGATGTGGCGCATGCCGGATCCAATACCCATGCCCATGAAGAATGAGGACCCATGCCACCGTGGTGCATGCACCAACTGGACAAGACCGGTGGGAAGAAGAGCTGTGAGTGCGGACAAGTCCCGTGGGAAGCAGAGCTGTGGGTGCGGACAAGACCCGTGGGAAGAAGAGCTGTGAGTGCGGACAAGACGCGTAGGAAGGAGAGCTGTGGGTGCGGACAAGACCCGTGGGAAGAGAGGCTGTGAGTGCGGACAAAACGCGTAGGAAGGAGAGCTGTGAGTGCGGACAAGACGCGTGGGAAGGAGAGCTGTGAGTGCGGACAAGACCGTGGGAAGGAGAGCTGTGAATGCGGACAAGACCCGTGGGAAGAAGAGCTGTGAGTGCGGACAAGACGCGTGGGGCCCTGCGGTATGGATGGAAACGGCGGGAGCACGGGCAGATTTCAGAACATGCCGTGAAGCCTGTTGAAGACATGCAACAAAGCCCCTTGCAGCCGTTTGTACAGAATGGGAAGTTGCTGCCTGCATCCTAGACACTGACACGTGCCAGGTAGGCGGCTCCTCGACACTCTCCTGCGCCTGCTGTGATGTGGCTCGTTCTGTGGTTGATGAGTGAGGGGGGTGGGGTTGGTGGTTGATGAGTGAGGGGGGTGGGGTTGGTGGTTGATGAGTGAGGGGGCTGGGGTTGGTGGTTGATGAGTGAGGGGGTGGGGTTGGTGGTTGATGAGTGAGGGGGTGGGGTTGGTGGTTGATGAGTGAGGGGGTGGGTTGGTGGTTGATGAGTGAGGGGGGTGGGGTTGGTGGTTGATGAGTGAGGGGGTTGGGGTTGGTGGTTAATGAGTGAGGGGGTGGGGTTGGTGGTTGATCAGTGAGGGGGTGGGGTAGGTGGTTGATGAGTGAGGGGGTTGGGTTGGTGGTTGATGAGTGAGGGGGTAAGGGTTGGTGGTTGATGAGTGAGGGGGTGGGGTTGGTGGTTGATGAGTGAGGGGGTAAGGGTTGGTGGTTGATGAGTGAGGGGGGTGGGGTTGGTGGTTGATGAGTGAGGGGGTGGGGGTGGTGGTTGATGAGTGAGGGGGTGGGGTTGGTGGTTGATGAGTGAGGGGGTGGGGGTGGTGGTTGATGAGTGAGGGGGGTGGGGGTGGTGGTTGATGAGTGAGGGGGGTGGGGTTGGTGGTTGATGAGTGAGGGGGGTAGGGTTGGTGGTTGATGAGTGAGGGGGGTGGGGTTGGTGGTTGATGAGTGAGGGGGGTCGGGTTGGTGGTTGGTGAGTGAGGGGGGTAGGGTTGGTGGTTGGTGAGTGAGGGGGGTCGGGTTGAAGCAGCGAACGTCAAGGGACAAATGTCGGGTCCCCGCACCATTTCTTTTCTCGTCTTTGCGTGTAGCCTCCACCTCAACCTCCTTGCGGGTAGCCTCATGACAGCCTCCACCTTTCACCCACTAGCCGCGTTACCAGGATACCCGCAGGAGCCAACTCCTTGTGGCAGGGTTCGTGGGCATTATTTGTTATGGGGGCGTTACCGTTGCTTCGTTCATGGGGGCAACGTTTTACAAATCCTGCTATGCGACGGGGCCCCCAATCAGTTGTTGCTTCTGCTCTATAGTGGCGTCGGACCTCAGACTCTATAGTGTTGCGCACGTAATACCTGCTGTTGGCGCGGGATAGCGGGCGACAGGAGCCCCTCACTCCTGCATGGCACCCTGGTCTGCACGGTCAATGTGCATGGCTGACAAACCTGCACGTGGCGCCCCGTTGCGCCACCTGTCCCTGCGTGATGCGCCCGCAGCGCACGGCATCGTGCAGGACTGGGACGATATGGAGCGGCTCTGGCGCTACGTGTACGACAACGTGTTGCAAGTGCAGGTGGGTGGCACCCACACGTGTGCTAGTAGGTAACACCCGCACGTGGGCCACAATAGGGCGTGCTGTCCGGATTGACAAGTAGCATTTGTTCACGGGGAAAGGGGGGCTTGAGAGTTTCGAATTTGATGATGCACAGCCTGGAGATGGTTTGCAGCAGTGCCGGTGGGGAAACAATGTGGTTGAGCAAGCACATAGCGGATGAGTGGGGAAATACCACCAAGAGCACTCGCATAGCACCGAGAGCTCCAGTATATCAGGGGAATAGTCCTGGCACTGCTTCCCTAATTGAGAACCCTAAAGGGCGAGAATAATCCTGGCATTTCTTACCTGGTTGGGCTCCCCAAGGGGCAAAAATAATCCTGGCATTTCTTACCTGGTTGGGCACTCCAAAGGGCAAAAATAATCCTGGCATTTCTTCCCTGGTTGGGCACCCCAAAGGGCGAGAATAATCCTGGCATTGCTTACCTGGTTGCGCTCCCCAAGGGGCAAAAATAATCCTGGCATTTCTTACCTGGTTGCGCTCCCCAAGGGGCAAAAATAATCCTGGCATTTCTTACCTGGTTGGGCACCCTAAAGGGCAAAAATAATCCTGGCATTGCTTCCCTGGTTGGGCACCCCTAAGAGCGACCGAGGGTTCTTGTGCCCTCGTTTCTATCTGTGGTGCTTTGTCTGTCGGACATACATGTGGCAGCGACTAGAAAATTGAAGCACAATGCCGTGGTAACGCATGCCTGTGAATCCTCACATGCGAACATGCCTTTCAGCGGGCATGCCTGTGTATGAATGGAAACGGCCACATGCCTTTCAGCGGGCATACCTGTGTATGAATGGAAACGGCCACATGCCTTTCAGCGGGCATACCTGTGTATGAATGGAAACGGCCACATGCCTTTCAGCGGGCATGCCTGTGTATGAATGGAAACGGCCACATGCCTTTCAGCGGGCATACCTGTGTATGAATGGAAACGGCCACATGCCTTTCAGCGGGCATACCTGTGCGGTTGTCCACTCATCCGCGCGCGTTTCTCGACGCTGTCCCCGGCGCGCTCCCTCTCCGCAACGATCACACGCGCTGTCCCCGGCTTAGGATGCATGCAGGGAGGCTGGCACTGGGCCCATCACTCCCGCACCGCCCTTGCATGCACCCCTGTGAGATGGCTGATGTGTTGGTCATGTTCCCCAACTGCTGCTGGCATCCACATCATATCTGGCCCCTGTTCCCCCCCCCCTTCCTCCCCTCCCTTCCACCCCCTCCTCTCCGCCCTTTTCTTCCCCCCTCCTCAGTCGGAGGAGCACCCTGTGCTGATGACGGAGGCCCCCCTCAACCCGCGGGGCCACCGCGAGCGCCTGGCGCAGGTCATGTTCGAAAGCTTCAACGTGCCCAGCATGTTCCTCTCTGTGCAGGCCGTGCTCGCGCTCTATGCTAGCGGCCGCACCACGGGGCTCGTGCTCGACGTGGGCGACGGCACCAGCCACGCGGTGCCCGTGTTCGAGGGGTTTGCGCTCCCGCACGCCATCGGCCGCGTGGACGTGGCGGGGCGCGACGTGACGGAACGGCTGCAGCTGCTGCTGCGCAAGGCGGGCCACTCGCTGACCACGTCGAGCGAGAAGGAAGTCGTGCGGGAGATCAAGGAGAAGCTCTGCTACGTGGCGGCCGACCCTGCGGCCGAGGAGGAGGCCGAGGCCAGCCGCCAGGGGGGTGCCAGGGAGGCGTACGAGCTGCCGGACGGGAACACCATCACCCTGGGTGCAGAGCGTTTCCGTGCGCCCGAGGTGCTCTTCCGGCCCAGCTTGATTGGCAGCGAGTGCCCTGGTGTGCACCAGACGGTCATGGACAGTATCGCGCTGGCGGACCTGGACCTGCGCCGGCTGCTCTACTCTACCATCGTGCTCAGCGGCGGGTCGACCATGTTCCGTGGGTTCGGGAGCCGGCTGCTTGCGGAGGCCAAGGCAGGTGCGCCCAAGGGTTTGAAGATCCGCATCTTTGCGCCGCCGGAGCGTGTACACAGCACATGGATCGGGGGATCGATCTTGTCCAGCTTGACCACGTTCAAGTCCATGTGGGTGACTGCAGAGGAGTGGGAGGAGAGCGGCGCCGCTGCGTTGCATCGCAAGTCATTGTAGCCTCGGCGGGCGCGCACGGCAGCTGGCGAGCATGCATTGGGCTGCGGTCACCAATGAAGAGCGGATGAGTATGTGGGGAAATCTTGGGAGCTCTTTCTGGTCACTTTTACCTAGTGAGACGACCATTTCTTATCTATTAAGTGAGACAACTATTCCTGGACGCATGGCGTTTGGTGAAGAGGACAAGATCTCCAGGCACAGGCATGAAGGGTGCACGTGCGATAGCGAGACTGCACAGGATATAATGAATTAACTAAATAATTACGTGCATGGTCAGGATGGACTCTTGAATGGCTACGGCTGGTTGTGATCTTATGGATATTGCTCTTCAAACAAGCCTGCCATGCTTGAACTTGTAATTCAGACACATGACCAGTCAGGCTTTTTGATTTGTATCAGATACGTTGCACATGGCTTCAAGAGGTTTGCTGTTAATCTCCCTCCATGCAGGCCTCCCTCTCTCTTGCTTGGACTGCTTTGCAGAACAAGAAGAGGTGGCAGACCACTGTCAAGGCCCACACGCCAGCCCCTGTGGGCAAGCCCCCCCCCCCCCCCAGGAGGAAGGGGTGCTTTGCTGAGTAGAGTAGCTAGGGTTTTATAGATTATTCCTTTATTTCCTGTATTCCATCAAGGAGACAACCAGCGCAGGCCAGAAATCGGGAGAATCCGGACCATGGTAGCTCGTGTTTGTAGTTAGTGATGCTGTTTTGATAGATGTTGTAGGTAGCTGATGTAGATAGATTAGACCGGTAGGACTTCTTGCACCCATCCATCCATCCATCCATCCATCCATCGGGGTTAATGCTCCGTGACTCCCCAACGGGAGCACGAGTCTAATTTATTTATTTATTAATGGTAGCTCGAGCCTGCCGTTATCGTGTCCGCGTGTTCGAGTCGTTCAGGATGATGAATATGAATGGTGATGGAAATGCACATGTAGCCTTGTGCATTGAAATTATGGCTGGCTTACGTGTAGAGCGACTAGATATGACCTAGACGGTGGGGCCGGAAACAGCTTGCTTGATCAGGGCGCGTGTGTTTCGAGCCTAACTGGCCGGGAGTGTCTAGTGGTGAGCACCATATTGCTGCGTGGTGAGTCCATTTTTGTTATTATTATTATTACTCTTTCCTTTGTCTTTATTTATTATTGTTCGTATTATCACCATTTACATTTTCTTTTCTTTTTCCTTTCTTTCTTTTTCCCTTTATAATGTATTAATTAATTAATTAAATTAAATAATTAATAGACACGTGACTGCGTCACGTGAGCATAAGTCCTCAGTGGGAGGGGAACATGGGATGGAATGGATGCTATAAGCTATCTAGGTCCTAGTTACAGGGGTGTGGGCACCGCGGCCCGAATCGCTGTGAATGCCATACTTGGTCACACGCGGAGCCCCCACAGGCTTGGGGGTGGTCTCCTTCATCACTACTTGCCATCTATCCTTGCGCACCATCTGCCTCCATATTACAGACAATTAAACCAGGAGGCTGCCCGGGGGTGAGCCCGTCACATCTAGTGTAGCACATGTCCATGCCAAGTCTATCACGAAAAGTCCACGGGTGGCGGCCCTGCCGCGCGCGGCCAGGGGCACGCCAGGTATAATCTGATCAGGCACTCCGCAAAGGTGAAAACCTTTGCGTTCAGTGCCGGGCCGCGGAAAACGCGGAAAACGCGATCTGCAAATGAATCCGACCGGAATCGAACTGGGGACCTCTCGCACCAATTTTGCTGACTATAAGACGGACGTCTCCGGTTACCATGGCATCGCCAACTTACACCTACAGTCATCCGCAAAAGTTCTCCTGTCCGGGGAGTGATGCAAGCCTTTCGGATCAGGTATAATGTATACTCCTTACTTATTCTTTTAGCCCCTTCGTGCATGTGTGTATGCGTTCCCTCGTTTCCAATTCTTAGTTTTGGTTGTTTGTGTTGGTAGTGGTGGTGGTGGTGGTGGTGGTGGTGGTGGTGGTGGTGGTGGTGGTGGTGGTACGTGGTGGTGGTGGTGTGTGTGTGTATGTGTGTGTGTGTGTGTGTGTGTGTGTGTGCATGTGTGGGTGTGTTTTCCCTATCAACCTTTTTTGTTACCCTCTGTCTACCTCCATGCAGGTCTACCTAGAGAGAGCCACGCGGCTCCCGTGGCCTTCGCGTCTTTCCTCTCAGACAACTTCCCTAGTCCTTCCACGGCGTTGGATCGCCATGCGTCCAGGCATAGTTGTCTCGCTTCATAGATTAGTTTAGAGATACAGCTTAGTTAGGTTTCGCGGCTTCGCTTACCCCTATCCATCAAGCAAGGGAATATGTGTACATAATCTCCCACGATTTCTGGCCTGCGCTGGTTGTCTCTTCGACATAATCTCCCATGCACGAACCCGGAGTAATGTTATAATTGAAAAGTAATGTTTTCATTAAAAAAAATTTGAAGTTCTTCATCCTTCTTACCGCCTAGCCACCCTTGTTAGCGCGGCATGCATGCAGCAACGCAATTGCGCCAAGCGGTTCCGCGCTAGCTCTAACATGCAGGCAATTAACTTAAAATCTATAAGTCCTGTGCACAAAGGCATTGGCACGGGCCAAGTGTCTGGAATAAGTTGTTAAAGCTCTCTTCACTAGGTTTATTTAGCATCTAGCTCATTTGCATGATATAGTAACTAGCCTTTGTACGTTATCGGTCGCTTGGGGGGGAAATCAACGTCCGAAAAATGCGGATTGAGCCCAGTAGAGCCAGCCCTTACAAAACTGATGCAAAATTGACACTGCTAAGTTTTTGGGTATCAATAAGTTTTTTGGTTTACTGTTTCTAGATCACGGCAACCTTAAAATTGTGGTAATTGCTTGGAGCAACGGGCCGCATTGCCTAGACGCTTGGCTGAAGCTGTTAAGACTTTTTCTGAGTGTGTGAGAAGCTCTTAGCACTGCGGCCAGTCATCCCGGCCACGTGGTCGAGCAATCACCCTCAACACCTGTTACATATCTGTATACGCCATATCTGAATAGCCATACCACAACGTGTGCACGCACAACACCAGACGTGCGCAGAACATCGCCACGCATAAACAACAAAGACAAAAGAAAAACGGGCAGAACAATGGTAAGCATGTGTCAGAAAGGTGACATTTAAGCCAGCTTGGAGATCACCTGTCAGTACAGAGCTCATATCAAGGAAGGACAACAGAGTCAGCCCTGTGCATCACTCGGCATGGAATGCAATGGGTATACATTAGCATTCATCACATACAGAGCAGACCTATCTCGTAACATGCAACCATATTATTTAAATGCACCCACAACAACGTGCCTATCGAGGATAACAATGGAAAGGCTTCTTGCTTTCCAATCAAAATCTTGCTTCCCGATCAAAATTGCTGCTTTAGCAGCATTATACATACAGTACAGATTGCCGTATCCAAATACGGCCATAACTTACCAGCTTCAAAGGCATTCTCCTCGCAATGCCATCCGTATAAAAAGGAGGGGGAAAAAAATCAAAGTTTACAAGGTTTACAAGGGCTGGAAGCAAGATTTGCGAGCTTCATAAAATGCTTCCATCTGGGAAAACGGCCTCCCACCTGAGGACGAATCCCATCATCCCAACGTGCACCCCACCGGCGGGTGGTCAACCCAAGGTCCCGCGATGCCGTTTTTTACATGCCTTTTGCCATGATGATGACCTGCAGGATGGTGATGAAGACGGTGGAGAGCGAGAGCACGGTGCCGATGATGACGAGGAATCGGTTCTGGTTCTGCAGCTTCACGTCCACACGCGTGCGCAGCAGGTCTGTTGTCCGGTAGACGGTGATGATCAGCTGGTGCAGCCGCCGGTCCACCGAGTTGCACGTGTGGAGCGCCGGGTCGAGCCGTTTGGTGACGAATGCCGGCAGGCTGCTCAGGCCGTCAATGCTACGCATGCGTAGCCGGTCGAGTCGCTGGTGGACAATGGACCCGTACGCCTCACAGGCGAGGAAGCGCTGGAACAGGGGAGACGTCATCTCCTCGCAGTCTGCAAGGGAAACAAGGGAAGAGAAGGGGGGAAAGAGGCGAAAAAACGTCAACGCCATCACGAGCAAAAAAATGAACACAGTGTATGAAGAGTGCTGCTGTGCGTGGGGTGCGGCCAAGGGATCCCATCAGATGTGGTTTAACAAGGGGCGGATACTAACCGATGGCTTGTTGCGTAGTATAACAAGGGCTTTAGGGTTTAGGGTTCATGTCACCAAGGGCGGATATCACCGAGGACAGCAAACCGGGCCATGCTGCATGCATAGGCAGCGGTTGCGCAGGCGATTTCTATTCCTGGGCGTCCCATGTTTCAAGGATGCCCTCGTCTCACCATGCCGCAAGGGGCGGGCCTTGCCGCAACAAGGGGAATAACGAGTCAGAGGGTCAGGAGCACTCGAGGGTCCTGGGCTGGCCCACACACATGGCGAAGCGCTCCCCTCACGGTAAGGGGGTGCAAAGCAGCCTTCACGCGCAACTAGGAAGATTTGCGAGGTACAACTGTTTAACCTTCACCCTGGATAGATACCACACAAACGGGGCCGTGATGAAGAGGCACCCCTGATTGACACCCGTTAACTAGGAGGGGTATGGATACACATTAATGAAAGGGGGTATGGAGGTCGCAGGTGGGTGCGAAACTGAGCTGTAGTGCAACATTATGGCGAACATCACACCCCCATCTGGAACACCTGAGCATCGTAAGAAACGCTCACACACCTCGTGCAGAAAGGGCCCCCTCACTCAACGAAAGCATGCCCATGGTCACGGTGAACACGTCGCCGACCTACCTGGCCCTGTAGTGGTGGGCTACCAAGCACCATGCCTCATGCTATCATGATGAGGTCACGAGTGGATGCACCTGGTAGTGAACCTCGGACTCATGATGGGGCCGCAAGTGCGGACATACTACGTACACATACTTCGCACTAGGCAAGCGTATATCCAATCCACACCTATAAGCACTTCGCGCCATCGTGATGAGGTTTCTGAAGCTGCAAGCAAAACCTATGTCAGATTTCTGCCACCTGGCAGTGTATTGTTTATCTATCTATGCATACCTCGCGCCATCGTTATGAGGTCGTTGAGCAACTTGGTCTCGTTCCTCTCCGTCTGCACCCGCGCGACCAGCGAGGTCAGCCGCTCCATGAAGCAGTAGAGCTGCCGGTTGGCCATCTGGGCCACGCGCAGCGCCAGCAGCACCAGCAGCCGGTACTGCTCCATGTCCAAGAACCGCTGGATGGAGCGAGAGGCGCGGGGCGAGAACTCCTCCTCCTCACAGTACTGGACCAGCAGCCAGGTGCAGCCTGTGCACGTGAGGTGGTGACGGGGGGAAGCAGGCAGGCAAGCGGGGGGGATAGTAATATGAATAATCTAACAATATTATTATTAATAACAATGACAATAATGACAATAATGACAGTAATGAATAATTTTAGTTGTGAGCAAGGGACCAGGGCCGCAAGACAGGAAAAAAGTGGCCGCAAACGGCGTCACGGATAACGCGGCTCTGACGGGTGCTGGGCAGTTGATGCCGGCGGGTCGAGGCCATAGCCAGGCAGATTTGTGCAGGGTGTTGGCCTAAAAGGAAGGCAGTACAACAGGCTCCTTAAAAAAGCACCTTCGAGCGAATAAGTGATAATGCGTCTTGTTCAAAGGAACAAGAAAGACCGGGAGAGAAATCGCGAGCATGTGAACTGAAACCGTTTGCGACATTAAGAACGCCACCGATGATGCAATCCTTATTCAATGTGAGGTACCCTACTGGGTACCTTTGTGGGTTAGTGTGGGGTACCTTTTGTGAGGCTTTCTGGATAACGATTGTTGTCAATGACAGTGAGCGCATTTTAGATGCATGCATGGTTGATTTGCACACCACTGCGAAGACAGGCACACACCACCGTGACGGATGTGGAAGAGGGAGCCATTCGCCCACAGATCTCATGGGGCGCGTGAATGGAAAAGGCCTCCACACCCGCAGTTGCATTTTATGCGTGCGGCCCCACAACCCCGATTTACTTCATGCATGTCAGGCCCCGGCCCCCATTCGACGTTGTGTGTGTGCGCCTCCACCCACCGCTTTTGTTTATGTTAGTTTATGCGCGCAACGGCACCCGCCGTTCTTTTCCTGCTATAGTTCATCGCCCACCCACCGTTCTTCTTGATGCGATAGTCGGAGAAGAAGCGCAGCGAGCAAAACGCCTTGTCGGCCGACCCCAACCCGTCCTCCGTCACCTGCCCCCCGTTCAGCTGCAGCATCTGCGCGCGCACGCTGCCCTCACTGCCCCACGACCAGGACAGCCCTTCGTCCAGCTGGCCCGCGGTGCGGCCGAAGAATAGCCGGCGGATGTTGTCGCGGACGGGTTTGGTGACGGTGCCCTGCAGCCAGTCCTCGATGGGGACCTTTGCTGGCGTGACAGCAAACTGGAGCGAGAGGAAGACCTGGCCAGGGATGGACTGGTGGCCCAGCAGGGAGGGGAACAAAAGCACCACGTGTGGCATGGCATCATGGAAGGAAGCACGATCATGGAAGGCCTGGCCAAGGATGGACTGGCCAGGGGGTCGCCAAGGGAGGTCCACACAGCGAGTGAGACGTGCTAGCCTGGAAGACCTTCCCTTGGTGGACGGACCCGGGAACGCCGTGAGGGATGGATTGGTGAATGCGCGCCAGGGTAACAAGCTCCCCAACAAATATTGCCTTGCGCACATAAGAACGTCAAAAGCTGCTACAAACAATTAAGCGAATCTCCACCCCCCCACTGTCACGACGGCTTCGCAACACAATAACCCTTTAAAAGGGGGTTGGATGTGGAAAATGAATGGCAAGGACTGCCAAGGACCCCGCAGTGCCTGCCCTCCCCCCCCTCTCCCCCACGGATGGGCCTGCACTCCTGGCCCCTTGTGCCGTACCGCGATCCAGTCTTCCGGCAGCAGGCTGAAGATGGACTGTGTGAAGGGCGACGAGTATTCTGCGGGGCTGATCTTGAAGTTGTAGAAGGTGTACGTGCTGAACTCGCTGTACTGCTGGTACCTGCCAGGGCGCAGCCGCCAGCACAAGGCGAAGGGAGAATAAAAAGGGCGATAGTTGAGCAGGCCACGGGAACGACCACGGGGAGGCCAGGGTGGGGGAATGGAGGTGTGCTGGCTTGGGCAGAAGGTGGGAGATGTCATGCATGGACACACCGGTTTGACCAAAGTCGGCCGGGCCAGCACAGCCAGGCAAGTACCGTCAGCCCGATGCATGAGGGCTGTGCACTACGTGCGCCAGCGACGTCCTTGATGGTCCATGGTATACTGACGGGGTATGTCCTCATTACCCAACTACCCCTACTATGGAGATGTTAGGCATCTCACAATCAGGCGCCCCCAACGCTGCGCACCCACCGTGGCAAGCCACCCTTGCGCACCACTCTTTCGCAACATTTTCAAGGCAACGAGGTGACTTATCAACAAGGTGACGAATGTAAGCATCGAAGACACAGGGGCAAAGATGGCAGGCAAACATTGCCTGGCATGACCCATGCGCGCATGCTCAAAAATCGGTACCAGCCGAACCAAAGCCAAGACACCTGATGGACTGAAGCAAAGCTAGCCAGCATAGGTCCTGACAATCTGCAGCCATTATGGACTTCGTGGGCACAGTGGCCGATGAGAGGTGGCCAAACACTGCAATGACAGCAACATCGCCTTATTTCCAGATATGGTTCCTTTTGCAGTCGACATGCCTTCTTAATCCCCCAGCTGCTTTTGCTAGGGAGTTGGGTAGTCCCTGCTGAAACGTCTTGCTGGGTGGGTGGGTGGGTGGGTGGGTGGGTGGGTGGGTGGGTGGGTGGGTGGGTGGGTGGGTGGGTGGGTGGGTGGGTGGGTGGGTGGGTGGGTGGGTGGGTGGGTGGGTGGGTGGGTGGGTGGGTGGGTGGGTGGGTGGGTGGGTGGGTGGGTGGTGAGTGGGTTTTGGTGGCTAGCAATCCTACCCACCCAACCGCCTGCCCGCCCGACCGCCCGCCGGCCCTCCCTCCCTCCCTCCCTCCCTCCCTCCCTCCCTCCCTCCCTCCCTCCCTCCCTCCCTCCCTCCCTCCCTCCCTCCCTCCCTCCCTCCCTCCCTCCCTCCCTCCCTCCCTCCCTCCCTCCCTCCCTCCCTCCCCGCCCGCCCTCTGTCCCTTTGCTTGGCATTTGCCCAAACCTTCATACTAGTGGCTGGCAAGATAACGCCAGCCGACTGCTCAGGCCTGATTCCCACAAGATGTTCCCAAGGACCAGCCCACGTTTACTAGTTTGACAATGGGCAGGCGGCACGCTACTTGGTACATGATCGCACGTGCCGGCCGAATACCCTGTGATAAGGTGGCAACGAATCACATCGGGACAGGTGGATACCTCATGGTGCAGGGGCCCAGGCGTGCGCAAAAGTCCCTGCGCTCCTCCGCGGGTACCTCGCCAGGGTGGTGCTTGATGCCATAAATATCGATCAGCCGTTGCAGGTGCTCCTGCTCAGGCCGTGCGTTGTCCAGTCTGGGGCAAGCACAAGGGATAGTTATGCCAGCAACGCACCAGATGCACAGGGTGAACAAGGCTAGTCCCTGACGCAGAAACCCTGTGGCCGCACGACGCGTGCACGCACAGTGTCGCACTCATTGGCGTCATGGTCTGAGAACTGATTGCGTCCTGCGGATCGGCACGTCATTGCAGAATTGACAACGTAGTGAAACCAACAGGACAGTTACAGAACGCAGAGTGGCGTCGTACTTTTTCTCGCGCAGGAAGGCGATATGCAGCCCTATACTGGGCGCGACCGTGACGAGAAACGGGCGAGCCAGCGTTTCTTTCTCCAAGTATTGCCGCATCTTCAGCCCACCCTCGGTTCCCATTTCCAAGACCTGGTTCGGGCTCTTGGTGAGGAAGCCGACCTCGCCATATGTCAGGTCTTTTTCCGCCAATTCCGATATTTCTGACGGATGGATCCATCCACCATAGTCATACGCCGCAGACTTTGTTTCCATGCCGCAAACAGTGTGAGAATGATAGGGCACCTGCCGGCCTGGTTGACATGCATGCGAGAAAGCTTGCTCGCATAGCTTGGAACCTCGCCATCGCTGTAGAGCGTGACTAATGATGTGGCACTTAGATCCTAAATGTGAATGTGATCTTTGGGTAATCTGCGTGCGAGGTATTGGAGCGGAAGCACTTATCCTGCGGCAACAAGGGTGGTTCGCATGCGCTTCGCCCACCGACCAGGCTGGCCGTGTGGAAGCCAACTGCAACATCGTCCACGATGGCCGGGAAGTCAACGGCCGTGGTCGCGTTTAATAATGGCAAACATCGCCATAGCAATGTTAAAAATTCGACAATTGCGTGTGCCGACCAGATTACCCAACCACTAACTCATGTCGGGCCACACGTCTTGGTGCGAGGCTAATAAGGTTGCCCAACCCATTTCCTAATATCGTGACAAGTAGGCCAGCAGTACAGCACAGAAGGACATCCAGCACGAACTCGACCATACCATGGATCGCGTACGGCCCGCTGCCGCTACACTGCATGTTAGTACCCGTATAGTACTTCGTAAACAAGTTCCATTACTGTGCAAACGAGAAAAGTGTTGAACTGGTCAGTCAGTTTCGGACAGGTAGTTTTGATTGGCTAGAAGCAGGATGCCACGTCAGAGACGCACGTCAGAAACTCAACCGACTGGATGCCACATGTATACTATATGGGGTTGCCGTCCGTAGTATAACCGCCTAATTGGGTCCTACATACCCTGGACAGCCCAGCTGGGCCGGGGGCTCGCACTTCGCAGTAAATTTCCAGACAAGGAGTTGAGGACCCCTCTATTTCTATTGATACTTCCCAGTGAATAGACCTATTACCCTTTTGTTCAATAGGCTAGTTATACGCACCTGCAGGCTGCAGGCGAATCGGCGAAATGCCCATGAAATGCCTACCGTACAGTAATATTTCGTCACATCACGTGCGTCGTGCATATAAGGTGCCCATGTACTGCCATGCTAAATTGCCAGACACCAAAATTACTATACGCTGACGTAATGATAATTAAGCAGTCATGAAACTGGTAAGTTAGAAACGAATTGAACCTCGAATGTGATATATGCTTTCTCCCACGATAACAGTTCAGCAATGCATGATCCGGCTCTGCTAATCATGGTACACGGCCAGGATCCGGCTGGACAATACAGGGGAAAGGGTTTATCTGGCAGTTTTATTTGAAGTGCCAAGTTGATTGCCGACGTTGTTTGGTAATTTCGATCGCCTTGATGTTTGTGCGGAATTGAATTGGCCGGCCCAAACACCTTTTTTTTCTGATGCAATGTTGAAATTTTAGTCCAGCTCTTTGAAGAACGTGTCCCTGTCCGAGTCATCATGTCACTGTCAGGTTTCCCCGGACGCATTGACACGCTCATTGGCCACGCACATGATTCCATAAAGTTTTAAGTATAGCTGGAGCATTCAAGCGGACTGGAAAAGGAATGTCATCAGTTGCATCTCGACGTCGTCACGACATCATCGACGGTGATTTTCCCGCTGAGACCCTTGTGAAAGGAAGGCTTGGGAGAAAAAGCAAGACAAAACGCAGGAAGACGTGCAGCCTTTTGTCAGTGTGTCTGAACGCGGTTTCCATCGGCATGTTAATTTATTCGGTCATATATGCACGTAAGTACGAATTTTTCGCTTAACGAAGCACGCGCACCGCTTTTTACGCCTTTCCACGGCCAATTCCGCTCTTGCAGTACTAGATTACATGCGTCACAGACAATATCCTTGTGACATGCCTGCCCCTGTACCTGCTGGATCCATGGAATGATGCAATAACAGTGTCGAAATTTCCCGGGTTGCGGTCGCGGCTTGGCTGGCTCGCTCCCGACTTTTTCACAACCGGCAATGGACCCTTCTTCTGGGTTCGAAGTGCCGGTTCCGTAATCCACCGGGGGGGATGGTTGTACAAAAGCCATGCCAATTCCTCCCATTCTCCCGGTAATCACCCCGCGGGGCTGTCCGTAGAGATGGACGAGCTATCCGAGCGGCTACTGGCGCGCGAGGAGCGGCGCCTGCGCGCCGACATGGAGCAGAAAATGGAGGCGGAGCGGCACAAGCTGATGGGCGTGCGCATCAAGTACAAGAGGGACCTGACGCCGATCGAAGTGCAACGGTGATGCCACGTCAGCTGGTGGTAGCATGACCATGGTCACTCCTTGTATCTGCACTTATTATTTTATGTGCTTGTATGTGCTGACAGGACAACAGGTGCTCATATGCTCTTTGCACATAGGCACTGATGTGCTTCTATGTGCTTATCTTTGCTCGTGTCATCGATTGGATTTTTGTTGATTGTCGTATTCGAGGAATCTGTTCCATGCACGCCTGCAGAGTGTGTGCTCACATTGGAGGTAGTTTCGGCATGGGTACTAGATTGCCGTCAGATCATAAAGCTACAAACGTGAAAATGCTAGAGGCCCAAATCTGAGATTCCGCGGAACACAGAAAGTAAGAAAGCCCAGAAGCTACCAGCAAGGAATCGAACAAAGGACCTTTGGCATGATTTCGCGGCTGTGTGAGTCTCCTGATCCGAAGGCATCTCACTTAACGTTTCGAAACAGTCCAACTGCGAAAAACCTCTTTACCGGAGAGGGGTGCCAATATGTCCGATATTGCCGAATCTATAGATGATGACTCACCACTATACCTAAGTGCGCAGGAGTGGGGACTAGATAGCCCTATGGTCTTTACTCCTAAGTTGGCTGTATTGGCTGGGTGCCGCCCCCTATACAGTGAGATAGTTTGGTGCGAAACTGGAATCGAACACAGGCCCTCTTGCATGATTTCGCGACTATAGGGGTCTCCTGATCCAAAGGCATCCCAAGCTGTAGCCCAACTGTGCGCACTTGACACGCATGACTATGTGCACAAACGTGCGCAGTGGCCATGCATGGATAGGTGCACGAACACGCGTGATTGATACGCATGGACAAGGCGGGTCGTAGTACGTCAGCAACATCGGGTCCCTACCGAACCACAAGCGGGACAGGTGTGCCTCACTCCCTGCACACGCACCGCGCGCGTCCTCATCACCTGCACACGGGTACCGCATGCCACCTGTACACGTGTCCGCTGTTCATGCCCTTGGGTTTGTCAACCTGCTCACCGTCTCCACGCCTTGCGTGGTGCCCCAGATGCGCCATGTCTTGGCGGTTCCTGCTAGCATGGTGGCGTTTGCTAGCATGGGCCTGCATGCTAGCATGATCTCGTCATATGTCTACTCATGCGACATGCCCCGCGATGCACCCGTCCCCCTTGCCCCCCCCCCCCCCCCCCCCCCCTGCCTTCACCCCCCCCCCCCCCCCTTGTCCCCTCCCCCGTGCGTGTGGCAGCATGACGGCCGCGTACACTCACGAGGTAGAGCGCATCACCCGGGCGGTGGCCGCGCAGCACTGCACGTCCGCGGAGGCGTGTCGACTGGAGATGCGGCAACAGATGCTGGCGTTCCTCAGGGGTGCGTGCGCGGCTTGCCCGTACGGCCTTAGCTCGATGAATGCCCTCACGAGTCGCCCTCACTAAATCAGCGTGCTCAATGTCGTCGCCCGATCAGCTCGTTCTATGCCGTCGCCGAATCAGCGGGTGCAATGCTTGCTGTACATGACATCACCGTGGTAGCCCCGGCATTGCGCGGGTTTGGTGGAAATGGCAACGTGGTTGTGGGTCCTATTCTACAATGGCACTATACACTCGCACACGCGAACTTAAGGTTACAGAAAAACCAACCCATTACTACTATCTTAGCGCAAGCATACTACCATCCTTAGATGCGACCACAGCTCTAATACGAGCACATGTAACTTAGAAACCTCGTTAGTTGTAGCATTGAAAATATTACAATGTTGGGTGTAGTAGTGTATGTAGTGCCTGAACATGCCATGGCCCGAGGGAGAGATGCTTGCGTTTACATACCTCTTATCATGGCTGGGAGCGTCAGGTCCATGAGGCCCATGTTTTGATGGCGGCGGCTCATGTACATGGTACATACATCCGAAGAATACGCGCCATCACGATCCGCCAGGTATGGGGCCATCGCATGCTCTGCCCACCCATACCCATCCAAGCATGCACCCAGCCGTAAACAGACGTCAGACCAATCAGGCCTCAGGCTCAATGAGGCCTCACCTCGCATAGGGTGCCCGACTTTGCCATACCACAACGAGGGTGCTCTGCACGGGTGGCGGGCGGACAAACTGTCAGGGTGGGGCATGGTGTCACAGGGTGTTCGCTGCTGCCATCCGCACGGCGTCGATGCGATTCCCGTGCTGCCATCCGCACGGCATGCACGTGCTTGTACCTGCGAAGACTCCCAAGCTGCGCGCTTTCGTTGGGACGGTCCTTTGTGCCCTCCCTTGCTGGGGACAACCCCCTGCCGAACCGTCGTGAAGCAGCTAGAATACCATGTGTGTTAAAACAAGTTTATCACAAAGTCATCGCTGTCTCTCTCCTCTCCCTCCCCCCCGCCCCCCCCCCCTGCCTCCCCTCACCAAGTGCTTGCTTCCTCATTGCGTTCCTCATGGCTCGCTCATTGCGTACCTCACTGCGTACGCATCTTCCCTCTACCGCCCCCCCCCATCGCACGCAGATAAGGCGTCTCCCTCGCAGCTGTTTGTCACCAAGGCGACCGGGCACAAGGTCCTGGAGCCTTCGGGAGAGGCACCCGATGAGTGCGTGCTGTGTTGGCGGATGTTTGGTCGGAGAGCGGAATACTCCAGTGGCTGGTCATGGGGGGGACGTGCCGGTGGTATGGGTAGCTTGGGTGTGTGTGTTGGGGGGTAGCTGAGAGACAGCGAGAGGGAGGTGCGACAGATAGTGGGACGTGGTACAGAGGGGAAACGCAGAGTCTTGATTGGCCCTGCTGCAGCTTGGCGAGGCAGCCACCCAACAGTTGTAGTGACCAGTTTAGTGATCAGTGGGTTCCATGCTACCATTTCGCCCGGACACCACCCCGCGTAGATTGATGTTTCCCAGTTTTGGCGTTGTCCATGGATATATCGTACTCGACACACCTCAAGAGCGTCAACTTTGGCAGTGATACTTTGGCATGGACCCTGCTACGAAAGTTCTCAGAAGCTCTCGTGTGGACAAGGTCGCAATAGCTGTGGATTTTTCGTGGCTTGCGTGGCTTGCGTGCCTGGTCGGAGTAGGAAGCGGCGAGCGCTCCTCCACTGTGCCCTTGAGGACAGTTGTCAACGGGTGCCGGTGGTGGGGTGATTACCAACGTGATAGGGTATATGTATGGTCAGGAGTTGTGTGCCATGATGGCAACGGAGCTTCCAAGCGAGATTCGTGGCTTCTATGTGGGTCCCCTACCAGGAGATATCAGGGTATTGGTGGCCGTCCCCTACCATAAGGTACAGGTCCCACGTACCGGAAGCACTTGGCAAGCACCGTGCGAAGCACATGGGCCATACGAAGCACATGGGCCATACAAAGCACATGGGCCATACAAAGCACATGGGCCATACAAAGCACATGGACCACACGAAGCAATGTGTCATGAACATGTCACCGTGTCAGCAATCAGGCAGTGTCTGGCGGCACCCTTGGTATAAGATGGTCCCTGAATGTCTGCCTGAGCCCCATGTCCTATTGTCCAAACGTGTATATCAGCCTGTTGGGTCCCTCCCCCCCCCCCCCCTTCGACGACTGACCAACCAACCAACCAACCAACCAACCAACCAACCAACCAACCAACCAACCAACCAACCAACCAACCAACCAACCAACCAACCAACCAACCAACCAACCAACCAACCAACCAACCAACCAACCAACCAACCAACCAACCAACCAACCAACCAACCAACCAACCAACCAACCAACCGCAGGGATGCAAGCAGTGCTCCCTTGCTGGATCCTCAGCTGTTTCTGTCACAGCTCCCCGAGGACAGGTGAGGCCATCAGTCAGACCTGTCAGCCCGTCGCCCGCGGTCCTCCATGACATGCCAGGGTGCCAGGGTGCCAGGGTGCTGGGTAAACACAGTGCTGTCGGGGCGGTAGCAGGGCTAGATGGGCGATCCGACGATGGCGCTTGCCACGAATGGGGGGGGAAGGTGTGCGATGATGAAAGGGTTCCTGTGGCTAGGTGAAGGGGGGAGCAGGGAGGTGGTCTTGCTGCCAAGTCACCAGTGGCCAGCCGCTGCAAATATGCATGCATGTGGGTGCAGCATTGCTGCAACAGTCCCCGTGCTTCTTAGTGCCGTGCCAATGATCCATTCTACCGGCTTTTGGACCGGACCGTTTCTTTCTCCACCAGCCTTTGCGTCCACGGCCGTGTTGCCGCTGCCATGGTTCATCCTGGCTGAATGTTGCCAATGGTGACTGGCTGGTGTTGCGGATGGTGGATTTTGCCGTTGGTGACTGGCTGGTGTTGCGGATGGTGGATTTTGCCGTTGGGGGCTGGCTGGTGTTGCGGATGGTGGATGTTGCCGATGGTGACTGGCTGGTGTTGCTGATGGTGGATGTTGCCAATGGTGACTGGCTGGTGTTGCGGATGGTGGATGTTGCCGATGGTGACTGACTGATGTTGCTCAGCAGGTGTCATGATCGGCACGTGTGGTTTGGGTGGCCTTGGCCCGCGATGAGCACCTGTTTGGTCCCTGCGTGGTGGAATACCCTCCCAGCATGGGCACATGGTGGTTAGTTTTGTCGTTGTTTTCCATGCCCCCTATGTCCTCTCTCTCTCTCTCTCTCTCTCTCTCTCTCTCTCTCTCTCTCTCTCTCTCTCTCTCTCTCTCTCTCTCTCTCTCTCTCTCAAGTGCGAAGCACTGTCATGACTGTGCAGCGCTGTCGTTGCTGAGGGAAGCCTCTGACACGTCCGCAGCTCGTTTTTTTTGCTTGCCTATTCAAATCCTTTGACAACTCTGTCTAGAGTATACAAGGCTCTAATCCCCTGCCTCTCAAGTTCGGCTATGCATCCTGCCGCGACCATGCTTGACCGCGCACGGGGTGTCATGCTCCTGCCTGTGCACACATCTGGCCCACCACGGCCGCAGCCTGTCAGTGCCGCACTTTCCCACGTGCGCGCTGGTGGGCAACAGCGGGGTCTTGCTTGAGCGCGGGTTCGGGCACCTCATCGACTCGCACGCGGCGGTCTTCCGCATCAACCAGGTAGCTATATGAAAAGCGCGCGGCGGTCTTCCCCATAACCCATAACCCAGTAGCCATATCTAGACCTGGAGAATCAAAGGGGTTCTCCCTCGCCAAGCCTAGCAAGCGCGTGCCAGTCTCCAGCCTAACTCTGGTAGCTGGCACGAGTGGGGTGGTGATGCCTGGCCACGTTCAAGCGTGACATGCCAGTGGCTGTAGTAGCCTGTCAGCGGATACTGCGTTGTGCCGTTTCAACTTGAGTATGTGTTTCGTGTGCCTTGTGGTTCAAGCGGCCTATGTGCCGTTGGTGGCGGAATGTAGAGAGCCGCGGGATGGGGGCCACCATGGGTTGCCAACCAGTATGGCGCAGGCACAGCTGTCAAGTCGGAGCATTTGCCCAGGGTAACTAGTCCCCGGGCAAACTGCAGATGCCCATGAAAGGTTGTCGTGGAAGGTCAGCAAACGTGACGTGTGGAGAGGGAAGGTGGAGAGCTTTACGGACCGTGTACCCATGCCATAGTGCTGCCTTCTGCATGATGTTGTTTATCATGCACGTCGTACCATGCTCTGGCATCTGCAAAATATCTTGTTAAGCATTATTCTTGTTATACCCTGTTAGTTCAAGAGTCGAACAGTATCATGGGCTCGGCATCCTCTGGAGGTAAGGGTGTGGTGTCTGGGGTTTATTGGACGACTGTCAGCTCTTGTGCATGCTCTTGTTCTATGAGTGAAAGCAAGGCACTGCATGACTGTTCAGGTCCTACTCTTGTGTTGATGAGTAAAAGCTGTGCTGATGCTCACCCCCGTGACAAGCGTTTTCCAAGAGTAGTGTGTATTCATTTTTAAATATGTGTTCCTAGCACAGAGCCCCCCCACAGCAGGATCACATCACTGCCTGCACGCGCCTGTCACCACGCCATTGATCCTGGCAACCACAGTTTCCCCAATGGCAGGCAAGTATCTGGCAGCTGCAGCAGACGCTGATGCCACTATCTCGGTTCCCCATTATGCGTGCGGTTCTCCTTGCAACACCCTGACCCTGATCATCGCCCCACCTCGCCCCACCCCCCAGGCGCCCACGTCGGGGTATGAACCAGACGTGGGTGGCAAGACCAGCTTCCGCCTGCTCAACAACGCCTGGACGCATCACTACTTGTCCAACCCGCGGCGCGCGGTGCGTGAGCTGGGGGGTAGGCAATGTGGCGCGTGGGTAGGGCTAAGGATGCGCTGCGTGTTTAGGGGGTTATGTTGCGCATAAGGCGGTGCATTATCTGTGACAAGGAGGACACACGCAGCTCGCTAAGCACACCGTCCTGCGGGCATATCGTACGGATGACAGCAGCGATAGTTCTTCTATAGTAATAAGTGCAGCGGATGGCAGTGCACGTCGGGGCTTTTTGTGACGCACTAATCTTGTCCATGGTTAGCAACTCCCTTGTCCCAAGGATTTGAGCAGTTTTTATGGGCAATTCATTACCTCAGGGGTGAGGGCACTTACCCGTGTGGCCATGGCTTGGTGCGCCACCGACCTTGGCTTTTGTCCTGCCTGTCTTTGACAGTTCATACAAAGCTTGCAGAGCCCGCTGCGTGGCTGTGCCAGGCCTGCCTGCCTGCCACTCCGTTGCCTGGAGAGAAGTGGTAGAATCCCCATGGCAGGGAAGTTGCTCATCCCAGCACGGCCCGACTATGCTGTGTCGAATGCATGGTTAACAGGCACCCACTTTGTCTCGGAAGGAGTCAGTGCCAAGCGGTGCCGTCGCTAGTTGAAGCTTCATGGATGACCGGAGCTTGTTGCTGGGGGGCAGGAACCTGACTAACGTGTTGATTGTCAGGCACCTAAGTTGACATGACTCCAGTGGGTGATCCGGGCTGATTCCGATATTGACGTGGGGGTCTGTGCGGGCTTGCGTGGGTTTTTATCAACCTCTTGGGTCCTGCACCTTCACCACTGGCTGCGCGCCACAGCGTCTGATGAAGGACTTGGACGCCAACGCCACGCTGGTGATCTCCCGCGCAAAGGTATGTCCCGAAACTGGGAGGGGAGACCTCAGCAGTGGCACAAACGTCAACAGGTTTAGGCTTGTCTCACGCCACACAGGAAGGGCAAGGCCGTGAGACACGTGCGCACAGGCGACCCTACGCTGCAGAACCCAGGTACAGTGGTGTGCTTTGCATTAGCCGCCAACGGTACAACGCGGAACCCGATCCTAGCTGTGGGGTAACGAGCATCCACGGTCCAGACAGGCGTGCGCGTTTCTAATAAACAGACATGTGTGTGTATCTAATAAACCTACTGTATTCTGTCAGATAAATTTGTGTTTATAAGCAAAGTCTTTCTCTCGGCCGGCGGTTCCAGGATGCGCTCATGCTGGCATCCCGCAGGGATCTTTACAGTTACGCAGTGCAGGGGTCACGCACACCGTGGCCATACATGGGGAAGAGCAGAAATGTACAGAACCCTGGTCATATTCTGTTTGAGCTCCACGTTTCAACCTTTGAGCTGTGTGCTCTCAACCTTACGCCCTGGTGGCACTATGGCGAGCACCTCCTTTCACACATGCGTGCATCGGACTCACTGGTGTGGATGCGAGGATTGTGGTCTCATGCTCGTTCGAGCCACCCTTGGCTTGTGCTATCGTGGTTGTCTCCCGTCCCCCTATGCAGCCCGTCTTCTTCTCCCAGCTGGCGACCATGGTGGCCGTGGAGCGCCCCGACGTGGCCACCAGGTAGGCGCGCGCGTGCGGTCTGAAGGTAGGGGCCCCGACGTGGTCACCAGGTAGGCGCGCGCGTGCGATGCGAAGGTAGGGGCCCCGACGTGGCCACCAGGTAGGCGCGCGCGTGCGGTCCGAAGGTAGGGGCCCGACGTGGCCACCAGGTAGGCGCGCGCGTGCGGTCCGAAGGTAGGGGCCTCGACGTGGTCACCAGGTAGGCGCGCGCGTGCGGTCTGAAGGTAGGGGCCCCGACGTGGTCACCAGGTAGGCGCGCGCGTGCGATGCGAAGGTAGGGGCCCCGACGTGGCCACCAGGTAGGCGCGCGCGTGCGGTCCGAAGGTAGGGGCCCGACGTGGCCACCAGGTAGGCGCGCGCGTGCGGTCCGAAGGTAGGGGCCTCGACGTGGTCACCAGGTAGGCGCGCGCGTGCGGTCTGAAGGTAGGGGCCCCGACGTGGTCACCAGGTAGGCGCGCGCGTGCGGTCCGAAGGTAGGGGCCCCGGCGTGGTCACCAGGTAGGCGCGCGCGTGCGGTCTGAAGGTAGAAGCCCCGACGTGGTCACCAGGTAGGCGCGCGCGTGCAGTCCGAAGGTAGAAGCCCCGACGTGGTCACCAGGTAGGCGCGCGCGTGCGGTCTGAAGGTAGGGGCCCCGGCGTGGCCACCAGGTAGGCGCGCGCGTGCGGTCTGAAGGTAGGGGCCCCGACGTGGCCACCAGGTAGGCGCGCGCGTGCGGTCCGAAGGTAGAGGCCCGACGTGGTCACCACGTAGGCGCGCGCGTGCGGTCTGAAGGTAGGGGCCCCGGCGTGGCCACCAGGTAGGCGCGCGCGTGCGGTCTGAAGGTAGGGGCCCCGACGTGGTCACCAGGTAGGCGCGCGCGTGCGATGCGAAGGTAGGGGCCCCGACGTGGCCACCAGGTAGGCGCGCGCGTGCGGTCCGAAGGTAGGGGCCCCGACGTGGTCACCAGGTAGGCGCGCGCGTGCGGTCTGAAGGTAGAGGCCCGACGTGGTCACCAGGTAGGCGCGCGCGTGCGGTCTGAAGGTAGGGGCCCCGACATGGCCACCAGGTAGGCGCGCGCGTGCGGTCCGAAGGTAGGGGCCCCGACGTGGTCACCAGGTAGGCGCGCGCGTGCGGTCCGAAGGTAGGGGCCCCGACGTGGTCACCAGGTAGGCGCGCGCGTGCGATGCGAAGGTAGAGGCCCGACGTGGTCACCAGGTAGGCGCGCGCGTGCGGTCTGAAGGTAGGGGCCCCGACGTGGCCACCAGGTAGGCGCGCGCGTGCGGTCCGAAGGTAGGGGCCACGACGTGGTCACCAGGTAGGCGCGCGCGTGCGGTCCGAAGGTAGGGGCCCCGACGTGGTCACCAGGTAGGCGCGCGCGTGCGGTCGGAAGGTAGAGGCCCCGACGTGGTCACCAGGTAGGCGCGCGCGTGCGGTCTGAAGGTAGGGGCCCCGACGTGGCCACCAGGTAGGCGCGCGCGTGCGGTCCGAAGGTAGGGGCCCTGACGTGGTCACCAGGTAGGCGCGCGCGTGCGGTCTGAAGGTAGGGGCCCCGGCGTGGTCACCAGGTAGGCGCGCGCGTGCGATGCGAAGGTAGGGGCCCCGACGTGGCCACCAGGTAGGCGCGCGCGTGCGGCCCGAAGGTAGGGGCCCCGACGTGGTCACCAGGTAGGCGCGCGCGTGCGGTCCGAAGGTAGGGGCCCCGACGTGGTCACCAGGTAGGCGCGCGCGTGCGGTCTGAAGGTAGGGGCCCCGGCGTGGTCACCAGGTAGGCGCGCGCGTGCGATGCGAAGGTAGGGGCCCCGACGTGGTCACCAGGTAGGCGCGCGCGTGCGGTCCGAAGGTAGGGGCCCCGACGTGGCCACCAGGTAGGCGCGCGCGTGCGGTCCGAAGGTAGGGGCCCCGACGTGGTCACCAGGTAGGCGCGCGCGTGCGGTCTGAAGGTAGGGGCCCCGACGTGGTCACCAGGTAGGCGCGCGCGTGCGGTCCGAAGGTAGGGGCCCCGGCGTGGCCACCAGGTAGGCGCGTGCGTGCGGTCCGAAGGTAGGGGCCCCGACGTGGTCACCAGGTAGGCGCGCGCGTGCGGTCCGAAGGTAGGGGCCCCGACGTGGTCACCAGGTAGGCGCGCGCGTGCGGTCTGAAGGTAGGGGCCCCGACGTGGCCACCAGGTAGGCGCGCGCGTGCGGTCGGAAGGTAGAGGCCCGACGTGGTCACCAGGTAGGCGCGCGCGTGCGGTCTGAAGGTAGGGGCCCCGACGTGGCCACCAGGTAGGCGCGCGCGTGCGGTCCGAAGGTAGGGGCCCTGACGTGGTCACCAGGTAGGCGCGCGCGTGCGGTCTGAAGGTAGGGGCCCCGGCGTGGTCACCAGGTAGGCGCGCGCGTGCGATGCGAAGGTAGGGGCCCCGACGTGGCCACCAGGTAGGCGCGCGCGTGCGGCCCGAAGGTAGGGGCCCCGACGTGGTCACCAGGTAGGCGCGCGCGTGCGGTCCGAAGGTAGGGGCCCCGACGTGGTCACCAGGTAGGCGCGCGCGTGCGGTCTGAAGGTAGGGGCCCCGGCGTGGTCACCAGGTAGGCGCGCGCGTGCGATGCGAAGGTAGGGGCCCCGACGTGGTCACCAGGTAGGCGCGCGCGTGCGGTCCGAAGGTAGGGGCCCCGACGTGGCCACCAGGTAGGCGCGCGCGTGCGGTCCGAAGGTAGGGGCCCCGACGTGGTCACCAGGTAGGCGCGCGCGTGCGGTCTGAAGGTAGGGGCCCCGACGTGGTCACCAGGTAGGCGCGCGCGTGCGGTCCGAAGGTAGGGGCCCCGGCGTGGCCACCAGGTAGGCGCGTGCGTGCGGTCCGAAGGTAGGGGCCCCGACGTGGTCACCAGGTAGGCGCGCGCGTGCGGTCCGAAGGTAGGGGCCCCGACGTGGTCACCAGGTAGGCGCGCGCGTGCGGTCTGAAGGTAGGGGCCCCGACGTGGCCACCAGGTAGGCGCGCGCGTGCGATGCGAAGGTAGGGGCCCCGACGTGGCCACCAGGTAGGCGCGCGCGTGCGGTCTGAAGGTAGGGGCCCCGACGTGGTCACCAGGTAGGCGCGCGCGTGCGGTCTGAAGGTAGGGGCCCCGACGTGGCCACCAGTTAGGTGATCACCCTGTTGTGGCCATGATAGGAGCTAGGGGGGGAGGGAGGGAGGGAGGGAGGGAGGGAGGGAGGGAGGGAGGGAGGGAGGGAGGGAGGGAGGGAGGGAGGGAGGGAGGGAGGGAGGGAGGGAGGGAGGGAGGGAGGGAGGGAGGGAGGGAGGGAGGGAGGGAGGGAGGGAGGGAGGGAGGGAGGGGGGGAGAACTACCTTGAAGTCCAGGTTTTTTGCTTCTGGCTTCTCCACCCTTCTTGGATCCAAGGCATGCCCATGTCGTCCTGGCATTAGGTGAATTTGTTGCTTTGCAAGGCTACCACGTTCTTTCTCGTTTACCCTCCTTTTGAATAGGAATGGCAGGTCCATGGCTGCACCTGTGATTTGTCCCCTGCAGGTTCCTGCACCCCCTCGTGCTGGGCCAGAGCCGCGACGTCTTGGAAGCGTTCCGTCTGGGGATGGAGCGCGCCAGCGCGTTGCAGACGGCAGCAGAAGCAGAGACCGAAGCCAACCTGGCAGCGACTGCAGTGGCAAACGGCAGCAGTAGCGCGGGGTTGAGCCAAGAGGAACGGAGACATGCGGGGGGCAGCAGCGATGGTTCGGAGAGTGGCAGTTCCCCCAGCAAGAGCACCATCAAGTTGTACAAGGGCGGCACCTCGGTGCGACATGTGGCATGGAGGGGTTGTGGGGCACCATCTCTGGCTGCTTTCTTCTTCCCATCGAGCCTGTCTGCTGTTCCAACCGAGTGAATCTATGTGTGCGACCTCCATGTGCGTATGGTGAAAGCATTCGTGGGAGACGTCCATCATGCCCAACCTTGTTACCGTGCTTGTGATTAATTATCTAATGGTCATCACTATGGGCACTATGGGCATACGATAGGCAGGCCGGCTTGTTTGAACCCGCCTGCATCTTCCCCCTCTCCCTCTCCCTGCTGCTGCTGCTCACCGCACCGCCACTCTCTGCTGCCACCAACGTTCTGCCACCACCAACTTTTCTTACAGCCGTCATCCGGCCTGCTTGCCCTGGCCCTCATGAAGAGCCTATGCTCCAACATCACCTTGTTCGGCTTCTCCCTGGAGGCCAGCCGGGGGGCATCCAGTACCAGCTGGCGGTACGTGTGCTGGCAGGCAATAGCTCGTGTGCTGGCAGTCAGCAGTATGTAGGCTGCCTGGGGGGGTAGGGGATGGTGCGCGGGGCTCACCCTGCTCCCGCATGAGCACAAGATGTCGATGTATCGCTTCGGTGCGCTCCCGGCCTGTCTGTAGGATTTGGCGTTCTGTACCAGCAACAACGAGCGTTTACAGTGTACTATTTATATCAACTATTATCTATATATTCTGTACCAGCATCAACGAGCGTTTACAGTGTACTATTTATGTCTACTATTATCTATATATTCTGTACCAGCATCAACGAGCGTTTACAGTGTACTATTTATATCTACTTTTATTTATATATTCTGTACCAGCATCAACGAGCGTTTACAGTGTACTATTTATATCAACTATTATCTATATATTCTGTACCAGCATCAACGAGTGTTTACAGTGTACTATTTATGTCTACTATTATCCATATATTCTGTACCAGCATCAACGAGTGTTTACAGTGTGCTGCCTCCTGGTCAGTGAGGAAGGAGGTTTCCCGTCCCCGCTCCCTTGGGCAGCTGCCTCGATCCTGTCTGCTGGCGCCTTGTTTGCCGCCTCGCAAGGAAACCTCTGTTCTCGCTTGATAGGGCGCCTATGGTCTCTGATTGCCTCGTGTTGGGCGTCGAAGTGTCGGACGCGAAGCCCTGGGCCCCGGCCGTGGCCCGCCCTGCACCTTTGTCAAACAAGGCCGTGGTGCCTGGTGCCCATGTTCCACCCTTTCCCTTCCCTGCACTTACCAGCATCATCACTGTTGAAGCCACCAGGCCGTGCCAGCGGAGATGATTGTGGTGGGACAGTGAATCGGATGCCAGGCTCAAGCCCGTGTGTTCAGAGGTAGTGGCACGTGTAGGACGCAACTAGGATAAGTAGTGGCTCACATCTACGCGACCCCGCAAGCTGGTTGGATTCTTTTTTTTCATTGTGTTTTCCAATACTGCGGTTGCATGGAGGGCTGTGACATAATCTGGTGGCTTGTGCCTGCTCCTGCCTGCTCCTGCCTGCTCCTGCCTGCTCGTGCCTGCTCCTGCCTGCTCCTGCCTGCTCCCGCCTGCTCCTGCCTGCTCCTGCCTGCTCCTGCCTGCTCCCGCCTGCTCCTGCCTGCTCCTGCCTGCTCCCGCCTGCTCCTGCCTGCTCCTGTCTGCTCCTGCCTGCTCCTGCCTGCTCCTGCCTGCTCCTGCCTGCTCCTGCCTGCTCCTGCCTGCTCCTGCCTGCTCCTGCCTGCTCCTGCCTGCTCCTGCCTGCTCCTCCCTGCTCCTGCCTGCTCCTGCCTGCTCCTGCCTGCTCCTGCCTGCTCCTGCCTGCTCCTGCCTGCTCCTGCCTGCTCCTCCCTGCTCCTGCCTGCTCCTGCCTGCTCCTGCCTGCTCCTGCCTGCTCCTGCCTGCTCCTGCCTGCTCCTGCCTGCTCCTGTCTGCTCCTGCCTGCTCCTGCCTGCTCCTGCCTGCTCCTGCCTGCTCCTGCCTGCTCCTGCCTGCTCCTGCCTGCTCCTGCCTGCTCCTGCCTGCTCCTGCCTGCTCCTGCCTGCTCCTGCCTGCTCCTGCCTGCTCCTGCCTGCTCCTGCCTGCTCCTGCCTGCTCCTGCCTGCTCCTGCCTGCTCCTGCCTGCTCCTGCCTGCTCCTGCCTGCTCCTGCCTGCTCCTGCCTGCTCCTGCCTGCTCCTGCCTGCTCCTGCCTGCTCCTGCCTGCTCCTGCCTGCTCCTGCCTGCTCCTGCCTGCTCCTGCCTGCTCCTGCCTGCTCCTGCCTGCTCCTGCCTGCTCCTGCCTGCTCCTGCCTGCTCCTGCCTGCTCCTGCCTGCTCCTGCCTGCTCCTGCCTGCTCCTGCCTGCTCCTGCCTGCTCCTGCCTGCTCCTGCCTGCTCCTGCCTGCTCCTGCCTGCTCCTGCCTGCTCCTGCCTGCTCCTGCCTGCTCCTGCCTGCTCCTGCCTGCTCCTGCCTGCTCCTGCCTGCTCCTGCCTGCTCCTGCCTGCTCCTGCCTGCTCCTGCCTGCTCCTGCCTGCTCCTGCCTGCTCCTGCCTGCTCCTGCCTGCTCCTGCCTGCTCCTGCCTGCTCCTGCCTGCTCCTGCCTGCTCCTGCCTGCTCCTGCCTGCTCCTGCCTGCTCCTGCCTGCTCCTGCCTGCTCCTGCCTGCTCCTGCCTGCTCCTGCCTGCTCCTGCCTGCTCCTGCCTGCTCCTGCCTGCTCCTGCCTGCTCCTGCCTGCTCCTGCCTGCTCCTGCCTGCTCCTGCCTGCTCCTGCCCGCTCCTGCCCGCTCCTGCCTGCTCCTGCCTGCTCCTGCCTGCTCCTGCCTGCTCCTGCCTGCTCCTGCCTGCTCCTGCCTGCTCCTGCCTGCTCCTGCCTGCTCCTGCCTGCTCCTGCCTGCTCCTGCCTGCTCCTGCCTGCTCCTGCCTGCTCCTGCCTGCTCCTGCCTGCTCCTGCCTGCTCCTGCCTGCTCCTGCCTGCTCCTGCCTGCTCCTGCCTGCTCCTGCCTGCTCCTGCCTGCTCCTGCCTGCTCCTGCCTGCTCCTGCCTGCTCCTGCCTGCTCCTGCCTGCTCCTGCCTGCTCCTGCCTGCTCCTGCCTGCTCCTGCCTGCTCCTGCCTGCTCCTGCCTGCTCCTGCCTGCTCCTGCCTGCTCCTGCCTGCTCCTGCCTGCTCCTGCCTGCTCCTGCCTGCTCCTGCCTGCTCCTGCCTGCTCCTGCCTGCTCCTGCCTGCTCCTGCCTGCTCCTGCCTGCTCCTGCCTGCTCCTGCCTGCTCCTGCCTGCTCCTGCCTGCTCCTGCCTGCTCCTGCCTGCTCCTGCCTGCTCCTGCCTGCTCCTGCCTGCTCCTGCCTGCTCCTGCCTGCTCCTGCCTGGGGTGCGGCTCTCATTGGCATACCATCCACGCGCCAGGTACCATTACTTCAACAACTACATTGACTCGGAGGAGCTGCGAGCACACCCGTGAGTCGTGCTGGTATCATCAATGGTGGTCAATTATTCTATCATGGCTGTTGGTCCGTTTTTCTATCATCACCGGTGGTCAGCTGTTAGATCATCACCGGTGGTCAGTCATTCTATTGATGGAGATGGTGTAATGCCTGCCACGTTGCAGCCATGCCGCCCAATTATTGCCAACTGGCATACACAACTTGGCTCGCCTGACGGGTGCATACAACACCCGACCCCTAGCATTGCGAGTGGATCCCGTGGCTTTCTGAAGATGCCTAGGCGGGTGTTGCTGCCTAGGCGGGGGCTCCTGTCTAGGCGGGTGTTGCTGCCTAGGCGGACCCTAGAAACGAACGCCGCCGTGGTGGGTGGCGAGCAGTAGGGAACGAGGACAGCAAGCAGCAGGGAATGATGACACCAAGCAGCAGGGAATGGGGGCAGCAAGCAGCAGAGAATGATGACAGCGAGCAGTCGGGAATGAGGGCAGCAAGCAGTTGGGAATGATGACAGCAAGTAGCAGGGGATGATGACAGCGCGCAGTAGGGGATGAGGCCTATGATAGGACCCAGTAACAGCCATCGCATTTGTGACGAAGGCGATGGGTCACAACCCACCCATGGCACACATGCAAGCACTGGTGCCTGGTAGGTGCAAGTTGAGCCCCCAGCTTGTGCGCCCACGCCTCTCTGCAGAGACAGGGGCTGCTGCCAGCTGTCACATCGGCGCCGATGACCACGCACGCGGTTGCCAGCATGGAATGCGATTGTGTCAGTTCTTGCCATGTCCGCGCATGCATTTCTCCCCCCCTTGAATGTGTTTATTTTTCTTGTGCATGGTTTTGTCAGCAATGTCTAGTCTGCTGACCCTTGCCTCCTCCCAGCCACCCCCCGTGTGGGAGCTCATGAGCCCCCGCATCGGCTGAGGACTCACGTTTGCTTCGTGTGTGCCCGCGTGTGGCCGCGTGGCACCAACTCACCTTCGCTGCAGCCACCATTCATTCACGTTGGAGGCCGACTTCTTGCGGGCGCTGGTGGAGGTGGGTGCTACAGGTTGGGATGCCAGCGTGAGAACTAACGCACTTGCGACTGGGTGGGAACACCTGGGTGGGAACGTACGCACACTATTGGTTTGGAAGACCGGGGTGGGGGCACAAAATGGCTATACTGGGTGGAAGCATTTGGGTTGGAGACAGGCCGATTGCATGTGTGGGACTTGACAGCAGTTAACATAAAGAACTTCTTACTGCAGCATGGCTGTCTGAAGTCCTTCTCCATCGTTCTTCTTCTGCTGTCTTTTTCAATCAGTCTATTAAGCTAATCGATGGCCACAAGTGCCAGGGGTAACGAGCACACAAGCTCGTAACACGTGTGCATGTTTCGCTATCTGCATGGCTGCCGTAGCTATGCACTGCCCGCTGACCAGGTGGAACCTGGCATCTTTTCTCTTGACCGCGCAAACATGCGCACAGTCGACCCAGGGGTTGGTGACGCGCGCATCGTCTCTTGCAGCAGTTTTCTCTCGCGGGTCCTGCTGGGGGCCTGATCTGGCACACCGCGATGATAGAGTATGGCGGTTGCAGACCTCCGCCCCATGACCGCTGCAACGGCCAGGATTCGTAATCCGAACCTCGCCTCTGGGTATGCCCATGACCCCACGACAATAATAAAATCACCAGATAGACGAGGAAGCGCACGCAGTCAGAAGGCAGCAGGGGCGCCTCAGCCGCAGGTGGTCCCCACACCAGCGACGCGGCTGTCCTCCATAGCAGGATTCCGCCATTCGCTCAATACAGAAGCTGCACCTCTCGTCCCCCTCTCGCGTTGCATCATCCACTATATCCCCCCCATGTTCTGGCACGTATCCGCTGACGTGTTGCCACCACATGGCTGTTTCGTCATTGCGCCTTTCTTGCCTTGATGCATGTCCGCGTGCTGATGCCGCAAACGTCACGTTGCCCAACCACACACCAAGCAGGCTGGCCTGGTGCGACTCTGCCAAAACGCGGGCAGGGGCTTCCAGTGCATCCTGGAGCAGCGGCGAGAGGCGACCGACGACGCGATGCTTCGCCTGCTGGGTGCTGCGGGGCTGGAGGGGGGTGAGGGGGGTGAGGGGGCGGGTGCCGGGGGGGATGGGGGAGATGGGCACGAGCGGGGACGCAAGGGGGGGGATGCGGGGGAGGGGAGGGGTGCAAGAGGTGGGTCAAACACGCAGGGTGTCCCCCAGGGTGGGACGGATGACGGCGGTGGGGACGAGGACGCCGGCTGGCTCCCTGAGGGGCCCCAGGGCAGTGCTGAGGACGGTGCGACCAAGGGGGGGAGCGAAGAGGGGGATGAGGGGAGCCGCGGCGGCAGCCGATTGGTTGATGGCGGCAATGGTTACAGGGAGGAAGGGGGCGGGGATGCAGAAGAGGAAGGGGCGGAAGTGGACGCGGATGAAGGGGGTGGGGAGGATGATGATGAGGGTGGTGACCACCTCAATGATGATAGTGTGGACGATGCCACTGGTCACCGCGGTAGGGCCGACAAGGCAAGCAGCGGACTAGGCGGCGACAACGGAGAGGACAAGGGAAGCATGAATGGTGGTGGGATGTCGGGGCAGGGTTCCCTCCCTGCGGGGAACGTTGGGGAAGGGCAGCCCTCAGGGGGCGCCCTTCCTGTGGGTGCTGCAGTGGGCAGTAGAACCGGCAGTGGCGGCGGTGGCGGCGGCGGTGGTGGTGGTGGTAGTGGGCGTGCCATGAGTGACCGCGTGCAGGACCGGGTGACGCAGATGCTGGCTGCTACGCGCCGAAAGGAGGCCAAGTTCTTGCAAGAGCACGGGGTGCGTGTGGATGCCGACGGTGCAGATGGTAGTAGTAAGGATGCCGCAGGGACACAGGGGGCGGACGAGGGGGCAGATGATGGTTATGACCAGGCGGTGGATGTTGGCCACAAGCAAACGGGAGGCGGGGGTGAACCGCTGCAGCGCAAAGGTGCTCCCCCCGCGCCTTTGTCGGTGCTAGAGCGCGCGGCAAGGGAGGCGGCGGATCGCAAGGCGGATCAACGGCAGCGCCTGAGGGAGAAGAAGAAGCGAGCGACGAGCGCGGAGCGAGCGGGGTTGGAAGCGGCGAGGTCGGATGTGTATGGCACCAGCAGCGGGCGCGGCGTTAATGTGGGGTTCTTGGTTCCTGCGGCGGGCCAGAAGTGGGGGGTGGCCCCGCAACAGCAGCCTCACGAGGGGGAGGAGAGTGGGCTGACACCGTTGGAGAAGCGAATGAAGGAGGAGCGCGAGAAGCAGTGGGCGCAGGACGAGGCCAAGAACGGAAGGTGGGTGGAAGGGGGGGGGAGTTGGTGGTGGTGGGGTTAAGAGTGGGAGGTGGGTGGCGGGGGAGCTGTCACTTTGCAAAGTGGATGTGAGACTGTATGCGTGGCTGGATGTGTGTTGGAGCCATGGATGGATGCGTTCAGGGGGCGCAGTGGAGGCTACATGGATGCCTTGCTCGATGGTGCTGGCACGTTGGTGCCTCGCCACCCACCTCGTCGTATTATCTGGCCACACGCATATCGCCAGCCAGGTGTGCTTGAGACGTAAACGCGGGCTTTATGGGTGGCGCCGCATTCCAGCCAATTGCGTCGCTGGCCTTGGGCTGATGTGTTGCCTTGATCGTTAAGCGGCCTTCGGCAGTTATTGCTGATTGCCAGGTGGTTTGCTGAATGGTATGTTGTGCAGACAGGCACTTGGTTCAAGGCTTGGAATAAACCCGACAGCACGGAAATCATTTATGGTTATGCCACATTGAAATGGATGGTCTTGGGTGCCGGTCGGGAGAAGGAAGCCACAAACGTTTGGGTCTTGTCGGGGTGGTTTTCCTTTTCTTTTGTGCGCGCGTGTGCGAGCGGGCAGGCAGGCAGGCGGGCGGGCGGGCGGGCGGGCGGCGGGCGGGGGCGGGCGGGCGGGCGGGCGGGCGGGCGGGCGGGCGGCGGGCGGGCGGGCGGGCGGGCGGGCGGGCGGGCGGCGGGCGGGCGGGCGCGGCGGGCGGGCGGGCGGGCGGGCGGGCGGGCGGGCGGGCGGGCGGGCGGGCGGGCGGGCGGGCGGCGGGCGGGCGGGCGGGCGGGCGGCGGGCGGGCGGGCGGGCGGGCGGGCGGGCGGGCGGGCGGGCGGGCGGGCGGGCGGGCGGGCAGGCGGGCGGGCGGGCGGGCGGGAGGGCGGGCGGGCGGGCAGGCAAGCGCGCGCGCGCGCGCGCGTGTGTGTGTGTGTGTGTGTGTGTGTGCATGAATGTGTTGTGGTCACTACAGGTCACTACAGGATACTACAGTGTGTGTCTGCGACCTCGATGTTGCTGCCTTACTGTCTTATCTCGCACGCTGCTTTACTCGTGTGGATGGGCCGCACTGTCCCATATGGCAGGCTCATCGTCCCCACGGCCGACTGCCTCAAGAGGGGCGCGTTTGACCCCTGCAATCGCCACAACCAGCCCCGGGTTATAATCACCTAGGGGCAGCATTGGCCCAAGTATCCCTTCCCACCAGCCAGAAGGATGGTCAGCCACGTCATGGGTACAGTACCCTCAACGTGCTGGCATTGGCACCTTATGGTGGTAGTGCACGCACACACGTGCCGAAGGAGCTGACGCATGCGCTGCGGGGACGAACACACAGCGAAACATGCCAACTGTTTTGTCTGGACATTTAAGCATGTGATGACTTGCTCCAATGGTGTGCAAGCTTAGGCCCGCTGGAAACTCACAGCTGCTTGAGTGTGGGAAACAAACCGACATCTGCTCTGGCATCCAGGTGATTTTGAAGCTGACGTTCCTTTGCGTGTGTATGGCTTAACTGAACATGTTTAGAATTCTGGATGTAAACCCAAAGGCCTGGAACACAGCTGAACTGATTATGACGACTTTGACAGAGATGTGGGCAAAAAAGTGCTCGGGCTATTTTGGTTGGTGACTATGGTGCCAACTGCCAAGGCTAGCAAGTGCAACAACTAGAGCTCGCATGGAGGAATCTGTGTATTGCCAGTACGCATGAATGCTTACCTGTGCGCACATGCATGCACAATCGAAAGCTTTTTTTTTTACTGCCGCTAGCTGGTTGGTGCAATTGTACACAGTCTCCAAGGGGGAAACGTGTCATGATTGGTTGGTGCATAGCATGTAATGATGTGCATGTAATGAA
This sequence comes from Mesostigma viride, assembly GCA_009746045.1. NCBI lineage: Eukaryota > Viridiplantae > Streptophyta > Mesostigmatophyceae > Mesostigmatales > Mesostigmataceae > Mesostigma > Mesostigma viride. The sequence goes on along the minus strand of RPFO01000670.1, from coordinate 1,474,943 downwards.
CATAACTGTGAAAAAAAATTGTAACGAAAGTGATGTATATTGACTTTTTGGAATTTTACTGCATGCACATTGTCGTCAGATCAGAAAGCTAGCGACAAACGTGAAAACGCTAGCGGCCCTAATCTGAGATTCCGTGGAACACAGAAAGTAAGAAAGTCCAGAAGCTAGCAACCAGCAAGGAATCGAACATAGGACCTTTGGCACGATTTCGCGGCTGTGTGAGTCTCCTGATATGAAGGCATCTCACTTAATTACTTAATTCATTAATTAACGTTCTAAAACAGCGCAATTGCGAAAAATCTCTTTACCGGAGAAAATCCAATATGTCCGGTAGTGCTGAATCTATAGAAGATGACTCACCACTAGACCTGTGTGCGCAGGAGTACTACGCACGGACCTACGCGATATTCTAGAATCGCTGAAGTTGGCGGGTAATTGACCACGGCTGGAATCTAGTTGTAGTGTGACGTACGAACATGCACATGCATGCAAATACTATATACCAAGCTCACAGCGCATGAGTGCCATGCAGTAGGAACCTATACATTTGCCGGCATGTGCATGGAAACCATGGCATTCCGTGTGCATACGCACGGGGGCATGTCATGCACGGGGCACGATTGAGTATATTATTAAATTAAATTAAATTAAATTATATTATAACATGCCTCCGTTGGGAGATCATGTAGCACATATTCCTTGATGGGTGGTGGAAAGGGGAGAGCCGCGTAATCGAACTATCCTAACGCTAATCTAGTCTAGAAAAATCCTAACTGCCCTACTCGTCAAAACGCCTCCTCCTCTTGGGGGGAGGGGGCTTGCCCACAGGGTCGGGCGTGTGAGCCTTGACAATCTTCTGCCACCGCGTCTTGTTCTGCATGGCAGTCCAAAGAAGGGAGAGAGAGTGGATGCGGTATTCAAACTGGGCTGGGACCAGGAGGTCATCCAGCAACATCTGTACGTAGTTCGTGACAGGTTTCCCTACCCTTTTGGGAATGTCCTAATTGGGGCCAGACCAGGTCAGAATATGCCGCCCTGGCTGGCCAAGCCGCTGCCATGCAGGGGGCCGGCCAGACCAAGGGCGGTGTCGACCTGGCTAGTGCGAGCAAGGTGTCCTACAAATGCTATCCTACGCTGTCTAATCGCGTCCGAAATACGAGGCATGCCCTAATACAAAGACACTGATGATGGGCGCTTGGAAAACCCTATGTTCAGGACCTGTCGGAGCATCCTGTAGACTGTGCCGTCTAGCCTAGCTGCCAGTGTGGGTGTGATTGTCCACGCCTCGGCGCCATACGTGAGCACCGTGAGGACGAGGACCTTGAAGAGCATGCGCTTGCGGTGGTCGCCCAGGCCCTTGGAGCGCCAGTAGGTGTTGAGCGAACGAAGCCGATCCCAGGCCAGGCCGATGCGGGTGTCCACATTGTCGGCGGTGTCAGGGACTGAGCCAGCTCCCTAACAGCTTGAAGCGATCGCAGAACGGGACCGCGTCGTCCCATCGAGCAGGCGCGGCAGCGGCGGTGTACTGGAGGCCCCAATCACCATCGCCTCAGTTTTAGTGAGTATATTATGTGCTCAAATATATATTGTAAAAATTATAATTACTTACATCAGAGTGAATGCACCCACTGAACCATAAGGAAAGCCAATGCTAACAAGAGATTAATTAATTAATTAATAGATATTCTATCGTACAAGAGATACCACGGCAAAATAACTACAACTAGCCGGCATGGGACACTCCACACCGCGTGGAATGAAGGAAAACAGCCTAATAACCATGCTGCGCCACGAAGTCAGCCCGCGTGCGGCGGAGCAAGATGTCAGCCATAGCCCGGGTAAGCGCTACCGAATGGCGGGTTTTGAACATATATAATATACAAAAGTATCGTACATACATGCATCTATACGGGGGCGGGGGCCTCTATGTCAACAAGAAACTGTGGAAGCCCCCCCGGGCTTCCCCGGGATAGAGCACTCCAGCTAGTTCTCTAGATGGGGGCAATCGATGATGGGATAGCTTAGGCATTACAGCACTTGAAACGATATTAGCGCACAGCGTTATAGTACCTTCAATTAGCTCCAGATGGCACCTTGTTGCCATCAGCTTGCGCCTTAATTAGCCGCCGTCTTGAGCCCACCTCACATTTGTAGCATAAGCTATGCGTCAGCCTACCTATGGTTTTGCACTGGTTGTATTGCACCCACAGTGTTGCGCCCCGGCATGATGCAACATGCCGTGGAGAGAGCGCGCTCTGTGGCCTGCCCACCTGCGGCAGTGAGAGAAGCTAGCTATAGGGCGCCCTCCCTCCTTCTCGCTGTGTATATAGGGTTGAAGGTTCCTTTACTCTGTATTGGCACCCACGTGACGCAGTCACGTGCTTATTAATTATTAATTAATCTATACATACATGTAGATCGTACTTACCGGCCAGTACAATGTCGATCGATAATATAGTTCTAGACATGTACCTAATGGCAAGTAATTGATTGATTGATTGATTGATTGATTGATTGATTGATTGATTGATTGATTGATTGATTGATTGATTGATTGATTGATTGATTGATTGATTGATTGATTGATTGATTGATTGATTGATTGATTGATTGATTGATTGATTGATTGATTGATTGATTGATTGATTGATTGATTGATTGATTGATTGATTGATTGATTGATTGATGATTGATTGCATGATTGATTGATTAATTAATTAGTTGATTAATTATACACGCACCCCCGTTGGGGGTGACGGAGCACAATAATACGTTGAAGTGCATTTCATCCCTGCATGTATGTTGCCCACGCTGGGAAGGACTGAGGCAGAGACACCCGTCTTCCCTCATGCCCGGAGGCAAGCCATGACGTAGCTGCATGCAATCGAAATCTCAAAACTACTCATGAGGGAACTCTGGCATAACTGTGGGTGCATGCAAGCTACCAAATATGCTGAATTAAAGTCTGCGTGCAAGTATGAATATGGGAAACAATGATGAAAATCGGAGTGCAGGCTTGCATGTGCAACATGTGTGTACTTCGAGCACTGAGCTGATATCACTTGAATGATTCCTAGATTGTAATTATATTACACTAAATTAAAATCAATTGGAACATTGATTATTATTATTATTATTATTATTATTAGGAACATCACTCCGTTGGGAGTCAATGTAGCACATATCCCTGAGAAGGGGCATATGGCTTTTAATACATTCTAGGCTACTTCCTGCAAGGGTGGGAATGTAAGCGACCCTTGCTCTAGGTGCACCAGGGCACCTGCACCCTCATAATCTTCACACTATGCCCAGCTAAGGGGGAGTATGTTATGTGGGGGAAGATCATCATGGCTATACAAGAGCTAGGACATGGCTTCTCGACAGAGAGCATCTCTCTGCATGGCATGGCATGGCTAAATTCTTAATGCAACATCCATGGGGGTCCCATTATAGGCATGGCTTGGCTAAACATAGCCAGGGCGTAGCATGGCTGTACTAGGACTAGGCTAAGGCTATGGCTGGTTGTGTACCGCGCGTTGGCGGCACGTGACTAGGTGTGTTGGCACAGCTAGGCAAACATTCTAGGCATGGCCGTGCCTTAGCGGCAGTGACGCCAATGGTTACAAGCTAGGGCTATTGCTATTCTAGCCCGCTGGGGGCGTCCACATCTTGTGGTTGATCATCAGGTCCCCGCCCCTCCAGTACACCTTGGGCTTCTGGGGGTCCTGCTTACGGCGGAGGTATTCCGGCCACAGGTCGCGTCGCTGCTGTTAATTGCTGAGCGGGGGTGAGGTCGTCATCCAGCGTCCAGGTGAGGTCGTGCAACCGCTTGCGACGAGAGAGGAACCGCTGCTTATTCTTTCCGGCCTCAGGGGAGGGGAAGGTGAGTAGGACTGGTGGGGGAGCCGCCCTTGTCCCGTGAGTGGGGAAGGCGGTGGTACCCGCGCAGTGCTACCTCACCTACCAGGCCCATGAGGGTAAGAAGCTGATTCTGGAGCTCGTCAGCAAGAGAGGTTGACGTCTCACCTGGCTTCTGGGGGAAGCGGACGTAGCACCACTCGGCACTCGCGGCGAGCGCGGTCGGTGACCTCCCGTTGCTGGGCCTGGCGGTGGTTCTCCAGCTCCTAGCTGGAGCTTTGTGGCGATGGCGTCGGTGGTGGAGGCGGTCGCTGACCGCAGCAGGTCCGCGTAGGAGAGCGGCGGGAGGTCGCCAGCATCCTGCCGGGGTGGCTGGGATGCAATGGTGGCCGTCTGCTCCGCTATCTTGGGGACCTGTGTGGCCAGGGCCTTGGTGTGGGCGGTGATGGCCTCAAGCTTCTTCAGGAGCACGCCACACTTGCCCTCCACCTGGTTAAGGCGAGAGACAAGTGTAGCATGCTTTTCCGAAGCCTGCTCCGCGGTGTGTAGCGCCGTGAACTGGGGTTGTAGCTTGTGGACGACCTTGGTTTCCACGTTGGAGACCCGGGCCTCGACCTTGTTGAGCGTGGTGTTCAGCGATGTCAGCTGCTCGGCCAGCGGCCAGGTCACGTGCTCCTCCAGCACTGCGCGGAGGTCATCCTTGCAGAGGGAGGAATTAAGCCGATGGGGCTGCATGCCGGCTGTGCGGGGGCTGGGGTGCGGAGCGTGCGGGTGATGTCGGAGAGGTGGCTCTGGAATTGGCTGGTCAAGATAATCAGGCGTTGTTGTACTTCGTCCAAAGCATAGAGCCAGGACATGTCTCCATTGTAGTCGATAGCCGCGCCCCCCCCTTGGGCACGAAGAGCTTCCGCTCCTGTTCGAGGACCCGGAGAACCTCAATGCATTCCTGCGGCGACAATATGCTTGCCACACGGTGAAGGAGAATCGTCGGTCGCCGGGGAGGAACTGGCCCCAGTTGCGAGGGTGGCAGGGTTTCTTGGGCTCAGGCGAGGCGCTGGGCGATGGGGCTGCGGGCGGTGGGTTGGCGAGCCCAGGCGGCTGGGCAAGAACGATGGCGAGCGGGTTGGGCTGGGAGCCGGTAAGCTCCTTTTCCAAACCCCGTTTTGCTTTAGAGGTCGTCATAGCTGCCTGTCACGTGATAACTTCGGCAATACTGCGTTTCAGCCGTAACCGATTATACTGGCGGGTGCGTCTCAAAAAAGCGCATCGAATGCGAGTGGTCTGACCGAATTTGGGGCTCAGATGCAAAAGATCTGAACTCCGCCGTCAGCCATACCGCCGTCAGCCATTTTCGTCAGTAGTACTGGAACATTGATATCCGTTGGGAGTACATGTATCCAGTAGCACATATATCGATGCGCTACTGGGTTGGATGTCCTCGGCGTTCCGGTTGGCGACCCCGCGTTTGTCATCGATGCTCTGCGGGCCGCCCTCGAGGCACGCACTGAGGTACTGCCCTTGATTGCGTGCCTTCATGATTCGCAGACCAAGGGTCTGCTTCTGTGGTTTTGCGCTCACCCTCGCGTCGTTCACTGGCTCCGGGGCGCTCTTCCGGCTCAGGTCCGGCTGGCCGCCGAGGGCCACGACGAACGCATCCAGTCGGCCTTGGCGCAGCTGGTCCCGGGCCCCGACCTCCCGCCACATGCTATTCGCATTGCCTCCCTGCCTGCACGGATGGGTGCCAGGCTGTGGTCTGACTCGTGCCGCCCGGCTGGCCCCAGCAGCATTTTTGGGCTCCGTCGCTCAGTCGTGGGCGGAAAGCTGCCGGCTCCTGCCCCTTTTGGCAACGGCAGCGCCTGACCTCCTGGACCCCAGCAACCCCTTGCCCTTCGTCACTGCCATCCAGGAGGCCTATGCTGAGATCCAGCAGGCCTGTTCTCCCGTCCGTGCCGCTCAGGCGGTACAGCGCCACCTCCCTCGCGGCACTCCCTCAATCGCCTTCGTTCAATCTCCCGCCGCATTCCCTGCTCGCGTCATCGATAAACACCAGAAAACCTACGCGGGTATTCTGCACACGGCTGATTGGATTGCTCTTTTCGCGGACCTCAACGCCCAGGGACGTGCGTGGCTGTTCTCGCTTTCCTTGCGGAGTGTGGGCTCGGCGTACCTTCGTGCTCTTCCCATGGCCCCCCATTCGCCTTGGCTCCCAGCCACTACTCGGTGGCGCTCCGGCACCAGCTATTTGCCCCGCAGCCTCTTGTTCCGGCCGGGCGGCCTTGTGGTAGCTGTGGGCAGCCGCTGGATCCCACGGGGACTCACTACCTTTCCTGCATGGGGGGCCAACAGAATCAGAATTGGTATTTGTATTTGCACACTGTCCTCCTGACGGTGGTGCTCGCCATGATTCGGTCGGTTTTCCCCCACGCGAACATCCGGTCCGAGGATGCGGATGGCGCTGCCTTCTATTCCCCCAACCACCGGCCTGACATCGTGGTGCTGGACTTTGAGGGGGGTGGCCGGCATCTGCTTATCGACGTTTCGGTGGCGCGGCCCTTGGCTCTTAGCCACGTGGCTGGGGCCTCCCTCACGGCAGGTTACACGGCGGACCGGGCGGAGCGGGCCAAGCTCCTGGCCTACGGCGACGTCGGGCACCATCGTGTGGTGCCCTTTGTCCTGGAGGAGTTTGGGGCCATGGGGCCCCTGACCTCCGCCTTCTTCAAGGAGTGTTGCCGGCTCCGGGAGGACCGGCTGGACCTGGAGGGCCAGCGGGCCTCATGGTCGGCGCGGACCTGGACGTCATATTGGCGTCAGCGCTTGTCGGTGGCGCTGACTCGGGCCATGGCTGACATCATGCTCCGCCGTACGCGGGCTGATTTTGCGGTGCAGCAGGGCTATTAGGTTCCTCCCGTTAGGAGTTTCCATTGGTCTTATCGTAGTATAGAGATTTGACATGGCTCTGTATAGAGGTTTATAGCTGGGCGTTTGCTTTGGTTTGAGTGATTTCACTCTAGGCTGTAAGTAATTATATTATTATAACATATATCGATGATCCCTGATCGACATCAACACCCGCATAACGCATTGCCGCCATGCAGGCCCGGGCGGCCCTCTGCCGCCTCGACAGATTCTGGACATGATGTTGCTACCTTCGAGTGAGTGGCGCAAGCGCATTCTGTTCAAGGCCCTTGTCCTCAGCATCCTCCTTTACGGCTGCGACTCAGGCGTGGACCCTGGACCAGACGCTGAGCAAGCAGCTTGACGGCACAGTCACTCGAATGCTCCGTCACAGACGTCCTCGGCATATCTACCAAGAGCGTCCCACCCGGGCCGAGCGCCTCTACTGCAAGCTCCCTCTTGTCACCCATACCAAATGATACCATCCGATCGACACCGCCGTCTCGATCCTCTTTGCCTGCCATCTTGCCCGCACAGACCAGGCGCATGATAACCGATGTGGGCCCGCCGCCAGCGGGCGGGCTTAGGACTGGCCAACCAGGTAGGGACCCCCTCCTATGGTGAGGGTCCCTTTGTCCCATCGCAACCCACTGGCAAACTTGCGCGCGACCCGCACCTATATGTGACACAATTGCTTGGTGCAGGGATGCAGGGCTTCTGGGATTATCTGTACTCCGCGCCTGCATGCATGATAGACAAGGAGAAATTGGCTGCCGTCTGTGATAAGCACCTTCCTGTGGGGTGCATGCTCCTGTTTTCTCCCCACGTCGGGCCCCGCAGCCCATTGGTAGAATGCAGGGTAGAAGTACGTCCTCAGCACTATACTTTTCGTCCGAGGGTGGTAAAAAGCATCCGAGGCGTAAATTACGAGGTGGTAATTTTACTCCGCTTTTACTCTTACGGTATACATTCGCGCTTGGATCTTTCTCGTAAGTTACGAATTAGATCCGAGGTAAGATCCGACGTCGTAAATTACGAGGTAGTAATTTACGAGGTAGTAATTTACGAGGTAGTAATTTACGAGGTAGTAATGTACGAGGTAGTAATTTGCGACGTCGTAATCTACGAGTTGGTAATTTACGATCCCGGTACTCGGTCCCCGTAGGTTACGACGTCGTATGCTTCTCGCGTACACTACCGGTACTACAATCATGTCGCTATGTCGTTCTGAATTGCAGTACGCACGTCACTTATCAGAATTTCACTTTGATTTCACTTATCATTTCGGTCAACCTAACCCCTAACACCCATTTACCCGGGGGAAAAAAAATGAATGGCATTTGCAGCAAGGCTCATGCAAGACAAGTTCCTATTTCATAAAAAATTTCATTATTAAATGCAGGATTACATGTCATGCACAAAAATCCAACGCCTTCACATAAAATAGCATATCAAGTCTTCTGACGACAATATCAAGTCAATATCAAATTCGTGGCTTCTCTTCGTGGCTTGAAATACTGTTTCCATGCGGTGCTTAGGACAGCTCCGGGGATGTCGGCACCGCACAGAAGCTCCATCCGGGAGCAAGTGCGCCGGGGGAAGATGTTGTACATCCAGAGCTCGATATGTGCGGGAAGCCGTCGTGTTGGAAACCGAGGTGTCTGCACAGAATTCCGCGCGCAGGCAGCTTGTGCCTTTACGGGGGAAGACCTGCGACACAAAAACCGTGTCCGGACAATGCAATACGGAGAAATGGCAACGGCAGATGGAGTCGGCTAAGGCCGCTTGTAAGGAAAGTGATTTTTAATGCACGAATAAATGTATAATGCATGCTACATCGCCATCGCTTGGGCGGTGAAAAGACAAGGACCAACCACATGCCCCCACCTACCCTTCGTGCATCCCGCCCTTGACGAGGCACAACCATGTGCCCCCACCTACCCTTTGTGCGTCCCTCCCTTGACAAGAAACAAGCACGTGCACCTATCTAACCTTTGTGCATCCCTTCCTTGGCAAGGAACAAGCACACCCACCCACCTACTCCACATGCATCCCTCCCTTGACAAGGAACAAGCACGATCACCCAGCTACCCACTAGCACGGCAGCAAGGCAGACCTTACAATGGCAAGTGATGTTTATCGGTAGAAACTGTTAGACAACTAGCAAACGAGCCAGCCGGTGAAGAGCAAGGCACGCATGCAAGGAATTTGTCGTTGCCTATGTCTACGCTTGTGTTTGTCACTGCAGTTGAAATCTGCATTTGCATCAGCAGGCCCGATCGAACCCCATGTCGCCACCCGCATTTCCACTTATACTTCACGGCCCCTTATTCTTCTCTTGTGCCTGCCTTTGCCCTAACTGTTACCCTAGCATCTGCCCTTGCCCCTATCCTTTGATCCCCAGTGTTTGCCGTTGCCCTCATCCTTCCCCTAGTGCCTGCCCTTGTCTTCATCTTTTCCCTTGTGCCTGCCCGTGCCCTTGTCCGTTCCCTCGTGCTTGACTTGTCCTAATCTCTTTCCCTTGCGCCTGCCCTTGCCCTTATCCGCTTCCCTTGTGCCTGCCCCTGCCCTTGTCATTTCCCTTGAGCCTGCCCTTTTGGCAAGCACAAGTGCCTTAATCCTTTCCTTGGCCTTGTGCTTGCTCTTCCAGTTTCCCTTTCCTTTGCTCGTGCGGTTGCCTTTGCTCTTACCCGGGTGCTTGCCCTTGCCGTTTGCAAGCTGCATTATTGTCTTAGCAAGCTAGCAAGTGCAAACTGGCACTGAGCCAGAAATGCAAGCAAAGCAGCCAGTGTAAATAAGGATGGACGGGAACAGTAGAAAGCTAGAGGTGGCTACGGTGCTAGAGCTCATGGCAACAAGGTGGTCCCATTCTTGCTGCATTGGGTGCGTTGCGTGGGTGGGATATTGCGATAGGGGGACATTCTTGCCTTGGTTGTGTTTTCACATGCACCCGGTGCTGGAATTTATGCGTGCAAGGGTGGCTGGTATCCCAACCAACAGCCCAAGAGGAAAAAGAGTGCTTAGAAAGCAAGAATGACTTTATGTTGGTAATAGCAGTGGTGGCGGCAGCAAAAACTGTTGTTGTAGATGCAAGCTACAACACTGCTGATGGTTTCTCACACTAATGTGGATAATGATAATGCATGCCACTTAACGGGACCATATAAACCACAACAAGAATAATCGTGAGAGCAAAAGAAAGAGGAGTACAAAACGGCCGGCTTACCTAGCTACAGCAAAAAAATTGCATGAAAAACAAGATAACTCACCTTTGTCGCAGCAGTGACCATATCAGACAGCTCACAAAAACTTGTTGATCCTTGAAACTTCCTGCTTGAAGGCAGCCACCAACGGTCTGGATTTTTCACCCCAGTCCTTCTCAACAGCCAAGGGAAAGGGAAAGAGAGAGGAGGGGTGCGGGAGGGACAAGAGAGCGGGGGGTGGGAAGGGAGAGAGAGAGAGAGAGAGAGAGAGAGAGAGAGAGAGAGAGAGAGAGAGAGAGAGAGAGAGAGAGAGAGAGAGAGAGAGAGAGAGAGAGAGAGAGAGAGAGAGAGAGAGAGAGAGAGAGGGAGAGAGAGGAGAGAGAGGAGAGAGAGGAGAGAGAGAGGGGAGAGAGGGGAGAGAGAGGGGGAGAGAGAGGGGAAAGAGAAAGAGAGGGGGAGAGAGAGGGGAGAGAGAGGGGGGAGAGAGAGGGGGGAAAGAGAGGGGGAGAGAGAGGGGGGAAAGAGAGGGGGAGAGAGGGGGGGAGAGAGGAGAGAGAGAGAGAGAGAGAGAGAGAGAGAGAGAGAGAGAGAGAGAGAGAGAGAGAGAGAGAGAGAGAGAGAGAGAGAGAGAGAGAGAGAGAGTACAAGAAGTGCGGGTGGGGGTGGGAGAGGTGGGATGGAAGATTCACTACGTTAGCAGGCGACTAAACTGCTACAATGACACAAAACCACGGAGCTAGGCCCTTAACTCCATCAGATCAGAGTGAAAACCCATGTTGAAACTGGGACAAATGCCATTAGAATGTTACTATGACCGTGGCTAGTAAACGTGAATTGACACCCAGGTTGTGACTTCAACGATTTGGAGGCAACCTTGCCAAGTCTCCCAAATGCAGTCGGCTAGACAAGCTTCACAAAAAACGCAGCAAACATGTTAACGTTGCTAATATTCCAACGACGCGCATCCGCAGTCCGGCTGCCAATGAAGTCTTCTTGGTAGCCAGCTGTGCACAGAGGAGTAACCGCTAGAGACGCCGATTTGCGAACAACTCATTACAATTACAAAGCGCAGGAAGCAGATGGCTATGCATCAACAATTACTTCCGCTCGCCCTCGTATTTAGCCAGGTCTATCTGCCCAAACTGGGTAAATGTTTTGCGATCGGTGAAATTGGCACTCTAGTGACTTACTTTCCCAGAAAGTGTCCATTCACACGACAACCGACTCACGCTCACACGTCGTGAGGAGTTGCCGATAGGATAAAGAAGCCGAACGATGAATTGCTGTACATAAATGCCACGCTAACGGCGTCGTGAACTGACTTCTTGCAATCACGATTAAAGTGCCCGGCCCAACAACAAATTGGCGACACACGACCCCGCAACTGGAAAAGAATTCTGGCCACATTGATATACATCGGTTTGATAAAGTAAAACCTCGCATTCGGTTCTGGCTAGCCTCAAACGCATGCGCCTTGAAACCTTTATCCTCCTGGCGGCCACAGTTTCTCGGTTCTCTTGTTCCGTTGGTCGTGCCGCTGGCGTGCCAGCCGCTCCAGTGCCTAAAATTCAAATTCGTGTTGTTCGAGAAAACGTTGTCGGGTCGGCGACGGCACGATGCCGGGCCGGGCTGCATGGGCCATGGAGGGTGGTGGTACACAAATACCGTACAGGTGGTACACAACTGCAGCCAGGACAACAGCTGGGCGCTGCGTACCTGCCGTGGGAAGGAGGGGGGTGGTACACAAATACCGTACAGGTGGTACACAACTGCAGCCAGGACAACAGCGGTTCGCTGCGTACCTGCCGTGGGAAGGAGGGGGGTGGTACACAAATACCGTACAGGTGGTACACAACTGCAGCCAGGACAACAGCCGGGCGCTGCGTACCTGCCGTGGGAACTGGGAAGGAGGGGGGTGGTACACAAATACCGTACAGGTGGTACACAACTGCAGCCAGGACAACAGCCGGGCGCTGCGTACCTGCCGTGGGAAGGAGGGGGGTGGTACACAAATACCGTACAGGTGGTACACAACTGCAGCCAGGACAACAGCCGGGCGCTGCGTACCTGCCGTGGGAAGGAGGGGGTGGTACACAAATACCGTACAGGTGGTACACAACTGCAGCCAGGACAACAGCCGGGCGCTGCGTACCTGCCGTGGGAAGGAGGGGGGTGGTACACAAATACCGTACAGGTGGTACACAACTGCCGCCAGTACAACAGCGGGTCCTGCCGTGGGAAGGAGGGTGGTGATACACAACTACGGTATACCGGCCTAGTACAGCCCGATGTAATTCCCGAGGGCCCACCTCTTTATCCCTACATGTAAATACCGACGGGCATAATCAACGACCTATATTACCAATAGCCGCCGCATATCAAACAGGTCGTATTCATGACGCCCGTCGAGGGCGATGACGGTGACGCCGTCACCGTCATCGCCCTCGACGGGCCAACATCTAAACTCTTCTCTTAATCAACAAACTATATTACCAATAGCCGCCGCCTATCAAACAGATCCTATTCATCACGCGCGTCAACGCCCCGTCATCGCCCCGTCATCGCCCCGTCATCGCCCCGTGATCGCCATGCCGAGGGCCAACCTCATAACTCTTTATTGGGAGTAATAGTAAACGACCTATATTAAAAATAGCTGCCGCCTATCAAACAGGTCCTTTCCATCACGCCCGTCGAGAGCGACTGATGACGGTGACGGCCGTCACCGTCATCGCCCTGCCGGCATTGCCATACAAGAAGAAGCTCTCGATCCGAGGTATAGACTACCTCGGGTATCATCATCGTAATTGCTAGCATCGAGATCATTCATACCTACCGACGATGGCCAGCTGCAAAAGAAAAATGTCGACCAACAGACAGGACCTATCGCCGGGAACCCTCAAGGCAATAAGGGCGAGACAGGCTTTCACCGTTAAGTAAAGTTGTCCACATCGTGCTAAGGAATTTGTGCTAATCTATGAGTACCTATATGGACACTTTGTCGCATTTTTTACATGGCAAATAAGCGATGTATGTGTCATGTAGGCTGCCATTGGTGCATGCATGCATGGGCCAGCAATGATGGTCAGAGGTACATTGTGCCTATGAGATAACCATCGATTTGTTGATCAGCAAGTGATTCATTACGTGAGACAACAATATGTTTGGGGGCTAAGCTTCTTACATTGGTCACATGGCCCGCCATAATTGTTTTCTTATGTGTTTAAGGTTAGGGCTCTGTTCATGACTGAACGTCATGAACGCGCTCTATTCATGACATTGATTAATTGATTTTAATTAGTCTCATGTCCATGTTGGGGGACCGGGATCTCTGAATTCCCCAAAGAAGATATAGTGGAAGTCACCCCAAGACGTCAATATCCGTCAAGACGTCAATAACTACATGTATGTCCACAGCTCAGCTAGTAGTCTAAAATATGGGCCTCGAGCTACTCTTGCACGCAAGCAATGCCTATCATCAAGGATTAATTAATGCCTATCAACAAGGAGACAATCATGCTTGTTAAATTTCCTAGGACCCACAACTGGGGGGTCGTAGTCTTTGACAATGTCCGCCTGGGCAACGCTACTAATCCTACATATCCGAGGTCCCATGTCTGAATAAGAGGGGTTGAGCGGATGACGCCAACAGTGTCTGTGCTCTGCATGTCAGCTAAAATCATATCGCGGAGACAAACATATGGCGGTATGTCCAATGTTGGCCACTGCGTCGCCTAACAGGTTCGTTCTTACATGGTCGGCAAGGGCCTGACCATGTAAGAAGATATCTCCCTGGCTGGCCAGTCCACAAGGAACCAGCAGGGACCTCATCTGAATCAACCTGATTTATTAACTAACTACTTAATTCATTTATTAAACTCATGCCCCCATTAGGGAGTCAAGGAGCATTAGTTAACCCCGATTAATTAATTAATTAATTAATTAATTAATTAAACACGTGCTCCCGTTGGGGAGTCACGGAGCACCGAAGTGCTTTTAATCCCTGTGTGTGCACAACAGGAGAAAGGGCAGAGACCCCCAGTCTCCTTCATGCCTAAGGCATGCCACAGCTGCATTCGGGAACGCTAGCTAAACGGACACGCTAACGATCCGGCAATCTGTGGGTGCAATAAGACCCATGTGAGCATGGCATAACACTAGGAGCGTGGGCAAGTAATCTCATCATAGCCAGGACGTAGCATGGCTGTACTAGGACTATACCCCGATTTCTGATTCTCCCGATTTCTGGCCTGCGCTGGTTGTCTCCTTGATACCCCGATGGATGGATGGATGGATGGATGGATGGATGGATGGATGGATGGATGGATGGATGGATGGATGGATGGATGGATGGATGGATGGATGGATGGATGGATGGATGGATGGATGGATGGATGGATGGATGGATGGATGGATGGATGGATGGATGGATGGATGGATGGATGGATGGATGGATGGATGGATGGATGGATGGATGGATGGATGGATGGATGGATGGATGGATGGATGGATGGATGGATGGATGGATGGATGGATGGATGGATGGATGGATGGATGGATGGATGGATGGATGGATGGATGGATGGATGGATGGATGGATGGATGGATGGATGGATGGATGGATGGATGGATGGATGGATGGATGGATGGATGGATGGATGGATGGATGGATGGATGGATGGATGGATGGATGGATGGATGGATGGATGGATGGATGGATGGATGGATGGATGGATGGATGGATGGATGGATGGATGGATGGATGGATGGATGGATGGATGGATGGATGGATGGATGGATGGATGGATGGATGGATGGATGGATGGATGGATGGATGGATGGATGGATGGATGGATGGATGGATGGATGGATGGATGGATGGATGGATGGATGGATGGATGGATGGATGGATGGATGGATGGATGGATGGATGGATGGATGGATGGATGGATGGATGGATGGATGGATGGATGGATGGATGGATGGATGGATGGATGGATGGATGGATGGATGGATGGATGGATGGATGGATGGATGGATGGATGGATGGATGGATGGATGGATGGATGGATGGATGGATGGATGGATGGATGGATGGATGGATGGATGGATGGATGGATGGATGGATGGATGGATGGATGGATGGATGGATGGATGGATGGATGGATGGATGGATGGATGGATGGATGGATGGATGGATGGATGGATGGATGGATGGATGGATGGATGGATGGATGGATGGATGGATGGATGGATGGATGGATGGATGGATGGATGGATGGATGGATGTCAGGCTTGTCTTACATGATGCAGTGGAACTTTGGTGCTGGAGGGTTAATTGTGGCCCGGTCTGGTTTAGCTTCAGTGCTCTCATGGCGGCCTTCATTTGTAATTATTTGAATGCATGCCCATTGGGCCATGCATAGTGTATATTTTTTACGCATGCACGCCCATTATGTATCGCTGGGTCCATCCCATCAATGCTTGTTTATTGCCAGGTCTGGTGTAAGTAAGTTAGTACTTGCGTGTCATGCGCATGGGCATGTTTAGAGTACTATGCTAATCTCTTTAGAAACATAATTACACGGAAGTTACAAATCTCATCTGCATCATGCCCCAAGACACTACATTAAAGAATCAAATAAAATTATAACATGCCTCCGTTGGGAGATCATGCAGCACATGCATATTCCTTGCTGAATGGGTAGAGGTGGGTCAAGCCGCGACATCGAAATAAGCTAACTCTAAGCTATCTAGTCTACAAAATCCTCACTACACTTCTCCCCAAAGCGCCCCTTCCGCTTTGGGGGAGGGGGCTTACCCACATGGGCTGGCGTGTGAGCCGGGACATTGGTCTTCCACCTCTTCTTGTTCTGCATAGGAACAGAGAGCGAAGAAATGCGGTGTGGGGACCCCTTCTCGTGGTAATGCGTTACATGTACTCCCCACCGGGCTTTGCTCTTCATGGGTTCATAAAGACAACAATTATTCAGTAAGAATTTAATAAATTAGGAACATATATCCGTTGGGAGTCACTGTTACACATATACCTGAAAAGGGGCATATGATTTTAAATACATTCTGAGCTACAACCTGCACGTGCATGGGTTTAGTTAACTGGCACCTATACTAGAGGCCTGACATGGGGTGGAGCTTCAGTGCTTCCCCGCCTTCTCCTTCTCCCACACTGGGTGCTCCGCGTCCTTCTTCTCCGGCCCTGCCCATGGGTGCACCGGCCCCGCCTCCTCCTTCTCCTCACGGGACGATTCGCGCTCCACGCATGGCTGCAGCATCAGTTAGCACGGGCAAGACATAGCAGTAACCGCGCTATGGCTGTTCTAGCACCAGCCTAGCAGACTGCCATGATCACTCAGCAAACCCACGACAGCTAAACCCTTGGCTGTCACAACCAGTCCATGCATCATTAAGTATGGGTACAGGGAAAGCTTCCCGCATATCCATGGCCATATGGATGGCAGCAACACAACGACTTGCCCCCTAGCCCCCCGTGCACACACAAAAACGTGGGTCGTGGCTTCCACGCCCCATCCGCCATGCATGACAGCGCGTACCTTACTCGCATTCACACCGGGCTGCATCCCAGCGCCGTTGCTGTCCCCATGTGACACGTCGGCTGATTAAGCAGATACACAGCAGAGTCTGATGTAAACCGCTAAACCCCAAACCCATGCAGACCACAGTCAAGGACGCGTGCATGTCAAGCCATGCCAATTGTGAACCGTACAGCAATTTACTTTTCAAGCCTGAAGAGGTGGATAGCAGATACTAGCCTGGAAGAGGTTACAGGGGCACATGTCCATTAGCGAGCGGAACAACACAGCTCACCCTACAAGCGTACCGCACAATGTCCTCCTGCAATTGTCTGCAGATCTCCCAATGCCGCAGACATCTCCACTGCTCTCATGGCGATTGCAAATGCTTCATGCCGCTGACATCTCCACTGCTCTCATGGCGATTGCAAATGCTTGATGCCGCACCTCTGCTTACAGCAGAAAAGCTTCCTCCGGGCGAGGCACCTGACTGGAACCAACACCCATTCCTTGGCTTCACAACGTGGCCATGACAGCATCGTGAATCTGCTTCGCCAACGCCCACACTTCAGGACCCGCGCCCTGCACCGCCATGGCCACAGGCTGCACCGCTGCAATCGATGCAGCATTCACTGCCTGCGCCGCACCATGTACTGCATGCACGAAAGCCAATCCTGGCTCGGTTATCATGGTCTTGCCCGATTCCTGCTGCTTCTTCTTCTTCGATGCGGTCATGCGCACTTTATACCCCTTCCTCTCCAAGCACGCCTTCAGCACCTGGCTCGTGCGGTGCTGAATATGCTTCTGAAGGCGCGCCTTCTAAACACGAAATGTTGGCAATGTATGATTCCCAAACGGCATGATAGGCACATAATCAGTCCCATTAATTGCTTTGCGGCAGTCAATGCACCAGAACACCTGTTGAAAAAAGAAGGTTATGCACGCTAGCGATTACCCGCGGCAAGAAGCAATCAACACGCCTCGCTAACAACTGCAACCACAATGTAATTCATGACGGGCCACTCACCGCTAGCCTGCTCTCCTGCTTCAATGTCTCCCCATTCTCAAGGCCTCCATTGTAAACCTCTCCGTCTTCACCATCGTCATCGTCTTCCTCTTCCTCCACTCCGACGTATCCGTGTTTCCTTTTCCTAAGATACCTAGGGTTGTTCAAGTCGTATGTGCGGCGTTGGCACACTTCCAACAAAATTTTGGCCGCCTCTACCCATTACCATTTATTCGTACTATCATAACATATCCAGGCGTTTGAAAATTCATTCCCTCGTTCGAACTTCTACGCCTGGGCGTCCATGACGAGGCAGTCACGACGGGACGCAGATGCACAAAAATAAAACAAGGCGACATCCCTTCAATCATTGACCAAAGAACAGAATACGCGCAGAACTTGGATTTCAACACCACGCACCCATTACCAGCGAGCACGGCTGGCCTGCAACCGCCATCATTTCATAACCAGAAGCCAGGGCCCACACTCCATCCCGTTACCTCATCTTCCACGCACGGCTTCCGCTGCTTCCCTCTGCTCTTTCGCATTCTCCGCCAGCAACCTCGCCTTCTCCTCGTCCAACAATCCACTAAGAATAAAATCCCCTCTATTGGACGCCATTCAGACGAACTTTGCTAGCGTCTTTTCACCGGCCCCAGCACACATAATCTATAGCCGCTTACTGACAACGGCCGACAACGACAACTGCTGAATAGGCGAAAAAGGCTGATAACTACATTTTTATATTTCGCTGCATTTGCTAATAGACACGCACGTTCTCCCACTTCTCCATTACAATATAAGTATCCATCTGGCCGTGTACAGGCAAAGATCCCCGAAGTAACTTACTGAAACGTATCTTACAGCATCGGATCACTGGCACCTAATCTACAGGTGGTAGATTACCAACCAAGATCCGTTGCGGTAATTTACTCTGTTGGTAATGTACTACCAAAGATGTGCAGTCGTAACGTTACTTTTACTTACGGCTAGTAAAATTACTACCCTATCATCCTACGTAGTAATGATTACGGCGTTGGATCTCACGCCTCGGATCTAGGTAGTAAGATAAGACCTCGTAATTTACGCCTCGGATGCTTTTTACCACCCTCGGACGAAAAGTATAGTGGATGTTATTGCCCCTGAGTCCTGATAGCCGCTACACTACTGCCTCGTCTGCCATTACAATCTAGAGGACCTGTAGCTCAGATGAGGATTATATCCCCCGCTAGTGACTATATGGTTGGGACAATGGGGCATGATGCAGACGATATTAATTTGTAATTAACTTTTGTGTACTTATTGTTACGCCGCAAGCCTCGGCCGCCACCTCTACCTCTACCTGTCCTGATACTACCTAAACTAGTGAGGCTGCTTCTATTTACACCCCTAGCGAAAGACGACCGAGACGAACCAGATCTCAATGCATTTACATATGTACTACTGTAATACGCCATAGGCCATTTAAT
Organism: Mesostigma viride; assembly: GCA_009746045.1. Taxonomy (NCBI): domain Eukaryota; kingdom Viridiplantae; phylum Streptophyta; class Mesostigmatophyceae; order Mesostigmatales; family Mesostigmataceae; genus Mesostigma; species Mesostigma viride. The sequence goes on along the minus strand of RPFO01000670.1, from coordinate 1,455,964 downwards.
CAAACCCGTTTACTCCAGGAAAAGAGGAAGGAAACACAACTAAACTGCCGTGACCCAAGCTAATATGTGCTAATTCATTTAACACACGCCGAGTGACCACACAAGGAGTGGAACGTGCATAAATGGTCACCAACGGTCCAACAGGCTCGGGCCGACCTGGCCCTCGCCTGCAGAAACACAGAAACACAAGCAGGTGCACAGATGCACGCCTGTCCACTACATTCTACAAAAGGATAAGGACCACTAATATAGTACGCGGCGCGGCGCCCAAAGGCACCCACTATACCACAGTACTGTTACGGGGACAATCATGTCCAAACTAGAACTGCACGTAACCTAGGAACAACCGAGGCCAAGGACCTAATTTACGTCCGTAACTACAACGAATTGTTACGCGACGTAACACCTCCCCCCCCACAAAAGGTAGGGAGCCCTCTCCCTACGCAGAGAGGAGGGAACCAGAGGGGTAGGAAAATAATCCTAACGCACCCAGCACACACCAACACAATCGATAGACCATCCCAGATACAAAGCACCAATAGTTCACACGGTCTCCACCACCACGCCGGGTGGTGTAGGGTTAGCCAGCACCAAGCCTGGTGGTAGGTTCCCCTAACTGCCTGGAACGGAGTCCTGGCCGGGGGGACGGCACTGGGCAGGACACACAGAGTAAACACATCAGCGCTAAGGACCAAGAACAGCCAACCAACTGGCCAGAATATGAGGGCGACTCTACATACCGGAGGGACAACACCCTCAGGTCGGGCCTAAGGCCCTCTATCTAGTGGCCATCCGTCTGGTAAGTGCCACGAGAGGCCAGCAGGACCTCCAGGTAGGCCTGGTAGTGAGCCACATCCTCAACATTGTCATGCCTATCTACAGTGAGGAAAACATCGGCCCACACGCCGTCAGGAAAGAGGCCCAGGAAGGCCCAGTAATACCTATGCTGCGTGAGGACGACCTGGCCACGGGCCCAGTCCAGAAAGCCACAGGCAAAGAGGCGAAGGAAAGGCTCTACCGCGATCAGGCAAAGGGCCCGCAGGAGGAGGCAATGATACCGAATCCGAGGGCGCATACCCGTCGGGAAGAACAGGTCCACCAGGGGCTCCACGTTGGACGGCCACAACCGGATGTGCCGAACCTCGCGGGAGCGCCACCGACGAACACACTGTCGCGACCCGAATGTCTCTAGGTAGTCGCTGGCACGAGGAGGAGGGTGACCGCGGGAGTCTAGACCCTGGCCCGGGATAGGCGCCGGGCGGCGGGCATCCCACTCAAGGATGGGCTGGAGGACCGTAGTGTACGCCGCACCCGGCACCGCAGGAAACTCTACTGTAAGGGCATCCGAAGCCATAATGCCCAGAGGGGGAGGGTAAGCCCACTGAAACCCACCGTAGGTGTCCAAGTCGTTGTGGCGCCTCGCCCAGCGATACAGGACGCGCCGGACCAGGATCTCACCCTCGAACACCGGATCAGCTAAAATAACCATGTCGAACGGAGGCCGATCAGTCTCAATGGGTAGGCCACGATCCCGGGGCGCCCGACACACCTGGGAGAACCCATAGGACATGGGAGAGATGGCAAGCTCAGCAGAGGCGCGCGGCAGGTCACACTGTCGGCAGGCGAGTGCGGACATACCATACCCCGGAATGGGCGTGTCACGCGACTCCGGCGTCGCGTGCACCACAGAAGGAGCCCTGTCCCGATCACCCTGGGACAACTCCCTGAGGGAATCGGCAGCGCGGGTGGCGCGAGGATCCTGACCGGTGGACCGAACAACCGCGGCCAAAGACCGCGAGGCCGAAGGAGGAGGGACCGGAGCAGGGGCTGACGCAGGGGCAGGAGCCGACACCGACGCAGGGGGCACTGGTAAAACAGGAGGTCGCGCCGGACCTGAAGCCAGAGAGGGCCGTGACGGACCCACCAACGACGCAGGCGCGCCGGTCTCCGTTGCCGGTGCACCCTCAGGCCACATGTTGAAAATGGGGCCCGTAGGGACAGGCAGTCCTGCATAAGATTGACTACCATCCAGGCCCCAGTCAGGAACCGGAATCCTCTGCGGAGGACCACCCTCCCAAAGTCTGGGAAGCCGCTAGTATCGCCAAAGAAACCCCGCGACGTCTGCGCCTGAGCGGGAGGAGGCTCGGAAGCAGCGACGGAGGGCGAGCTAACAGGGGCAGGAGACTCCCGCGTAGGCGCAGGTAGAGCGGTAACAGGCGCAGAGGCAGCAGGAGTCGCAGGAGCCGCCGGAACCACAGCGACCGCGGGCGCAGGCGGGGGCGCGGGCGAAGCCGTAGTCGCCGGGGCGACAGAAGGGGTAGGGGGCGCGGATCCAGCCGGCGTGGCCGGGACCTGCGCCTGGGCCGCAAGGAAGGCCCCAAACGCCGTGGTCAAAGACTGGATCTGAGCCTGCATAGCCGAGACCGTCGCCGAAAGAGGATCAGGCAAACCCGAAGGGGTAGGCTCCACTGCGACATCCCGGGTCGACCGAGGGGACGACGGGACCGGAGAGGGAGGGACAGACACCGAGGAGGCGGACGCAGCGCTCGAGGCAGAATAATCTGGAGTATAATGTACCTCGGCTGGGGCGCCCGAAGGGGTAGGACCACTAACCGCTAGTCCCGCCGACTGATCAGCTATCTCCATGAACTCTACGGCCCGTAAAAGGTCGCAGGGGTTCTCGTCTACCTCAGCATCACCCTCAGCTGGAAGCCACGGGAACACCTCCCGTAGGCAGGTACGGCCCACAGGAGTGGAGAGGTAGGAGAACACACGGCAACACCGGAGAACCGCATCTATCTGCCCCAAGGCGGGACAGCTGGAACCACACCCCAACAAACAGTGTCCGGCATCATCGAAACCGTGCAGGACAAGCTGGTGCGGCTCATCAGGGGAAGGACCATACCACGTGACCCCGAAGAGGGCCGCCCTGACTAAGCTCGCATGTTGGGCCTGAAGGGCCGGCTGCACAACGCCACCCCGGTAACATGATCGCGACACCCAACGGCCCGGAAGGGCCTCGAAATACAGCTCAGGGTCCGGTAGGGGCAGGGACGGCAGCGGGCTCTCAGCCGGAGGGGTAGGCTCTGTCATGACGGCTGCGGAGGGGAGGGGACAACCAACCACCCGTCGACAGCAGACATAACATAAGAGAGGAGAAGGCCTACGACTAGAGCTTGTGCAGGGTTTTATATTCCTGCAGCAGGCGACTACACCCATCTAGCTCACTCTCCGTATACCAAACCTTATCTACTTCACTACGAGCATACATCCACTTCACTTTATACTGACGCTGGGTACCGCGGCCCTTTTTGATATCTCGATGGGCCACGATGCTTTCTACTTCGTCTTCTACTTCCCCAGTGTCAGGATTATGCTCTAAAGGGGCAGGCGCTAACTCCCTGCCAGCGAACGTACTAGGGTGGTACAGTTTAAGCTGGCTCCTATGGAAGGTGTTTGAATGCGTTTGCCAAGAGGTAGGGATATCGACCTTATACAAGAAATTTCCTACCCTAGACAACACATGGAAGGGTCCTAAGAAGGCAGGCCTAAGTTTGACCTTCAGTTCTGCTTCAAACTTATGAGCAAAACGGCCAACACGGGGGCCTTCTACTAATACTAGATCTCCTACTTCTATCTCAGGTGCTCGTCTATCTAAGGAGGCACGCAACCTAGCAAGGTACTTAGCCTGAGCTTTTTGATACCCTGAGATCGCGTGGTCATGAGCAGTTTTCATTCTATCTAGTAAGGACTGTACACCTTCTACAGTATCTCGGGACACATCATCCTTGTCCCGTAGAGGACTAGCTAAGAGAGAGGTAGGGGTAAGGGGCTGTCTCCCAGTATCTAAGAAGAAGGGCGTATATCCATGCGCAGCTTGGGGACAATTGTTGAGGGAGAACTCTACCAAACATAAATAATCCTCCCAATCACTACCCGAGCCATTAACATAGTGCCTAAGCGCTTCTTCTACTACTCTATTAAGACGCTCTACTAAATGAGAGGAGGAGGAGTGGTAGGCAGTACCGTAGGTAACCTTGGTACCGATGGCAGCGAAAAACTGCTGCCAAAAATCTGAGGTAAATAATTTATCCTTATCACTAATAAACTGCCTACTCAATCCATGATATCTATATACATTATTGAGGTATAGGCGTGCGCAATCACGTGCGGTGAGTTCTAAAGGACACGGCACAAGATGGCACATACGAGTAAAACGATCTATGAACACAAGGATTTGGGCATTGCCCCTATCATTCTTTCTAAAAGGTCCTACAAAATCCATCATGATAGAATCCCAAGGCATGATAGGGTCAGGCAAGGTCCTAGGTTCTGCTATCTGTCCTACATTATTGGGTTTCATTTCCTGGCAAGATTGACAAGTTCTAACATACTCATCCACATCCTTATAAAGGGAAGGCCAGTAATAAGAGCGGGCTACTAGGTCCCGTACCCGTTTACCACCCTGGTGAGCAGCTAAGTCATGCAACTCAAAGAGCAAGGAGGAGCGACAGATAGGAGGGACATACAGGCGCCATTGAGGGGGAGAATCTGCTATCTGCACATATAAAAACCCACCTACAAATTTACAAGGGTGCTTGCCTAATTGTTGGGGATGTGCAGCAATGGCAGCTAATGCTTCCGGCTCAGTGGCCGTAAATCTACTAATAAGGCGTTCAAGATCAGAGGTAGGCATCGCTACAGAAGTATCCAGAACAGGTTTAAAGAGATCTCCTACCGCCTTGCCGAAGAGAAGGGGAGGTCCTAGGGGGACTACGTTTTCATAAGACTTTCCTGACCTAGTCGCTATATGGCTAAGCGGTATAGAAATTTTATTTTTCCCCTCCCCCCCACCGAGGCCACAGGAAGGGCCTCACACGGGAGAGAGAGTCCTACGTGAGAAAGGAGATCAGGCATGCGAACAGCTGTATGAAAGAGGTAGGCATAGGAATCATCATCAGGTAGTTCACCATAAGGGGTTACACCCATAGTAGTAGGAACTAGAGTAATATTGAGAACATCAAGGTCCTCGAAGAAGGAATAGTCTGCACGACGAGAGAGTGCATCTGGTACTATGTTATCTACACCCTTGACATACTGAAGTTTAAAAGGGGAAAACTGTGCTAAAAATTCCATCCAGCGCGCTTGCCGAGGGGTAAGGTTGGGTTGGGAGAGAAGATGGGTAAGGGGACGATGATCCGTTTGGATAACTAACCTATAAGGATCTAGCTCACAGGGTTCATTCAGGCAGACATCAAATTGAGCACCTTTAAGGAAGTGCTGCCACGCGTGGCAACAATACACCACCGCTAAGAGTTCCTGCTGGTGGACGGGATAGTTACGCTCCGCAGGGAGCATTGTCCTAGAGATATATTCAATTGGCTGTAAGCCCTGACCCTGATCCTGGAGAAGGACACCACCTATAGCTACTTTACTAGCATCTGTAGCCACAACAAAGGGTTTAGTAGTATCCGGTAGGATGAGTACAGGAGGGGAAAGGAGTAGGGATTTTAGGCACTGAAAAGCAGACTGACACTCACTACTCCAAACAAAGGGGATATCCTTCTTTAATAAATGATTAATAGGGGCTGCTATAGTGGCGAAACGCGGGATAAAACGCCTATAGTAAGAAGCAATTCCTAGGAAACTACGTACACCTTTAACGTCGGTAGGAGTAGGCCATTCCTGAATTGACTTAGTTTTATCCGGGTCGGTAGCGACCCCGGCATCTGACAGAACGTGCCCTAAAAATGGGACACTCCTACCCGAACGCACTTTAGCACGGCGCGCCCACAAAGAATTTTCAGCCATTATTTCTAATACTTTCTTTAAATCACGTAGGTGCGTTTCAAAATCAGGAGAGTAAATAAGAATATCATCTAAGTAAGCTTGAGCACAAGAACGGTCATGCTCAGATAAAGAAACAGAGGAGAAGGAGGGATCCTTTAGATCAGAGGACACCTGAGGAAGATGAGAATTTCCCATAACAGGTCTAAGCACTTCATTCATTAACATTTGAAAAGAGGCAGGCGAGTTACAGAGTCCCATAGCCGCTACTCTAAACTGGTAATGACCAAAAGGGGTAGCAAAGGCGGTTTTATGGCAATCCTCAGGAGCTATCCGCAACTGCCAAAAACCATCCGCACAATCCAGTACTGTGAAACAAGTGGAACCTTTAACCTTATTAAATATATCGTCAATACGAGGTAGAGGGTATTTAGATTTCACAGTAATATCATTCAACTTCCTATAATCAGTAACTAGGCGAAACTTGCCATTTGGCTTAGGAACTAACAGGACACCAGCTGAGTAGGGGGAGTTACTAGGCTCTATCAATCCTGCTTCTAATAATGACACTAAAATCTGTTTTAGTTCCTTTAACTCGGTAGGGCCCATTCTATACATCGGAGAGTGCGTAGGAACTGCACCGTCCTTGATAACTACACGGTGTAAAACAGAACGAGGAGGAGGATAAGAAGGAGTCTTTTCTTCAAATACTTTTGAGGAATCTATCACAGCCATGTATCTTACTATTTCATTTTCAGTAAATCCTACTCCTATTGTATCCACTGTATTTACATCTATATCCACACTATTGTTAGTGATAGGTATCTGTTGTACTTCTAACTGAAGGAACATACATAATAGGTATCCATTTTGCTTTAATTCAGAACGTAATTCGTCATTTGACATTATTACTTCAGGTATAGGTCTTACAGGAGGATCAACAGGTGTAGGAGGAGTAATATCTACCAAGGATAAATTTTCCAATCTATAATGACGTTCAGGTACCCAGTAAGAGCTATCTGGAAACCAAATGACCATGGTATCATAATTAATAGTAATCTTATTATCCTGGTGCCAATCTAATCCTAGTAATACATCAGCGGTAGTGATAGGGCCTATAGTGGCCGTCAGGTTGACAGTACGTCCTTGTATAACCATGGGAAGGGACACCGTACCCGGGGAATGACTGGTGCGACCATCAGCATAATGAACAGTAACGGGTTTGGTGTGAGGGGTAGGGACTAGTCCTAAACGTCTAACTAGGGCCTCGCTCACAAAGGAGCTAGCCGCACCGCTATCTACCAACACAGAGACATTCAAGAGTTCATCAGCATGCAAGAAGGGGTCTACAACAGTGTGAGGGACGGTTAAACCACCATTCAAGAACATAAGAGGACGCACACGTAGTGGTAGGGATGATTCAGCTCCTACAGAGGTTATAAAAACAGGCAAGCAAAAATTAATATCTGGGGTACTATCTAAGGACCTGTCCAGGTTACCCCCGGCTGACAGGCCTACTGTTCCCCCTCCCCCCCCAAATCCATAGGAACGAACCCCGAAGAAGACCCTGGCGGAAAAGCCACTGCTGGAGGGTCACGAGGGATTGAAGAGGGTGCGGGAGCCTGATTATCATAGGGGAACCCTGGGGATCCTGTCTGCACAGCATTCAGCCTACTAGGGGTAGCTGAAGGAATGCGTCCTGAAGTGGGACGAATAGGAGCACGCTGAGGGGTACGAGGAGGGCGAGCGTCGGGATGAGGGGGAGCACCCGAAAGGAACTTGGGGCATTCACGTTTAAGGTGACCTACTGTTACGCCGCAAGCCTCGGCCGCCACCTCTACCTCTACCTGTCCTGATTCTACCTAAACTAGTGAGGCTGCTTCTATTTACACCCCTAGCGAAAGACGACCGAGACGAACCAGATCTCAATGCATTTACATATGTACTACTGTAATACGCCATAGGCCATTTAATCAAACCCGTTTACTCCAGGAAAAGAGGAAGGAAACACAACTAAACTGCCGTGACCCAAGCTAATATGTGCTAATTCATTTAACACACGCCGAGTGACCACACAAGGAGTGGAACGTGCATAAATGGTCACCAACGGTCCAACAGGCTCGGGCCGACCTGGCCCTCGCCTGCAGAAACACAGAAACACAAGCAGGTGCACAGATGCACGCCTGTCCACTACATTCTACAAAAGGATAAGGACCACTAATATAGTACGCGGCGCGGCGCCCAAAGGCACCCACTATACCACAGTACTGTTACGGGGACAATCATGTCCAAACTAGAACTGCACGTAACCTAGGAACAACCGAGGCCAAGGACCTAATTTACGTCCGTAACTACAACGAATTGTTACGCGACGTAACACCTCCCCCCCACAAAAGGTAGGGAGCCCTCTCCCTACGCAGAGAGGAGGGAACCAGAGGGGTAGGAAAATAATCCTAACGCACCCAGCACACACCAACACAATCGATAGACCATCCCAGATACAAAGCACCAATAGTTCACACGGTCTCCACCACCACGCCGGGTGGTGTAGGGTTAGCCAGCACCAAGCCTGGTGGTAGGTTCCCCTAACTGCCTGGAACGGAGTCCTGGCCGGGGGGACGGCACTGGGCAGGACACACAGAGTAAACACATCAGCGCTAAGGACCAAGAACAGCCAACCAACTGGCCAGAATATGAGGGCGACTCTACATACCGGAGGGACAACACCCTCAGGTCGGGCCTAAGGCCCTCTATCTAGTGGCCATCCGTCTGGTAAGTGCCACGAGAGGCCAGCAGGACCTCCAGGTAGGCCTGGTAGTGAGCCACATCCTCAACATTGTCATGCCTATCTACAGTGAGGAAAACATCGGCCCACACGCCGTCAGGAAAGAGGCCCAGGAAGGCCCAGTAATACCTATGCTGCGTGAGGACGACCTGGCCACGGGCCCAGTCCAGAAAGCCACAGGCAAAGAGGCGAAGGAAAGGCTCTACCGCGATCAGGCAAAGGGCCCGCAGGAGGAGGCAATGATACCGAATCCGAGGGCGCAGACCCGTCGGGAAGAACAGGTCCACCAGGGGCTCCACGTTGGACGGCCACAACCGGATGTGCCGAACCTCGCGGGAGCGCCACCGACGAACACACTGTCGCGACCCGAATGTCTCTAGGTAGTCGCTGGCACGAGGAGGAGGGTGACCGCGGGAGTCTAGACCCTGCATGGCCCGGGATAGGCGCCGGGCGGCGGGCATCCCACTCAAGGATGGGCTGGAGGACCGTAGTGTACGCCGCACCCGGCACCGCAGGAAACTCTACTGTAAGGGCATCCGAAGCCATAATGCCCAGAGGGGGAGGGTAAGCCCACTGAAACCCACCGTAGGTGTCCAAGTCGTTGTGGCGCCTCGCCCAGCGATACAGGACGCGCCGGACCAGGATCTCACCCTCGAACACCGGATCAGCTAAAATAACCATGTCGAACGGAGGCCGATCAGTCTCAATGGGTAGGCCACGATCCCGGGGCGCCCGACACACCTGGGAGAACCCATAGGACATGGGAGAGATGGCAAGCTCAGCAGAGGCGCGCGGCAGGTCACACTGTCGGCAGGCGAGTGCGGACATACCATACCCCGGAATGGGCGTGTCACGCGACTCCGGCGTCGCGTGCACCACAGAAGGAGCCCTGTCCCGATCACCCTGGGACAACTCCCTGAGGGAATCGGCAGCGCGGGTGGCGCGAGGATCCTGACCGGTGGACCGAACAACCGCGGCCAAAGACCGCGAGGCCGAAGGAGGAGGGACCGGAGCAGGGGCTGACGCAGGGGCAGGAGCCGACACCGACGCAGGGGGCACTGGTAAAACAGGAGGTCGCGCCGGACCTGAAGCCAGAGAGGGCCGTGACGGACCCACCAACGACGCAGGCGCGCCGGTCTCCGTTGCCGGTGCACCCTCAGGCCACATGTTGAAAATGGGGCCCGTAGGGACAGGCAGTCCTGCATAAGATTGACTACCATCCAGGCCCCAGTCAGGAACCGGAATCCTCTGCGGAGGACCACCCTCCCAAAGTCTGGGAAGCCCGCTAGTATCGCCAAAGAAACCCCGCGACGTCTGCGCCTGAGCGGGAGGAGGCTCGGAAGCAGCGACGGAGGGCGAGCTAACAGGGGCAGGAGACTCCCGCGGGAAGGGGGGTGTGACATTTTGTGATATTTTGTGACATATCACGTGACATTTTGTGATGTGGATGTGACAAAATGTGACATTTTGTGATTTTTTGTGACAAAAGTGTGATATTCTGTGACATTTCGTGACAAATCATGTGATAAAACCAGCATATTCTGTGATTATCTTTGTGACAAAAACAAGGAAATTATCACAAAATATCAATGTCACGACTTGATAAAACGCACTGACAAAATCCGTGACATTATCACTGATATATCACGAAAAAAGGGTGACAAATCCGTGACATTATCACGAAAAAAAGGGTGACAAATCCGTGACATTATCACGAAAAAAGGGTGACAAATCCGTGACATTATCACTGATATATCAGGAAAAAAAGGGTGACGAAATCCGTGACATTGTCACTGATATATCAGGAAAAAAAGGGTGACAAAGCCGTGACAATGTCACTGATAAATCTAGGGAGAAAACAGTGACATAAAACCACGGGCGATCATGACATATCACACAGATATATCAGAACACATTCCAAAGCAAAACGGATGAAAAGCACAGCTCGCGATTTCTTTATTACAAATATAAAGATAAATGTAACAGATCTTCATTCTTCATTCTTGATTCTTCATTCTTCAACAGTGATTATCGATCAGTGACAATTTGCAAACGCCGGCTTGGCGCTTGTCGTTGCGTGACAGAAATCTCAGAATGTTCCTGGAATGCATTAAAAAACGCACATGCGCAAGAAACATTAACGGATGGTTGGTGTCAGTTGTCTCATCTGCCACCGCACCCTAGAAAACCAATTCATGAACAAGAAAGCGCTCGATATAGATCAAGAAAACAAAAACAAACCTGCACAGTCATGGCGCCTAGATGACGATGTTAAGTGGACGACGACGAGGAGGCCGGCACCTTGTCTCCCTGTGAGCAGAAAAAAAAAGGCAAGTTTGAACACTCAAGATTTGTCATAGCCTTTCACAGCCTCGATCAATAGAAATGCACATCAAAATCAATGTGTTGCCTAGAACATCCTTGAATGGGTTTCAAGAACAGCAAGGCGGCCTCCCCCGCCCGCAAACTCATAATCCCAGTGTTTACAACCCCCTCATGAGGGGGTTGTAAAATTGCAATCAGTCATTAAAAAAAAAAAAAAAATCCCAGTTTCACACACTGCCCACTCATAAATAATCCCAGTTTCTGACAGCCCCCGCTCAGCCCACTCATGAACAACCCAGTTTAGACCCCCCCACTCATACACTATCCCAGTTTCCCACAGCCCCCACTCAGCCCACTCTGACATTAACCACCCCAGTTTAGACACCCCCTCTCATGAATAAGCCCAGTTTCCCACAGTCACCTGAGAAACCGCGCAACCTGGGGTCAGTCAGGTCAGTCACAGCCGGTGCGGCGCTAGATTACAATACCGGTCCGATGTAGTGTAGTGGGGTGGGTGGGTGGGTGGGTGGGGGAAGGGGGGGGGGGTTCCCCCCTCCTTTGGCGGGTGTCAAGGGGGACATTGGTAGGGGTTGATGATTTAGTAGTTGTGGAACGCAGTTGTAAATGTGGGTAGCTCGTGCGTAGGTCACAGGTTCGTGTGAGGGGTGGGGATGCTTGGGTTGCCGTGGTGGCTTGCCTATGGTACGTAGGTGCCTGAATACAGTGGTGGGCAGGTGCACTTCGTGCACCCAGAGCAGGTGGCAGTTTACATTCCCCCACCTGCAAGAAGTAGCCAAGAGTGTATTAAAGGCCATATGCCCCTTCTCAGGGCTATGTGCTACATATACTCCCAACGGAGTTATGTTCCTAATTAATTAATTAATTAATGGTACGTAGGCGGGCTTGGCGATGGTCTATGCAGCAGGGTCAGTTATGGTTGAGTGGACAAGGGGTTGGTTGCCCCGGAGGCCGGGGTGGGCGGGGTTGGTTATGGTTCATGTGGATGGTGGGGTGGAGTCATCGTATATTAGGGCAGCGGGGGGTGGGGTCACTGGGCGGGGTGCAGTGGTGTAGGGGAACCTCGTTGTGGGGCGGGTGGTTGGTTTAGTGGATGGTTTGCGATGTTGGTGTGGAATGTGGTGGAGGTAATACGGAAGGGTGGTAGTCACATAGGTTGGCTAGGGGGACTCAAGGTGGATGGTCGGGTGGGTCAGCGTATGGTTTGGGGAGGAGGGCAGTGTATGGTTTGGGGAGGAGGGCGGTGTTACGGTGTTGTGGGGGACCTCAGGGTGGGGGCGAGAGTGGTCCGTAGTCAGGGGGGGATGGATAGCGGCATGTGGATGTCCGTAATGTATCTTTGTGGGTGGGGTGGGTATGGAACAGGCAGGGGAGTGGGGCGAGTGGGGATTAGCAGGGTGGAGGGTGCTGGCATTGTGGCGGGATGGTTGGAGGCACATGGACACACATAATGGCAAGAGTAACTGCATGCATAGCAACATGGGACCAGCTGTTCCGAGAACATCTGAAACCCTCACCATGCAACAACCAACAGCAACCAGCAACTGCCAACAGTGACAACGTTCGCAAGATGTGACGCCAAGGCCATTGGAGATCCTGATGTAATTTCGGGGGGTTCCTAGTCCTGCCGTGTACTTAACTTAATTCAGGGCCGCACACTTCGTGTGGTGCAGTGGTGCAGCAAGGGCTCATGGCCGGTATGGTGGTAGCCGGTAGGTGAAGACCTTGCTGCGAATCGAGGGCGTGATATTGCATGGGAAAATGATGCCGAGAGTCTCAGGGCGTCTCGCGTGGTGACAGCTGCAGCGTGTGGGCCGAGGAGCTCGAGATGCAGGTCTCGTCGGTACATGTGGGCCACTGGAGAGGGCGCCAATGTGATGGAGGCCTTTCCATCGTGCCAGTTGGACATCACTCAACAGCCAAAGGGGCGGCTGCATTGGCGGTGGGGCTAGAATTCTGGTAACTGCACAGAATTGACCCAAGAAAGCTCGAATCGCGGGCATGGGCAGGCAAGGTAAAAGAGGGAAACATTGCGCCAGCGGTTGAGGAAAGATGGCCTGTTTACAGTGCTGGGCCTCAGAAGGAGTCGAGGCGTCGGCTCAGTTGGCAGGGCGACGATAAGTCTGTCAAAGCTGCGCATGGGTGGCGCAATGAGAGCTCATTAGGAAGGTCTCGCGCAGGAGGTTTCGATAGGCTAAAATTTTTCTCAGTCCTCGAAGATTAGGCGGGTGAAAATCGTAAATCCGCCATAGCCGCCATTTAAAAAATTTTCCCGCTTTCCATGGGATATACTGCCTAGCCTTACAGTAGCCAAATGGATTTGCGTGCGCCTCAGTCCATGCACCTAGTCGTTCGCCATCGGTTTCGGCGCAATATTTGAATTTTGCGCAAGGATCCTGACGGGTTGATTCCAGACTTGCGCTTGTTGCGAAAGATTATTGATTTATTGTCCATTCATTCCAGACTCCCAAGCTAGGGGCCGCCGTCGACTGTAGTCTGAACGGTACGGCTAACAGTTACGATGCCAGGCCAGCAGCAAGCGGTCAAAACCAAGCGATACTAGAGAGTCATGTCAGTCGTCTTTTTACTGGTTTCGTCAGTCAGTTATTCCTCATGTATGTCAAACTACTTCTACTCGGAGAGATATGTAGTAGCGGCGAAATCGGAAGGGGACGTGGGCAGGGGGGGGGCGGGAAGTACGACTGATGCAATATACCGTACGTTAGTTATCGTCACAAAGCGAGTGACTGACGATAGTAAAGGGCCTCTAATGACGACAGTGATGACGATAGTATTTGGCACTGATGAGTGATGACAGGAAGAGCGATGACCCCAAGTTACCAGACTTTGCGACGTTGATGAGACTTAGCGAATTGCGAGCCCTCATTCCAGTGGTTGCGCGGGTGTTACCGTTGAAGTTGAAGTTAAGACGACGCGAAAAAAAAAATTACTTGACTTGAACATCTATCCACGCTGCACAGGTGGGAAAGGTGGAAGGGAGCTGCGATCGGCTCGCAGCCAAGGCGGGATTATGTGCCTTTTGATTTCCAGCAATGTCGCTTCTGTATGAACGCACGTGGTGGTTGGAATAGGAGCATAGGCTCACTGATGACCGTCGTGATTTATGTAGCCATTAGGGCGTCGTCTTAAATGAATTCAGGAGCGAGCTCGGACAAGGCTACAAGCAGCCATCGGGGGAGAAACATAGGCATGGTCTGGAATAAAGCTTTAATCGATCTGTTCGCTCAGTGGTAGGCACAGCACATTCGGACATCCAGAAGCTGCCCACTCTTTACCAGGTGAGGTGAGCAAGGAATTCCTCGCCTGAAATTCTAATAAGTTTGCATCGACTTTAACATGCATGCCGTACGCACGTGGCATTCTCACGTATCGCCCTAGGGCCAAGGCTGCTATGGGCCGCTCGGTTTCATGCCAAGTTAGCCGTGCTTGCCATGAATGCTGCAGCAGTTTCACTATCTCATTCGTACAAGGTCAATAGACTATGCAAACGACATCCGATTTAGTTTTCATGAAGGGCATAACCTTGTTCAGATTGAGAGTTGCATGACATGGGCTGCTCTTGCGCCACTTTCCTTGTCTTAACCTACTGATTCTCTGTTTATGCTTTCGGTCGTTATACATTCGTATGTGTGCATCTGTGTTGCCATTGTGGTGTCGATTTTGCGCGTGTACTTGTGATGCCTGATACCGTTGGACTTGCACGCGGCCCCATCGCATGTGGCAGCGACAAGCTCTTGGTCACCTGTCCAGCGCGGCGAATTCTTGATGGTGAGCAACGGTGATCATTCTTTATGTAGTGCTCATTCCTCAAATTATCAACGTGCTGTGCGTGTCAGCCACCATTGGCCTTGTTCTTCCAGCTTCAGTGCATGATTTTTTTGTAGCCCGCTGGTGATGCTCTGAGCTACAAATAGTTTGCATTATTTGTACCAATTCCTTCGCTGTCGGTAGAATCTTCTTTGCAATCCAGTAGCCTTGGTTGACATTCATGCCATTGCTGGACTATATCTCGCTTCCTTGCATGGGTAGCATCTTTGCATATTTATCCTTTTTGCTCAGATCACAGCTTTTTTTCATTCCCTCCCCCCCGCTCCCCACCCTGAACGACTCCTGCTAGTGTCAACTGCAGACGTAGAGCCTTCAGCCTCGTTAGAGTTCATCCTACCTGTAACGGGGCATATTGTTGGTTGATTGGCCTTGCATTTTCTTGGCACTATTCAGGCGTTTCTTTCTTATTGCCGTATTAACCATACAGAGATTGCAATGAAGTAGATTGTGAGGCCTCTTGGCATGTTAGGGAACCTTTGCGACTCCAGGATTTCTGGGTGTGCAGTTCCCTACAACTTGTGAGGCATGTAGATACAATTTAGGTGAACATCTATGGCCAATTTTTTTTCTCGAGCACCCCTGTCTCTCTCTTGGCCCAGTATCTCACCTTTCTTTGTCCTAAAATTAGGCCGGTACTCATAGATAGCCACGCAACTGCTGCGATCTCCCCCGCATCCTTACATACAAGTGAACTGAAGTCATGCAAAGTTGTTGGCACGTCCAGCGCGTAGCGTTCATCTCACTAACAAATTTTTGTGTGTACCGATGCGTGCTTTGCCGGATGATGTATTTTTGTCTTGCATGCAGGCAATATACCTAACACAGTCGGGCCGGGCACATCCGTCAGTCCAACACGGCGAGAGGCCACATGCGGATGCAGATTTTGTAGGCTCTGAGCCTTCAATGGTCACATTGCCGTAGCACTCGACAGTGTCCTGTGATTGTTTCTAGAGAGTCATCCAGTTACTTCAGCAATGGTGGCTGGGACAGCCCTCGTGATGGTTTCGGTGATGATGAGGATGATGACTTTGATGACGAGGACTGTTGAGCCCCGTTGTACTTCTCGGTCAACAGATTTTATATTGCATTTGTGAGATGATTGTGGGTGTCCATTTTGCACACCACCCACAGCCATGCTTGAGTGCACCGTTCCTTGTGTGTGTATCAATACAGTTTGTGTTCGTATTTGATCAGTTGTGCCATTTCATCGGGTTGTTGCATGCCATCTGAATATGTTCACTCCCCGTTGCCATTTTATCATACTAGTGTTGTGAGCTCAGAGCAATGGATGCATGATGCAGTGTTGTGATTCAGTGTAGATATTGACGATTTTACCTTTGATCAGCACGATGGATGCTTGGCCAGCGATGGGTCGGAGGTTGACACTTGATGACCGTGATGATCATTGCCCTGAATGTTCAATATTGGTGTTTTTCTTAACATCCCAGTCGATATTTTTGCAATAAACCATGTCTCCCATGGCTCATGACATTGTGGTGCATTTTATCATGCACCTGAGAGTGTTTCCAGCTTGTTTTGTCAGTTCCTTTCAGTACGCTTGCCCCGTACCGCTGCACGTGTTGTCTCTCCTGGCATTGCCACCGTGTCGTGTCCCACCTTGGCCTTTTCCTTCTCCGTCTCTGCTGCGGCACGCACTTCCTTGCTGCGGATGTGCATTATGCGTGCTTTGTGATATATCACTTCCCCTGAGTGGTTGTGATTTATCATCTTGTCACATTTTGTTTTTCTGTGGGTTTGTGACATTTTGTGACACTTTGACATTTTGTGATAGTGACGTTATCACAAAATATGCTGGTTTTATCACGTTTGTCACGTTTTGTCACAATCATGACATGTCTCGATCACAATTTGTCACAGTTTTATCACATTTTGTCACATTTTGTCACGTTTTATCATTTTTTTATCACAAAATGTCACAAAAGTGACATTTTGTGATAAAAAAATATCACAAAATGTCACAGACCCCTTCCCGGTGTAGGCGCAGGTAGAGCGGTAACAGGCGCAGAGGCAGCAGGAGTCGCAGGAGCCGCCGGAACCACAGCGACCGCGGGCGCAGGCGGGGGCGCGGGCGAAGCCGTAGTCGCCGGGGCGACAGAAGGGGTAGGGGGCGCGGATCCAGCCGGCGTGGCCGGGACCTGCGCCTGGGCCGCAAGGAAGGCCCCAAACGCCGTGGTCAAAGACTGGATCTGAGCCTGCATAGCCGAGACCGTCGCCGAAAGAGGATCAGGCAAACCCGAAGGGGTAGGCTCCACTGCGACATCCCGGGTCGACCGAGGGGACGACGGGACCGGAGAGGGAGGGACAGACACCGAGGAGGCGGACGCAGCGCTCGAGGCAGAATAATCTGGAGTATAATGTACCTCGGCTGGGGCGCCCGAAGGGGTAGGACCACTAACCGCTAGTCCCGCCGACTGATCAGCTATCTCCATGAACTCTACGGCCCGTAAAAGGTCGCAGGGGTTCTCGTCTACCTCAGCATCACCCTCAGCTGGAAGCCACGGGAACACCTCCCGTAGGCAGGTACGGCCCACAGGAGTGGAGAGGTAGGAGAACACACGGCAACACCGGAGAACCGCATCTATCTGCCCCAAGGCGGGACAGCTGGAACCACACCCCAACAAACAGTGTCCGGCATCATCGAAACCGTGCAGGACAAGCTGGTGCGGCTCATCAGGGGAAGGACCATACCACGTGACCCCGAAGAGGGCCGCCCTGACTAAGCTCGCATGTTGGGCCTGAAGGGCCGGCTGCACAACGCCACCCCGGTAACATGATCGCGACACCCAACGGCCCGGAAGGGCCTCGAAATACAGCTCAGGGTCCGGTAGGGGCAGGGACGGCAGCGGGCTCTCAGCCGGAGGGGTAGGCTCTGTCATGACGGCTGCGGAGGGGAGGGGACAACCAACCACCCGTCGACAGCAGACATAACATAAGAGAGGAGAAGGCCTACGACTAGAGCTTGTGCAGGGTTTTATATTCCTGCAGCAGGCGACTACACCCATCTAGCTCACTCTCCGTATACCAAACCTTATCTACTTCACTACGAGCATACATCCACTTCACTTTATACTGACGCTGGGTACCGCGGCCCTTTTTGATATCTCGATGGGCCACGATGCTTTCTACTTCGTCTTCTACTTCCCCAGTGTCAGGATTATGCTCTAAAGGGGCAGGCGCTAACTCCCTGCCAGCGAACGTACTAGGGTGGTACAGTTTAAGCTGGCTCCTATGGAAGGTGTTTGAATGCGTTTGCCAAGAGGTAGGGATATCGACCTTATACAAGAAATTTCCTACCCTAGACAACACATGGAAGGGTCCTAAGAAGGCAGGCCTAAGTTTGACCTTCAGTTCTGCTTCAAACTTATGAGCAAAACGGCCAACACGGGGGCCTTCTACTAATACTAGATCTCCTACTTCTATCTCAGGTGCTCGTCTATCTAAGGAGGCACGCAACCTAGCAAGGTACTTAGCCTGAGCTTTTTGATACCCTGAGATCGCGTGGTCATGAGCAGTTTTCATTCTATCTAGTAAGGACTGTACACCTTCTACAGTATCTCGGGACACATCATCCTTGTCCCGTAGAGGACTAGCTAAGAGAGAGGTAGGGGTAAGGGGCTGTCTCCCAGTATCTAAGAAGAAGGGCGTATATCCATGCGCAGCTTGGGGACAATTGTTGAGGGAGAACTCTACCAAACATAAATAATCCTCCCAATCACTACCCGAGCCATTAACATAGTGCCTAAGCGCTTCTTCTACTACTCTATTAAGACGCTCTACTAAATGAGAGGAGGAGGAGTGGTAGGCAGTACCGTAGGTAACCTTGGTACCGATGGCAGCGAAAAACTGCTGCCAAAAATCTGAGGTAAATAATTTATCCTTATCACTAATAAACTGCCTACTCAATCCATGATATCTATATACATTATTGAGGTATAGGCGTGCGCAATCACGTGCGGTGAGTTCTAAAGGACACGGCACAAGATGGCACATACGAGTAAAACGATCTATGAACACAAGGATTTGGGCATTGCCCCTATCATTCTTTCTAAAAGGTCCTACAAAATCCATCATGATAGAATCCCAAGGCATGATAGGGTCAGGCAAGGTCCTAGGTTCTGCTATCTGTCCTACATTATTGGGTTTCATTTCCTGGCAAGATTGACAAGTTCTAACATACTCATCCACATCCTTATAAAGGGAAGGCCAGTAATAAGAGCGGGCTACTAGGTCCCGTACCCGTTTACCACCCTGGTGAGCAGCTAAGTCATGCAACTCAAAGAGCAAGGAGGAGCGACAGATAGGAGGGACATACAGGCGCCATTGAGGGGGAGAATCTGCTATCTGCACATATAAAAACCCACCTACAAATTTACAAGGGTGCTTGCCTAATTGTTGGGGATGTGCAGCAATGGCAGCTAATGCTTCCGGCTCAGTGGCCGTAAATCTACTAATAAGGCGTTCAAGATCAGAGGTAGGCATCGCTACAGAAGTATCCAGAACAGGTTTAAAGAGATCTCCTACCGCCTTGCCGAAGAGAAGGGGAGGTCCTAGGGGACTACGTTTTCATAAGACTTTCCTGACCTAGTCGCTATATGGCTAAGCGGTATAGAAATTTTATTTTTCCCCTCCCCCCCCACCGAGGCCACAGGAAGGGCCTCACACGGGAGAGAGAGTCCTACGTGAGAAAGGAGATCAGGCATGCGAACAGCTGTATGAAAGAGGTAGGCATAGGAATCATCATCAGGTAGTTCACCATAAGGGGTTACACCCATAGTAGTAGGAACTAGAGTAATATTGAGAACATCAAGGTCCTCGAAGAAGGAATAGTCTGCACGACGAGAGAGTGCATCTGGTACTATGTTATCTACACCCTTGACATACTGAAGTTTAAAAGGGGAAAACTGTGCTAAAAATTCCATCCAGCGCGCTTGCCGAGGGGTAAGGTTGGGTTGGGAGAGAAGATGGGTAAGGGGACGATGATCCGTTTGGATAACTAACCTATAAGGATCTAGCTCACAGGGTTCATTCAGGCAGACATCAAATTGAGCACCTTTAAGGAAGTGCTGCCACGCGTGGCAACAATACACCACCGCTAAGAGTTCCTGCTGGTGGACGGGATAGTTACGCTCCGCAGGGAGCATTGTCCTAGAGATATATTCAATTGGCTGTAAGCCCTGACCCTGATCCTGGAGAAGGACACCACCTATAGCTACTTTACTAGCATCTGTAGCCACAACAAAGGGTTTAGTAGTATCCGGTAGGATGAGTACAGGAGGGGAAAGGAGTAGGGATTTTAGGCACTGAAAAGCAGACTGACACTCACTACTCCAAACAAAGGGGATATCCTTCTTTAATAAATGATTAATAGGGGCTGCTATAGTGGCGAAACGCGGGATAAAACGCCTATAGTAAGAAGCAATTCCTAGGAAACTACGTACACCTTTAACGTCGGTAGGAGTAGGCCATTCCTGAATTGACTTAGTTTTATCCGGGTCGGTAGCGACCCCGGCATCTGACAGAACGTGCCCTAAAAATGGGACACTCCTACCCGAACGCACTTTAGCACGGCGCGCCCACAAAGAATTTTCAGCCATTATTTCTAATACTTTCTTTAAATCACGTAGGTGCGTTTCAAAATCAGGAGAGTAAATAAGAATATCATCTAAGTAAGCTTGAGCACAAGAACGGTCATGCTCAGATAAAGAAACAGAGGAGAAGGAGGGATCCTTTAGATCAGAGGACACCTGAGGAAGATGAGAATTTCCCATAACAGGTCTAAGCACTTCATTCATTAACATTTGAAAAGAGGCAGGCGAGTTACAGAGTCCCATAGCCGCTACTCTAAACTGGTAATGACCAAAAGGGGTAGCAAAGGCGGTTTTATGGCAATCCTCAGGAGCTATCCGCAACTGCCAAAAACCATCCGCACAATCCAGTACTGTGAAACAAGTGGAACCTTTAACCTTATTAAATATATCGTCAATACGAGGTAGAGGGTATTTAGATTTCACAGTAATATCATTCAACTTCCTATAATCAGTAACTAGGCGAAACTTGCCATTTGGCTTAGGAACTAACAGGACACCAGCTGAGTAGGGGGAGTTACTAGGCTCTATCAATCCTGCTTCTAATAATGACACTAAAATCTGTTTTAGTTCCTTTAACTCGGTAGGGCCCATTCTATACATCGGAGAGTGCGTAGGAACTGCACCGTCCTTGATAACTACACGGTGTAAAACAGAACGAGGAGGAGGATAAGAAGGAGTCTTTTCTTCAAATACTTTTGAGGAATCTATCACAGCCATGTATCTTACTATTTCATTTTCAGTAAATCCTACTCCTATTGTATCCACTGTATTTACATCTATATCCACACTATTGTTAGTGATAGGTATCTGTTGTACTTCTAACTGAAGGAACATACATAATAGGTATCCATTTTGCTTTAATTCAGAACGTAATTCGTCATTTGACATTATTACTTCAGGTATAGGTCTTACAGGAGGATCAACAGGTGTAGGAGGAGTAATATCTACCAAGGATAAATTTTCCAATCTATAATGACGTTCAGGTACCCAGTAAGAGCTATCTGGAAACCAAATGACCATGGTATCATAATTAATAGTAATCTTATTATCCTGGTGCCAATCTAATCCTAGTAATACATCAGCGGTAGTGATAGGGCCTATAGTGGCCGTCAGGTTGACAGTACGTCCTTGTATAACCATGGGAAGGGACACCGTACCCGGGGAATGACTGGTGCGACCATCAGCATAATGAACAGTAACGGGTTTGGTGTGAGGGGTAGGGACTAGTCCTAAACGTCTAACTAGGGCCTCGCTCACAAAGGAGCTAGCCGCACCGCTATCTACCAACACAGAGACATTCAAGAGTTCATCAGCATGCAAGAAGGGGTCTACAACAGTGTGAGGGACGGTTAAACCACCATTCAAGAACATAAGAGGACGCACACGTAGTGGTAGGGATGATTCAGCTCCTACAGAGGTTATAAAAACAGGCAAGCAAAAATTAATATCTGGGGTACTATCTAAGGACCTGTCCAGGTTACCCCCGGCTGACAGGCCTACTGTTCCCCCTCCCCCCCAAATCCATAGGAACGAACCCCGAAGAAGACCCTGGCGGAAAAGCCACTGCTGGAGGGTCACGAGGGATTGAAGAGGGTGCGGGAGCCTGATTATCATAGGGGAACCCTGGGGATCCTGTCTGCACAGCATTCAGCCTACTAGGGGTAGCTGAAGGAATGCGTCCTGAAGTGGGACGAATAGGAGCACGCTGAGGGGTACGAGGAGGGCGAGCGTCGGGATGAGGGGGAGCACCCGAAAGGAACTTGGGGCATTCACGTTTAAGGTGACCTACTTCCTTACAATGATAGCAGGTAATATGAGAGACATCCAGAGCTGAAAGGTCAGTCACACAGATATCTAATTCTTCTACATAGGAGTTTCCTCCTCAGGGGTAAGGCTTATATTATTAATACGGGAACGGGTAGGAAGAGAAGGTGTGGAGAAGAAATCTGCTACTCGTAAAAGATGCTGACGCACATGCTTGAGGGGCAGGTCAGTAAAACGGTAGGCAGAGAACTGGCGCTTGACTTCACGCAATAAGGGTCTACTGAGGCCCTGAAGGAAGCGAGCACGTACTTCTGCACCCGACAAATCCCTAATTCGTACCATCTGAGCATCAAACTCTTTCATATATTCTTTGAAGGACTTGGTACCCTGCTGCAAGGTGCCAAAGGATAATCTATCCTGCCAATCTGCATCGGGAGGGACTAAATGGTTCTCTAAACGCTTGAACAATTCTGCTACAGAGTTTGGGTAGGCATGAGAGGCAAGAGACTCACACTGGATGAGGTTAGCAAGTTCAGGAGTAATGCAGGTAGTAAGATAATGAGGAACTAGTACAGCATCAGAGAGGCGCCACCTATTGTGGTTCTGCCAGGACTCTGTGTTCTGGGTGAGCAACATAATGAAGGTGAAAAACTGTTGAGGGGTAGACTTGACATCCAGCTTAGGAAGGTTGGCAAAGAGGGGAAGAGCAGGAGGCTTAGGGGGATTAGAAGAATCAGTTTTTCCCATAGGGCCACTATCTTCCACTGCTACATAAGCGGGATAGAAGGAAGGGATAGGAAAAGTCTTGGGTAGGGGTCTAGAGGGAGCCACCGTTTCCGGATGGTGCCCATAGGAGAAGGGGACAGTATATTGCTCACGAAGAGAGGAATAGGCAAAATGATCATAATTCCTATCATCTAGGGGCATGGTACTGAAATCATTATTAACTTCTAAATCAGCCACACGGGTAGGAACCTGGGCAGCCTCATAGGCCGTCTCAGGGTAGGACCAGGAAGCAGGTGGGAAAAAGGGGACTGCACTAGGGCGCCCAGAAGGGCCGACAGGGGCCGAGGTACGACCCGTGTTAATAGCAGGCATTGAAGGCACAGGGTGGGAAGGAGGCCTAGGAGCATTGTTAGTGTGTGAGGACCTGCTGGAGGGGTGAGCCAAGGTTGCAGAAGGGGCAGGGGCCTGGTTCACAACGAAAGAAGGTTCCTCACTAAATCTGACTTGGGAAATACGTTGTTCATAGGTAGGTGGGGTAATTGAGGGACGACGGCGACCACCAGCAACAGGAGAAGGCGGTGAGGTACGCAGAATACCTTGAGGAGTGAGATGGTGTACCGTTTCCAAGGAGTCCCGTCGGTTACCACGAGTATTGTTATTGTTAATGTTATTAGTAGTAGTATTATTATTATTATTGGTAGGTATAGGCGACATATCTCCACCCACTGGATCCATCTTTAATTACGTAAAGGAATAGGAATCAAAAGAAGAAAGCAACAAAAGAAAAAGGAAAAACCTTGAAGGTCTGCAGCAGGAACAAAATTAAAATCAATCCTTTTTAACAACAGTAATGGATAGGGAACCAAACTCCAAAGTGAGAGGAGTATCTGAAGCAGATGCAGATGCAGCCCGTTTAGGGGGAGAAGAAGGAGGGGTAGCAAAGACTAGAGCTTCTACTGGAGGGCGACCATGAGGAGTAGGGCGTACATGCAGGCCTAAATCTGTTTGGCTATGATCTATAAGGAACTGCTGAGCTTCTTCAAAGGACATAAATTTCTTATACCTAATTACGTTATATTCACGATTCTGAACGATCTTCCTAGCGTCGGACCAAGAAAGGAAAATGGAGGACCATTGAGGCGTAATCACTACGTAATATTTAGCTAGACTATTATCGCTAGAA
This sequence comes from Mesostigma viride, assembly GCA_009746045.1. NCBI lineage: Eukaryota > Viridiplantae > Streptophyta > Mesostigmatophyceae > Mesostigmatales > Mesostigmataceae > Mesostigma > Mesostigma viride. Next base: position 1,431,918 of record RPFO01000670.1, on the reverse strand, counting down.
GAATGGGAAGGAGCAGTAAAAGATCGCCGTTGGCTCATGGTAACGCACCTGGTAGATCTTGAGCAGTCAAATGAGGAGAACGAGGAGAAGGCGACTTATCTCGGGTGTCTGAAACCGAACCAGATTGACGACGCACGTAGGGACGATGTTTCCAGCGCCAGGTGGTCGTAAGTATCCGGTTTCAAGAATTCTGCGTCCGGCGAAGGGTCGTCTAAATACGAAGCAGGCACGATGCAGAAAAAGGGTAATCTACGAGACGCTAGCCGTCTCTCTATCGTCGAACCAAAACCAGCAACTGTCTACGGCAGTAAACCATCTTTCTAAGGAAACAAGACGAGGAGCAGGAGCTATATACGAAAGGATTTTCCGCTTCGAGCAGGTCTAACGTCTAGGCAGGGCGTGTCCTGAATCAGGCAGCACTATCCTCCTAGCTTGACGGCGACCCGCCCATTACCTGTCAAGTACGTGTCGTCTTCTTTTTCCCAGCCGCGGAAGGGTTGATTCAATGACGTATGTTGCAAAGGATCGTCGTCTCGCTCTCTATCTAAACTACCTCCGAGTCCATTGTTACGCCGCAAGCCTCGGCCGCCACCTCTACCTCTACCTGTCCTGATACTACCTAAACTAGTGAGGCTGCTTCTATTTACACCCCTAGCGAAAGACGACCGAGACGAACCAGATCTCAATGCATTTACATATGTACTACTGTAATACGCCATAGGCCATTTAATCAAACCCGTTTACTCCAGGAAAAGAGGAAGGAAACACAACTAAACTGCCGTGACCCAAGCTAATATGTGCTAATTCATTTAACACACGCCGAGTGACCACACAAGGAGTGGAACGTGCATAAATGGTCACCAACGGTCCAACAGGCTCGGGCCGACCTGGCCCTCGCCTGCAGAAACACAGAAACACAAGCAGGTGCACAGATGCACGCCTGTCCACTACATTCTACAAAAGGATAAGGACCACTAATATAGTACGCGGCGCGGCGCCCAAAGGCACCCACTATACCACAGTACTGTTACGGGGACAATCATGTCCAAACTAGAACTGCACGTAACCTAGGAACAACCGAGGCCAAGGACCTAATTTACGTCCGTAACTACAACGAATTGTTACGCGACGTAACACCTACTTCCTTACAATGATAGCAGGTAATATGAGAGACATCCAGAGCTGAAAGGTCAGTCACACAGATATCTAATTCTTCTACATAGGAGTTCTCCTCCTCAGGGGTAAGGCTTATATTATTAATACGGGAACGGGTAGGAAGAGAAGGTGTGGAGAAGAAATCTGCTACTCGTAAAAGATGCTGACGCACATGCTTGAGGGGCAGGTCAGTAAAACGGTAGGCAGAGAACTGGCGCTTGACTTCACGCAATAAGGGTCTACTGAGGCCCTGAAGGAAGCGAGCACGTACTTCTGCACCCGACAAATCCCTAATTCGTACCATCTGAGCATCAAACTCTTTCATATATTCTTTGAAGGACTTGGTACCCTGCTGCAAGGTGCCAAAGGATAATCTATCCTGCCAATCTGCATCGGGAGGGACTAAATGGTTCTCTAAACGCTTGAACAATTCTGCTACAGAGTTTGGGTAGGCATGAGAGGCAAGAGACTCACACTGGATGAGGTTAGCAAGTTCAGGAGTAATGCAGGTAGTAAGATAATGAGGAACTAGTACAGCATCAGAGAGGCGCCACCTATTGTGGTTCTGCCAGGACTCTGTGTTCTGGGTGAGCAACATAATGAAGGTGAAAAACTGTTGAGGGGTAGACTTGACATCCAGCTTAGGAAGGTTGGCAAAGAGGGGAAGAGCAGGAGGCTTAGGGGGATTAGAAGAATCAGTTTTTCCCATAGGGCCACTATCTTCCACTGCTACATAAGCGGGATAGAAGGAAGGGATAGGAAAAGTCTTGGGTAGGGGTCTAGAGGGAGCCACCGTTTCCGGATGGTGCCCATAGGAGAAGGGGACAGTATATTGCTCACGAAGAGAGGAATAGGCAAAATGATCATAATTCCTATCATCTAGGGGCATGGTACTGAAATCATTATTAACTTCTAAATCAGCCACACGGGTAGGAACCTGGGCAGCCTCATAGGCCGTCTCAGGGTAGGACCAGGAAGCAGGTGGGAAAAAGGGGACTGCACTAGGGCGCCCAGAAGGGCCGACAGGGGCCGAGGTACGACCCGTGTTAATAGCAGGCATTGAAGGCACAGGGTGGGAAGGAGGCCTAGGAGCATTGTTAGTGTGTGAGGACCTGCTGGAGGGGTGAGCCAAGGTTGCAGAAGGGGCAGGGGCCTGGTTCACAACGAAAGAAGGTTCCTCACTAAATCTGACTTGGGAAATACGTTGTTCATAGGTAGGTGGGGTAATTGAGGGACGACGGCGACCACCAGCAACAGGAGAAGGCGGTGAGGTACGCAGAATACCTTGAGGAGTGAGATGGTGTACCGTTTCCAAGGAGTCCCGTCGGTTACCACGAGTATTGTTATTGTTAATGTTATTAGTAGTATTATTATTATTATTATTGGTAGGTATAGGCGACATATCTCCACCCACTGGATCCATCTTTAATTACGTAAAGGAATAGGAATCAAAAGAAGAAAGCAACAAAAGAAAAAGGAAAAACCTTGAAGGTCTGCAGCAGGAACAAAATTAAAATCAATCCTTTTTAACAACAGTAATGGATAGGGAACCAAACTCCAAAGTGAGAGGAGTATCTGAAGCAGATGCAGATGCAGCCCGTTTAGGGGGAGAAGAAGGAGGGGTAGCAAAGACTAGAGCTTCTACTGGAGGGCGACCATGAGGAGTAGGGCGTACATGCAGGCCTAAATCTGTTTGGCTATGATCTATAAGGAACTGCTGAGCTTCTTCAAAGGACATAAATTTCTTATACCTAATTACGTTATATTCACGATTCTGAACGATCTTCCTAGCGTCGGACCAAGAAAGGAAAATGGAGGACCATTGAGGCGTAATCACTACGTAATATTTAGCTAGACTATTATCGCTAGAAGAATGGGAAGGAGCAGTAAAAGATCGCCGTTGGCTCATGGTAACGCACCTGGTAGATCTTGAGCAGTCAAATGAGGAGAACGAGGAGAAGGCGACTTATCTCGGGTGTCTGAAACCGAACCAGATTGACGACGCACGTAGGGACGATGTTTCCAGCGCCAGGTGGTCGTAAGTATCCGGTTTCAAGAATTCTGCGTCCGGCGAAGGGTCGTCTAAATACGAAGCAGGCACGATGCAGAAAAAGGGTAATCTACGAGACGCTAGCCGTCTCTCTATCGTCGAACCAAAACCAGCAACTGTCTACGGCAGTAAACCATCTTTCTAAGGAAACAAGACGAGGAGCAGGAGCTATATACGAAAGGATTTTCCGCTTCGAGCAGGTCTAACGTCTAGGCAGGGCGTGTCCTGAATCAGGCAGCACTATCCTCCTAGCTTGACGGCGACCCGCCCATTACCTGTCAAGTACGTGTCGTCTTCTTTTTCCCAGCCGCGGAAGGGTTGATTCAATGACGTATGTTGCCAAGGATCGTCGTCTCGCTCTCTATCTAAACTACCTCCGAGTCCATTGTTACGCCGCAAGCCTCGGCCGCCACCTCTACCTCTACCTGTCCTGATTCTACCTAAACTAGTGAGGCTGCTTCTATTTACACCCCTAGCGAAAGACGACCGAGACGAACCAGATCTCAATGCATTTACATATGTACTACTGTAATACGCCATAGGCCATTTAATCAAACCCGTTTACTCCAGGAAAAGAGGAAGGAAACACAACTAAACTGCCGTGACCCAAGCTAATATGTGCTAATTCATTTAACACACGCCGAGTGACCACACAAGGAGTGGAACGTGCATAAATGGTCACCAACGGTCCAACAGGCTTGGGCCGACCTGGCCCTCGCCTGCAGAAACACAGAAACACAAGCAGGTGCACAGATGCACGCCTGTCCACTACATTCTACAAAAGGATAAGGACCACTAATATAGTACGCGGCGCGGCGCCCAAAGGCACCCACTATACCACAGTACTGTTACGGGGACAATCATGTCCAAACTAGAACTGCACGTAACCTAGGAACAACCGAGGCCAAGGACCTAATTTACGTCCGTAACTACAACGAATTGTTACGCGACGTAACACTTATTTTTCTAATGCTCAAGATTATATAGCATAGATAGATAGTACTCCGTGGCGCCATGCCCATCATGCGCACATGACACACAAGTACTTACTTACTTATCCCTGAGAAGGGGCGCATGCATATCCGGCTTTGAATACATTCTGGGCTACTTCCTGCAAGGGTAGGGTGTAAACGACACCGGCCTGCTCTGGGTGCACAAAGTGCACCTAGCTGCACCATTATGTATTCTAGCAGCCGTAAGGTGCGGACATAGAGTGGAAGATCATTATGGCTAATAAACAATGCATGGCGTCTCAGCAGAGAGTAGCTCTCTGCATATAGGCAAAGCTTGGCTAGAAATTCATCCGTGGGGATCGAGTCCCATCATAGGCGCACATGCGCATAGTAGGTGTGGGCCACATGCTACAGTGTAGTTATATGCACATGCTAATTATATCAAGGAGACAACCAGCGCAGGCCAGTATATGCACGTACTTAAATAATGATTGGTGCAGGCTGTCGATCTCAATGGGTCATTCAGTCTGTAGCCCCCAGCTGATGCATTGATACCACATGCAGGTGATGTGCACGTACATGAGCAGCGTTTTGCCACTCATGAGTCATGACATCAGTGCATGCATGCATGCCATGCATGCGGCAGCATGCAATATTGCCATGCATGTACTACTGACCGCAAAACATAATTAATATGCACACCCAGGGGGAATGGGGATATCCAATATATTTGCTGAGCTTCGCTCATTTTATATATGACGCGTGGACGGGCTCAAAGGGGACCGACCTGCCGTAGGTAGCGTAAGACTAGCGCTTGTCACGAGGGTACTGCACCGGCCGGCCCTGTTTTGTGCCGAGGCTGAGTGTGGTTCCGGAGTGCAGGCCTAGGTAGCTTCTAACGTACGTCATTAGACCTTGTTACCTGCGCCAGCCGCCAGGCGTGGCGCAACTGTGATTGGCAGTCAGTACACCTTGTACCTGCGCCAGCCGGCAGGCCTGCGTGGCGCAATGTGAATGATAGTCAGTACTTAGAGTGGTGTAGGGGACGTAGGGAGGCCTCTTTTCAGCTTCGCATCTTGATCCCAGCATTTGCTGGCAAGGTCGGCTGGCCGCTATGGCGGCTGCGCTGAATGTAAGACGATGCTATCGGCCTCTCCGGGCGTGGAGAGGCCTGGAATAAAGGTCTTTATGTTCGCCACCCACCGTTACAGGCCACGGTAATGGTTGTTGGGTGGGGGGCTCTACGTTTTGAGTAAAATGGTGTGATTTCCGGCGCTGGGCCCACTGACGATTCCCCTCTACCCCTGGGTGCGGCAAGCGGCTTCCTGACACTGGGGAAGCTGCGATTTTAGTCGGACAACGTCAGGGAAGGAGCCATACAGGCCAGGGCCAGCGGCTACGGTGGAAAGAATCACAGGTGGAGGCGAATCTGCCTTAAACGTGGAGATGGCTAGCGCGGGGTGCCAGGGTAGCCCATAACTGCCAGGAGCCTGACAGCGGACCCGATCTTTCGGCCTGTGGCCAGACGGGAGTTTCGGGGAGGATGCGGGGCTGGAGCGAATCTTGGTGGGAGGAGCGCGCTCTCCATCATTGCCCAGTTGTTCAGCAAAGAATGTTCGCCTGGCGGGGCTGAAATTCTTGCTGTTTTATCGCCTTGTTTTTATCCTGTATGATGCATTATAGGAAAAGCGATAAAGAGTTCGGTTCAGCCAGGGGGGCATATCTATGCCATAAAAAATTTCCTACAACAACACAAGCCCTGGTCAGGGCCTTGGCTAAGCAGTTTCCAAGCCAAGGCCTTGGTAGGGTAGAGGGCCTATCGCCACAAAGGTTTCAATGCCGGGAAATCCCAGCCTCGGGGGTGGGGCTGGTGATGGGTCCTGGGCTTGTGAGAGACGGTCCGGGGGCGTAAGGCCTAATGAGCAGCCGCTGGAAACCGCCCCCCTAACGGGGGGAACGACATGGGTGCCGCCCTGCGTCCGCCGGGAAACCGTAGCGGCCACACGGGGGCGGCAGTACAGCCGTGGCAGCGTGCAGGAGGGGGGCCATGGGCGGAAAGAAAATCGGCACCAAGGTTGGCGACAGCCTTGGTGGCCAGGAAGGAGGTGTGGGGGCAACACCTTGTGTTCGAGTATGCTGGGCCCCCAGCATGGTGCTACAATAACCAACTTGATAATGATGTGCACTGAGTTTGAAGGTGTGGTATAGGCTGTCCGTATAAAGCCTAGCACACAAAAATGTAAAATAAATGTTTCTCTTGGTGGGAAGGAACTCCAATGGACCAAAAACAAGAAATGTATTTGCTGAGCTTCGCTCATTTTATATATGACGCGTGGACGGGCTCAAAGGGGACCGACCTGCCGTAGGTAGCGTAAGACTAGCGCTTGTCACGAGGGTACTGCACCGGCCGGCCCTGTTTTGTGCCGAGGCTGAGTGTGGTTCCGGAGTGCAGGCCTAGGTAGCTTCTAACGTACGTCACTAGACCTTGTTACCTGCGCCAGCCGCCAGGCGTGGCGCAACTGTGATTGGCAGTCAGTACACCTTGTACCTGCGCCAGCCGGCAGGCCTGCGTGGCGCAATGTGAATGATAGTCAGTACTTAGAGTGGTGTAGGGGACGTAGGGAGGCCTCTTTTCAGCTCCCACCCACCCACCCACGCTGCTAAGAGGGGCAACACCTTGTGTTCGAGTATGCTGGGCCCCCAGCATGGTGCTACAATAACCAACTTGATAATGATGTGCACTGAGTTTGAAGGTGTGGTATAGGCTGTCCGTATAAAGCCTAGCACACAAAAATGTAAAATAAATGTTTCTCTTGGTGGGAAGGAACTCCAATGGACCAAAAACAAGAAATGTATAAATATGGTAGCTCGATCCTTCTTTAATACTATAGTATATTCAATCTCGGGCATCATAATGTCTATGTACAGTGGTCTCACTTCATGTACATAAATGTATATTACTATGCACATTATTAACTTTCTAACAGTTTGTCCACAAAGTTGCCTCTTCTATGTATGGGTATGTACAGTACAAGTGGCCGGCCTGGAGATCTGTAGTAGGTTAACTTTTGTGAAATGAAGTGCAGCCCCGTTCCATTGCTTCCTTGTCTATCTTCTGCAGGACGGCTTGGAAGTCAGTCAAGCGCAGGTAGTAGTTCAAATTGTACGCATCAGGAGGGCAGTTCCATTCATTCGTGTAGCCTGGCTGGCATAAACAGCCGTCTTCTGGCGTGTTGACAAAGCCCGACAGGTAGTGATACCCCAGCTCCCTTGCATCCATCATTCCGCCATCCTCCCAGCAAGCCGCCTCCCCAGAGGAATGCTTGATGTGGCCGTGGCAGACCTGTTTCTGGGATGGCCAGGATGAGGGGAGGCACAAGGGGGACATCTCCACCACGAACGCGCCCCTCGCCATGAACACCGTGTTGGTCAGCGCGGCGCCATAGGGCAGCACCATGATGTCCGTCAGGGAGAACAGGGTCACCTGCCGGTGTGTGCGTGCAGAGCAGATCAAGCCATGCATGGGAAACAGACCCAAGCAGCAACCGTAGATTGTGATAGTCCGTTTACGGCTAGCAATATGCCGTTGATTTGGCGAAGCTCATTTACTACCATGTCAGTGGTGCCTAGCTGGTGATGAAGCAATTTTCTAGAAAGAAGCTTGAACACTGCCACCAGTTCCAATCGATTTAGTTCGCCAAACAATGTCCACAACGCATGTGATATCCAGTCAGCTTGATCAGCAGAAGCCTACTATGCCAGAAAGACACACATTTGTGTCTAGGAGCTGATCCAAAGCTAGTTCACTGAAAGCGGCCAGAGCCTGAGCATTGTGGGCTGTTGCACATGGTAGTAGCAAATGATATGGTATTAAGTAGCAAATGATATGGTATTAAGTAGCAAATGATATCCTTGGGAAAGGCGAGGACATGTATGTGCAATGTCCTTGTTCTTTCCTAGCTGGAATCAAGATAAGCTGGCTACCTTTTCGCCACCACAACGTGCCATGTGGCAGCCTTACCTGCTCCTCAAACGGCATCTCGTAGAAGCTCTCCACCACAAAGACCTCCAGCGACGTCTGCACGCAGGGGAAGCAGCACGCTTATGATCCATGCACCCAGGTTAGTGCACATGTCAGATATGTATGGCAGCTATGCTTCCATTAGTAGATGCCAACTTGCAGATCAAGCCCTCGTGTTGGGAGGTCAGGCCCGGACACGACAAAACGCTAACTTCGCACGGGGTGATGGGATGGGATCTTGTCACACTATTACTCTCGTGGACACATCTGGTTGTCTCCTTGACATCTGGTGACACAACAAGGTGCCTGCACAGCCCCAAAGGTCTTCCACTGCCTGGCTCTTGTGAGGCATGTCCCAGCGGTGCGCCAGTCTTATGCATGAACCCTGCATGAACACACACTTTGGTTTCTGGGCCCGCCAGGTGGTAAGTGTAAGTGTGATGCCCGTGCAGGTAGCTGCACGCCACCACCCCCGGTTACTGGATGCCATCCTGGCGTACGTGTAATTCAGTCCACAACAGCCAGCATATAGCCCCCCAACCTCCCCCCCCCAACCCCCCCACCCCACCCCCCAGCACACCACACCACCACAGGAAAATATTGTGTTGATTTACCCAGCCTTGTGTAGCCCCGGATAGGCAGTATCATTTAAGATACAGTGATATATTTATCCTAGTGCTTGCACGCATGTCCTATTTACAGTGTCTTATTGATGGTTGTACCCTGTATGTGTATGTGTGCGCGTTCACCCTCTCTCGTGCGTGCCCCAGTCGCTGGACAAAGCGTAGAGCTAGAGGTGGCTGGCTAGCTGGTCATTTCGCGCGCGCTCACCCGCGTGTGCACGTGCTCCAGCAGCTGGTCCATGTTGAGCGCGATGCGATCCATTCTGTCGCCCTGCCTCAGTGCACGTCATCGCGCCCATGCGACGTATCCATGCGGGGAGATGCCAGTAGCAGCACACCGCGGCCGCGTGATCATGCATGTTGTCGCCGGAACATGGGTTGCCAGATGAGCCGTGACGGCAGGGGAGGCGCACGATAATGACCCAAAGCCGTAGGGGGACAAGAGGGCAGCCAGATCAGCCAACACACACGTTTTTTGGAGGTTTCAATACTTGAGGGCACGGTAGCCCAAGTTTCGGTACTTGAGGGCAGTAGGAGGTTTCATTACTTGAAGGCGGAAAAGTTGTATGACAGACAAGCGGGCTTTCAACACGTGAGATTCAAAGCACAGGCTCCCACCGATCAAGGTACTGCAATACCTGCGCAACCAGCCATGCATGGTAGTGACTGTTGCTGTTACAGGAAGCCATGCCCCGTTGCAAATAAAGGACTCCTGCTGAACTATCCCCGTATGAACTTCTGGGTGACGGGGGTGCGTAGACGTGGCTGCCTACAACCATCTCCCCCCCACCTCCCTGCCATCGTGTCATCTATTTGCAAGCCACCACCGATGAGCCTTGGTACCTTCAGGGACCCTAGTCCCCCGAAATCTCCCCCCTACTGCTCGTACTAGCCTCGGCAACATGCTGCATGTGTTCCACTGCGGGTGGTGCTTGTGAACCAGACGTGCACACCCAGCCTGCAGGCGATGTATGGCAGAATAGAAATCGTCATTAATGTTCTCTCACCTCCGTCCCCTGCATGCGCGCGCCATGTGCACATGATGTGCGGGCCTCGTCCCGGTATTCCCATTTGAGCATTTAATGCTACCAAACCGCACAACTTAAGAGCACCAATTTATACTCCTTCATTGTGGACAAGCGCAGTGTGCCTTGCCACCACCAACATGCATCCAGGCTATACCCAAAGCAGGGCAACCCAAACCCACGCAGCTCGCACACCATGCCTTTCCTGTCCATCCTCACAGCCCGTGATGACTGCCAGCAACAGCCTGCACCGGTGATCCCACCCACCCACCCACCCACCCACCCACCCACCCACCCACCCACCCACCCACCCCACCCACCCACCCACCCACCCACCCACCCACCCACCCACCCACCCACCCACCCACCCACCCACCCACCCACCCACCCACCCACCCACCCACCCACCCACCCACCCACCCACCCACCCACCCACCCACCCACCCACCCACCCACCCACCCACCCACCCACCCACCCACCCACCCACCCACCCACCCACCCACCCACCCACCCACCCACCCACCCACCCACCCACCCACCCACCCACCCACCCACCCACCCACCCACCCACCCACCCACCCACCCACCCACCCACCCACCCACCCACCCACCCACCCACCCACCCACCCACCCACCCACGGATCCACCCATAGACACCCATGGACATTACCCGGTGGATGATCGGGGACCATAATACCGCCACATACCCGGTTGTACACGGCGAGACGTGTCGGGCAGCGTGGCTCGTCCACCTGTAGAGATGCCAGCAGCGCCACCGTGGTGTTGCCATCGCCATCCCCTACGCCAGCCCCTCGCATGCCTGCAGGCAGACGCGGCGCCCGTTGCTGCTGGGTGGCGTGGGCCACAAGTTGGGATAACACTGCCGACCGCAACGCGGCGGTGGCGGCCCGTTTCTCGGCCCGCATGCCTAGCAGGAGGTGCTGCTTATTTATTGACACGAGGGGGTATGCGTTTATTCATAGAAGGTTCCACACGTGGGGCCGATGAGGCAAGCAGGTGGGAGAGTGTGTGTAGGTGTGTGTGTGGTGGTGGTGGTGTGTGTGGGGGGATGGGGGAGGTGGGGGGGTGGGGGGTGGGGTTGGGGTTGGGGTTGGGGGAGATGGAGGGTGAGGCAATCATGCACGAAGGTTTTCCACCCGGGGCCATGCATGCACCAGCGGGCCGCCATGGGGACCTCGTGTCAACCACCAACTTGCCATGTGACAGTCGCCACCATCACAACCTGGTGCATGGGCAAAGGGACTGGAGCGCTGCGTGCCAAGAAGAGGGTCCACAGGGAGTAGCAGGCAAGGGACTTGCATTCGCGGGATTCTGGCCGAGACTGTATTGGTGGAAAAATCCACCTTCCCAGCATCCGGCAGCTTGCCGTCAGCAGCCAATCCCATCCGCTCCCTGTAATGACTTCTTTCTTCTTCCTCTTACCGAGAAACGTTTCTGCTTCACACAGGTCACACGCCGCCCTCACGATTGGAAGGCAGCGCCGTACGACTCTTATCCTCTTTGGCCACGTATCCAAAACAGTGCCCGGTCATCTGGTACCTGGTCACCTTGGCGCTAGATGGGCGATTCGGATCATATTGCCGGCATGGACCTGCTTTCGTGCCGGGAGACAGGGAACCCTTGTCGCGGCGATTGCCTCAACGGTACCTAGGTGCAATCTGCCTGCGCCTTGCTGCATTTGAATGATCAGCACCCAGAAGCCTGCATGAGCGTGAATATGAGGTCGTGAATATGAGCGTGAATAAATAGTAAATATGAGCGTGAATATGAGGTCATGAATATGAGCGTGAATAAATAGTAAACATGAGCGTGAATATGAGGTCATGAATATGAGCGTGAATAAATAGTAAACATGAGCGTGAATATGAGGTCATGAATATGAGCGTGAATAAATAGTAAACATGAGCGTGAATATGAGGTCATGAATATGAGCGTGAATAAATAGTAAAAATGAGCGTGAATATGAGGTCATGAATATGAGCGTGAATAAATAGTAAATATGAGCGTGAATATGAGGTCATGAGGGCCCAGATGGGGGAACCGCTCCAGAGGTGCGCTTGCACGCATCCCGTTGCGATGTGTGACCCTGCAGCCCGAGGATGCATGCCGGGGGCAGCCGGTAGGCAAGGAAGGCAGAGACGGGTGGCAGGCTGGATGCACGACTGCCCGAGGACACCAGCATGATGTCATGCAGTATCGTGCTGACCAGCAGTGCATGGAAGGCCATCATGAACAGGAATGAGACACCAGCGCGGCGATGTCGAGCAGGTGTGTGCGACAAGGTATAGGGCGGTATGAGAACAAGGTCCAGGCATGACCAAGGCATGGTCCCGTGTTGGTTCCGTGTTGGTTTCATGAGTCCTGCGTTGGCTCCACATGTCCTGCAATTTGCTACCCACCCACAACATCTCCTCCCTACCCTACCCTCCCTCCATCCGTCACCTGAAAGTTCCAGCCCGAAACCACCAGCTTCTCAAAGCACACGGCCCTCGCCTCCGCGCCCGGTGTGAATACTTTGATCCAATCAGGTCCTCCGGAAACCGACCGCACCAACGACCCGCCACTGCCCACGCCGACATCCCCTCCTGTTGCCCCTGTGGCAGACGCAAGTAGCCCATCCACCCCTCGCACCCCGGCGACCGCGCCGCCACTCGTGCTGGTATTTGTAACTGCTTCCCCTCCGCCCCCCCCAGCCCTGCGCACCGCGATGTCATAAGTGGCCGCCACCACCGCGTCCACCCACTCGGTCGCATTAATGGGCTGGCACGTGCTGGTGGGCTTCCAAGCGGGGGCCCCCGGGGCGCGCCCCCGCAGGCAACGGAAGTCCAGCTCGGCCCCCGGCGCGTCGGTGACCAGGTGGTCGACACGTGGCGGCAGCCCATAGGCCGCCGGCTCGGCCGTGGTGAGTGCAACGATCGGGTTGAACGCAACATCGTGCAAGAAATGGGCGATGTTGTCGCAAGCACCTGTGGAGTCGAGGCGCACCTCGCAGCCCAGGAAGAGGGACGTGCCCTGTGGGGTGGAGAGGGGTTGGGGTTAGCCATGACAAGGGCGGGTTGCAACGGCATGGGTTACAATGAAAGTGGGTTGCTTGAATGGGGGGGGGGAGGAGGAGGGGCAAGCAGTGGGGGGGGATGAGGGAGCAAGCAGCTCGGGGCAGCCAGTGGGTGGGAGCGGGGGGGCATATGACAGAAGTGAGCTGTGAGGCGGTGAGATGCCCCATCCACACCAGCACCTCCCGAGACATCAACCCGAGGGATGACACCAAGAAAAGCGGCCGTAGCACGGATCGCAGTGCCTGTACCAACTGAGCGAGGCCATTGTCACGCTTGCGGTGGAGACAGCATTACCCATGATGGCTCATTACTCACTGGCCTGCACCCCTCCCATCACTACACCCCCAGCCCCATCCTCCCACCCCCACCCGCCATCCAGCCGTCCTGAGAGCGGAGCACAGGCGCGCTTGCGGGGCCGGCCCTGTGGATTTTCCACAGCTGTGGCGCAGTGGAACATCTCCCTCTAAACCTGTCAGCCATACCCCACTCGCTCCCCTCCCCCCCCCGGCCCCCTCAAGCACCCCTTCAAACACCATGCATCCTCTCCCCCTACTGCTCCGGCAGGCGCCCCATCCCACAGCGGGACGCATGGTTCCGATGGAGCAATAATCCGCCGCGTGCATCTGTGTCGCTGCCACGTACATCAATGGAGACATGCAACCACTTACACAGATCCAGACGTAGCCACAGCAACTACACAACGTACGTCAACACAGACGTAGCCGCAGCAACTACACAACGTACGCCAACGTAGACGTAGCCACAGCAACTACACAACGTACGTCCACGCAGACGTAGTCACAGCAACTACACAACGTACGTCAACGTAGACGTAGCCACAGCAACTACACAACGTCCGTCAACGCAGACATAGCCACAGCAACTACACAACGTCCGTCAACGCAGACATAGCCACAGCAACTACACAACGTACGTCAACGCAGACGTAGCCACAGCAACTACACAACGTACGTCAATGCAGACGTAGTCACAGCAACTACACAACGTACGTCAACGCAGACGTAGCCACAGCAACTACACAACGTACGTCAACGCAGACGTAGCCACAGCAACTACACAACGTACGTCAACGTAGACGTAGCCACAGTAATCACACATCAACGTACGTCAACGTAGACGTAGTCCCCCAGCTCGGCGGCATTCTTCACGCGGCGCCGGTTGAAGCGGTCCGGGAACGCCTCCAGCGGCAGGTGGGCCCAGGGGGTTGTCCCCGCCGCCAGGTTGCCAGGTGCCGAGACAGCGGCTGCCCAGGCCGAGACTTGTGGCAACACGTCGGGAAGAATCAGGTCGTAGCTGCGGTCTTTGGACAAGGGGTTGCCCTCGCTGTCCCGGTTGATGGCATCCCCGGAGCGGTCCGAGTTGGGCGCGCTGACCGCGAGGCATACAGCAGGGAGGGTCATGAGGGAGATGCCCAGGGGGGCGTCCACTCGGGGGGATGCCGGGTCAGCCCCTTTAAGGACATGGTCATACTCGTGGCCCTGGTCCTGGCCCCGGTGCGCCTTGTCGCTCCGTGATGGGTTGGCGCCTGGAAAGACAAAGGTCCCATCCAGGGGGGATTCTGCCAGCACGTGCAACGCACACCCAACCAGGCACCACCAGGGGTAAGGAGGCCAGCATGAGCCACCCGCGGACCAGCGGATGAGGGGAGCAAGGGGAGGGAAACACACAGTACATTTATAATGGAGATGTGGGGTAGGTGGGTACTTACCAATTGCACTTACCAACCGTCATCCAAAATTCTACCCAACTCCATTATAAAAGCTCGCATTCACAAGCATTATCCAAAGCCGCCCGTCTCTCCTGGGATTTGATTGCCGTCTTGTGGGGAAATGGGTACAGCTGGTGGTGGAAACGCACGTAAAAAAGTAGAAGAGTTCCCATGAATGGCTTCCGTTACACTCTAGAACCGGCGCATCAGCAGCGCCAGTTTTAGGCAACTAGCTAGAGAAATTCCATGCAGTAGAGTGAATGAGGAACTTTATATAAAGATACCTGCAGGGTACAAGCCCATGCGCGCGACACGCTCCGCGTCCAGTGGTTGGTCGCCATTCAAATGTGCTTCGAACAAGCTGGGTGCTTTCGGGCCATTGTCTGTCTCAGAGTCATCACCGAGAAGGAATCTAGGGAGGTAAGGACGGCCTGCCGTGTATATGACGAAGAGAATTAAACTTAGGGGGACAATGACTCGCCAAAGGAATGGCTGCCGAGGGGGCTCTGGCCGCCGCCTCCGGTCACCAGCCATGGAGGACCCCAACGCGACGAACTGTCTAACCGCAATGCAAGCACCGCAGTTGAGAAGAGAAAAATGACCTTCAGACACAGCTCATACATTTCCCTTGCATACCCTGTGTCAACAGGACATAGGCCCGCGAAATTTGAGCGCCTGTGGAGTGCGGTCCTGCTAGCCTGTGTTTTCCAGTGACCTGTCCGTATTTGATCCTGCCGCGGGCGTCTTCCACAGAGACCCTAGGTGGGTAATTGGCGAAACAGACGCTGTTTCCAGCGCCAGCCGGCTCAAAGATGGCGACCTGAAGCAACACAGGACAGAATACCGACTTCTCGGGCACTCAGCAGCTCGGCCGAGAGCTCGGCAGCTCCCCGGCCTGCCCTTCACTGCCATTCTTTCACTTGTGATGCCACGTGTGATGACAATGTGAGCGCCACGTGTCCAGCACATCCAGAAATTTTCGATCAAGTCGCGCAAGGTCGAATGAATCATCTTTCCACGTCACTTCCAGTTATCGGATACCGTCGTTGGCGGCACTCGGCAAAGAACGATTACACCGTCCGCATTGGAAGTTTGTTATTATGGGTCAATTTTTGCCGTATTTGCATTACGAATAACCCTGGATTGTTTGTTGGGGAGCCAGTCAGAGTCCCGGGTTTTTATTATTTAATTAAAACCTTTTGTTTGTTTGTTTGTCCTACAGCCGTTCAAGGCACATGGGTACTTATTTAATTAATAAATTTCTTTTGTTTGTTTGGTAGATATCGTACACGCCGCCCCCAATTCGGCCGGCAATCCGGCCCGGCGGCCCCCCTTCGGCGGCCATAGGCTAGAGTCAGTGTGAGGTCAGTGATACCCAGAGCCCACATGAGTTAATTAATTAATTTTGTTTGTTTGTTTGTTGAGTCCAGTCCTCAGCCCCCGGAGTTAATTAATTAATTTTCTTTTGTTTTTTTTATGGTTTTCAGCCAGAACATTTTCCAGAAGCTAATTATTTAGTTAGAACTTCCAATGCGGACGGTGTACTTTACGGCCCGGACGCCCGGACAGCTGCCCGGACTCCGGAGCGGTCTCTGTCCCAGTCGAAAGGAAAGCGCCGCGCCAAGCGAGTAGATCAGAAAACCCGAAACTGGCCATGGCGAGTGGTGAGACGACGTGGTAATGCTCATCGCCCACTGTCGGGCCCGTTTGCGTAGTTTGGGGAACGCCATTGCGGGTTCGGGCTTAGGCCTCAGAAGGCTATATATTTAGCGATGGCGCTCGCCGCTGCGTCCACCGCGCGCAACTTTCCGTCACGTCGCGCGCCGGTCAGCGTGTTGGTTTTGGGCAAATCTGGGGCAGGAAAGACCACCACTTTGAACGCGTTGCTGGGCTCGAATTTTCAGCAATGCTCGAATGTGAGCATTCCAGAAAGACTCGAATTCTAGTAACTACTGTATTTAAAATTAAATTTCTTGTCCACATACATTCACGGTCGTCGGTTGCCTCGTAAATTCGCCTTCTAACGCACAGCGTTTTTTCTGCATGGTATTCTGTGCTGCAGGGAAAGTCCCGGTTGGCGGAGCATACCGCTCGCGTTGGAGATTGCAAGGTCCAGGTGCTGGAGTGTGAGGGCCTTGACTCCGTTGCTCAGGTTGAAACTGCCCACCGCTTGCTAGTGAAGAAGCGCGAGGCCTACGATGTGGTGGTCTACGTGGACCGGGCGGATTGCCTGGACGCGCCTCTCCTGCAGCGCGTGTCGCAGTCCTTGGAGGACGGGAGCATGTGGCGTCGTGGCATTATCGTCGTCACGCACACGGAGGGCATGCAGGAGGAGGATATCGTCAAGGCGACTGTAGTCGCCAACTCGTTCTACCCCTCCGCTGTCGTCGCTGTAGATAACGCGGCGGGCAAGGGCCTCGATGTGCTGGCCGACGCCGTGCTGTCGGTGCTGTCCCAGGGCCTGGTCAACCGCTTCTCCCCCGCGTCCACCGCCATCAATGCCGTGGTGCAGCATGCCGCCCCCTCCCAGCCATGGGAGTGCGAGTCCCTGCATGCTCCCTCCATGCTGTCCTCCCCTGACGTCAAGCAGCCGGTCCAGTTTGTGCTCGAGACTGCCGCGTCCTTGTGCGGCGCGGCCGCCCCCGCCGCTGCCCCCCTCAGGGCGCTCCCCCAGGTGCCCGTGGCATCCCTGTCACTGGCGGCCGCCGCGTGCACCCTGACCCCCACCCTGGCGCTGACCATGCCGCACGTTCGCGAGGCTAAGGTGGAGGCGGTGCAGGCCATCCAGCGCATCATCCACCGCGACCCGCCCAAGGCCCCCGCCGCCCCCGGACGCAAGAAGCCATCCGCCCCCGCGCGCACAGCGGTGGCGTCCTCCTCCGTCTCGTTTGCCACGGTGGCCGGTCTGGGTGTGGCCCTGCCCGTGCGCGAGCAGAACAGCACCAGCAGCGCGGCCGTTGTCCCCGACGCGCTGCGGATGCCAGAGATGTCACGCGGGACTGCCCCACCCCGTGGCGTGGCGGGCGCGCGCGGGTCCATTCTCGTGTGGCTGCGCAACGACC
The DNA here is from genome assembly GCA_009746045.1 of Mesostigma viride. Taxonomy (NCBI): domain Eukaryota; kingdom Viridiplantae; phylum Streptophyta; class Mesostigmatophyceae; order Mesostigmatales; family Mesostigmataceae; genus Mesostigma; species Mesostigma viride. Next base: position 1,414,222 of record RPFO01000670.1, on the reverse strand, counting down.
TGCGCGTGCACGACCACGAGGCACTGGCCCGCGCCAACGACGACGCGTCGGCCGTCATGCCCGTGTTCGTGTTTGACCCGCGCGACTACGGCAAGTCGGCCTCTGGGTTTGACAAGACGGGCCCCTACCGCGCCAAGTTCCTGCTCGAGTGCGTCGCGGACCTGCGCGCCAACCTGCGGGCCAAGGGGTCGGACCTGGTTGTGCGCGTTGGGCACCCGGAGGAGGTCCTCCCCCAGCTGGCGAAGAAGGTGGGCGCGCGCGCGCTCTACTACCACCAGGAGGTGACCTACGAGGAGATGTCGCTCGAGGCCAAGGTGGAGGACGCGCTGTCGAAGCGCGGCATCGAGGCCAAGTCCTTCTGGGGCTCCACGCTGTTTCATGTGGATGACCTCCCCTTTGACCTCCAGGCCATGCCGTCCAACTATGGCGGGTTCCGCGAGAAGGTGGCGGGGCTCGCGGTGCGCCCGGTGCTCCCAGCCGCGTCGCAGCTGAAGGGTCTGCCCATGCGTGGTGGCGTGGAGGTGGGCGAGATCCCTACGCTGGCGCAGCTGGACATCACGCCCCCGTCGACGTCTGGCAAGCAGGTATGGGCACACGGTATCATCAGAACTTCTCTCTCTCTCTCTCTCTCTCTCTCTCTCTCTCTCTCTCCCCTCCCCCCCCCCCCCCTCTCCCCCCTCCCTCCCCCCTCTCTTGGTTTATTGTCCATCACGCTGGTTTTCTCTGTTCTCCACCTGCCCTCACCCTGAGCCATTCCATAGTCGAGGTATCCCATGTGGTAGTTCTACTCTTTCTCCCCCCAGTTAGGGAATTCAGTTCGTCCCCCGCCCCCCCCCCCTCCCCCTTGTCTCAACCCTAACACGCCGCACTTTTCGTATCTCATCGCTGCCAAAGACTCCTTCCAGCCTGCCCCTGTTTATGTGTGTGGCGCTAGGGTGCATAGGGTGTGTGTGTCTTTGCTGCTCCTGGCAGCGCCCATTGTGTGTGGCCGCGCCACTCACTTCCCTCCGCCCCTGGCATTGGTACAGCGGTGCTCATCCAGCTGGGAGAATGCGGCACGCGTTGGGAACGGTGACGGTGTTGGAGGGACATAGGCACAGACGGTTCCAAGCAGAGTCGGCTCGCTAGTTTTCTGGTTGAGTTGTTTGGAACATGTGCTAGAAGTACAAGGGGTTGGATTCCGCGTTCCTAGGGGTTGAATGGACCACAATACGGCCCCGCTTCTAACCGTACCAAGCAGAGTCTTGCGCCTGCGCGTTGCCGCCTGGGTGTTGCCGGCGCGTTGGCTCGCGGGCTGCCATGGCCCTGCTACGTCCCTTGTCGGCTGCGGCGGCATGGCGAGGCGCGGCTGGCGAACTACGACATGCAGGAGCATCTGGTGGCCGGCGGCGCGCCCTCACTCACGGGAGGCGAGACGGAGGCCCTCCAGCGGCTGCAAGGGTTTGTGGTGGAGGCCGTGACCGCCGAGAGACAGGGCAAGGCCGGCGCGCCCGCGGGTACCAGCAGTGATGGTGCCGCGTCGGGCAACCGCCACCTGTACGGCGCCAACTTCAGCTGCAAGATCTCCCCCTGGCTAGCCATGGGCTGCCTGTCCCCCCGCCGCATGTACGACGACCTGCGCCGCAACGGGGGGCAGGTGGCGGCCAGGGCGGGTGCAGCGCAGGCGAGCGGGGAGGGCGGGCTCAACTGGCTGGTCTTCGAGCTGCTGTGGAGGGACTTCTTCCGGTGGGTTTTGGGTGGGGTGGGTGGGTGGTGGTGGGCACAATTTGGCCGTGCTTGGCACACTGTGGGTAGCGTTAACAAGGGAGAGTTGGTTCTCTGTGTGTCATGTAGTCGGGTACCTATGTCTAGTACTGTCATGGATTGGGGCATGATGCAGCCGATCCTCGTTTGTTTGTTAGTGTAATTATTTTGTAATGAGATTAGCATAATACTCCCTGGCATGCCTATGCGCCTGACATGTGCGTAGTTGGTATTGGTTGTCTCCGGAAGTAGTGTGCTGTAGTGCGCATGGGCCACTCTTTGTGGTATGCTGGTCTTGCACTTCCCATGCCAACGCAGGAACATTTGCTGTGGTCTTGTTCCTTGCTGACCTCTGGCGGCTGTCTCCTGGTGCCACGTGCTGGGTATCGCAGGTTCATCACCAAGAAGTATGGCCAGTCGCGCCGCCTGCAGACTGCCAATGCCGGCGCTTCCGCCAGTGCACCACTGGCCATGGCCGCGGCGTAGACAGCATGAATGCGGCGACAAACTGCCCTGTGATGTGTCTCTTGGGCATGACATGATGGCGTGTACAAAGGTGTATAAATAAGCAATACCATTTCTTAGGAACAAGGACTGGGCTTTGGGGGAATGCCCGGGATGAGGCCGGGATGTGCAACTACGAGAGGCATTTACTCATTCAAACGGTCGTCAATTTTCCGGACAAATTGCTTTGTGGCCCCAAACTGGGGCAGCACTTATTGGTGGACAGTATAGTTGTCTCACTTCATAGTAATAGCAAAATTGCAAGGCTTTTCTACTTCTTGAATGTTTCAATTTTGCATTGCTCTCCTGTGCTGTCTGGCACAACTCAAAATTTGGTAATCGCATTTTACGATATTATTGGGTGGAATGGCTAGTGTCACAAGGTGTTTGATGTAGCAAGGGTGATGCGCTTGTCAATTAGAAAAAAGACAATGCTTACACACGAATCTAAGATAATGGCATGCTCGAGCTACCATGGTCTGCATGCATGGATTCTCTAGATTTCCAGCCTGTGAGCACTGGTTTTCTCATTGTTATGCTATACAGTATCATGGACGTAGAGTGGTCACTGTAGGAGATTTAGCCGCTGAATATAATTCCAACTATTACTCTTGAGAAATAATTAAACTCGTGCTCCCATTGGGGAGTCATGGAGCATGGATGGATGGATGAGTACACACAATCCTACGGGCGGACGACACCAGCCTCACTAGTCGCGCAATCCGAGCACATTCAGACCTGGTTGGACTGTCTGGGCTTGGAGGCGCGGGCGGTGGGGTTGGAGAGTGTCACAACTGAGGCTATGGTGATCGGGGCTTCCAGTCGCCCGCCGCTGCCACGGCTGCTAGACGGGACGGAGGTCCCGTTTCGTGATCGCTCGGGAGCATTCTTCCTGACACCGCCGCCGATGTGGACACCCGCATCGGCCTGGCCTGGGCTCGGCATCCTTTGCTCAAAACCTACTGGCACTCGAAGGTCCTCGGCGAGCACCGCAAGCGCATGCTCCTCAAGGTCCTGGTCCTCACGGTGCTCACGTATGGCGCCGAGGCATGGACGCTCACGGACACGCTGGCGGCCAAGCTAAACGGCACGGTAACTGGTCAGGATGCTCCGTCAGGCCCTGAATGTAGGGTTTTCTACGCATAGATCTTTAGAATCTTTGTACCAGGGCATGCCTCGCATTTCGGACGAGATTAGACAGCGTAGGATAGCATTCGTAGGACATCTTGCTCGCACCAGCCAGGTAGACACCGCCCTCGGTCTGGCCGGCCCCCAACGGCTTGGCCAGCCAGGGCAGCATATCCTGACCTGGCCTGGCCCCAAGGACATTCCTATGAAGGTAGGCAAACATGTCCTGACCTTCCCACAGAAGTTGATGGCTGACCTAGTGGTCCCAGCTCAGTTTGAACATCGCATTCACTCCCTCTCTCTTGCTTGGACTGCTATGCAGGACAAGAAGAGGTGGAAGACTATTGTCCAGGCTCATACCAAGGAGACAACCACAAAAATGAATGAAAATGAA
>RPFO01000670.1:1137953-1405453 GCA_009746045.1 Mesostigma viride | reverse complement strand
GCCCACTAGAAGTAACCCGACCACCCTTCCTTCGGCAGTCAGCAGTCATCAGGAACTGCAACCCTGCTGCGACATTCCGCAGCAAAGCGGTAGGCACTGCAGCGTGGCACGGAAATCTTACTCATGGTTTCAGAGTTCCGTACAGGTGCCACGCGCAGGCAAACGCGAAGTATTTTATAGTCTCTCGTCGGCCAAGAACCCAGCTGCGGGGAGAAAACCGACGAGGGTAATTTTAATTTCTTTTTCACAGTCACGTGACTGTTCAAGCTATGTCAGTCACGCGCCATCTCTAATCGGCCACCGCCAGCCAAATAGGCTGACGCGATTAGGGCAGCATTAAATTTCTTGTAATCCGCCATACCCATACCCCATACATCCGATGACAAGAAAAAGAGACCTAGAACATCGTGCAAATGGCACTTTAGGGCGGCGTAGCCCGGGCTCGCCTCATGAGCCGTCAGCAACAGTAACTTAATTGCTACTTAACTTAACGAACTAGAAATGGCCATACAAAACTGGCCAACTAATTCTAACTCATGGAACCGGTCCAGCCCAAGGCCCACCGTCCCGTAGTACCACTCACATAGCGGCGTTCATTCTCATCTGTTATAAAGAAACTACGTTCAGAGAACACCGAATGCTTCGATCCAGTCTACTGGCCCATCACCACTTCTTGTCCACTGGTCCATCACCGATTCTGCTATGTTTCAAAGCGCATGGCAATGTTGGTGATTTTCATGTTCATTTCATTCATGTTTGGGCATGCCATGGCTGCGACTCCCCCACCTGCCCACCTCCCAGGGGACATGCCTTCAAGAGTGGGCCGAGGCGCTACGAGTGGCCCTGCCGGCGCCAGGTGTCCCTGACAACGCGACCCACCTAGCCAGGGAGCTGTGCCGGGAGGGCGCCACGCTCCTGGACGGGCTCATGGCGCGCCTGCGGACGACGCCATCTCCCGCCACCCAGCCCGCGGGTGCATCCGCAGACAGCAGCTCTGGGCAACCGGGTGGCCCTAGCCAGGCCGCCCCCTCCGGGTTGGCTGACGTGGCGGCTAATTGTGGGAACACATACGCCACGTGGGCCGAACTCGCGTCTCCATCTGGCAGCAGGGGGGGGGGGAGCAATGTGGGGGACACGGGTGCGTCGTGGCAGCAGTCAGCACAGTTGTTCCAAGAAGCTGCGGCCCGTTACGAGGCCAGCCTGTGTGCCGCGCCGCATGATGCCCAAGTGCTGGGCCACCTGGCAGAGTGCCTGGTCAAGCGAGGGGAGGCGTTGCTTATGTTGGCACAGCACACAGGGGCTCCACCTAGCGGAGTTCTGGGGGGTGGGGGCACAGGGGCTGGGGGTGGCGCAAACATAGGGGGTGCTGTGAGGGCCGAGGCAGACGCATTATTTGCGCGTGGTCTGGAGACGTACCTGCGTGCTCTGGCGTGTGCAGGACAGATCAATGGCGGTGATGACGATGATGACGACGTGCCTGGCTTGCTGTACAACTTTGGGGTCAGCCTGTACATGGCTGCACAGGTGGGTGCTAGGAATACGTGCATGCTAGGAATTTCTGCGTGCATGCTAGCAATGTCTGCGTGCATGCTAGGAATGTCTGCGTGCATGATTAGGAATGTCTGCGTGCATGATAGGGATCCAGAATCCACACCCTGTCGAATAGATAGGGGTTCCTGTCTAATAGATAGAGGTACCTGTCTAGTAGATAGGGGTACCTGTCGAATAGATAGGGGTAGTGCCTTGCGAAGCGGTAGCGCTGCGTTGGTGCGTGCTGCACGGATTAATTAATTAATGAATGAATTCATTCATTCATTCATTAATTAAACTCGTGCTCGCGTTGGGGAGTCATGGATGGGGGCTGCATGGATGGGGAATGCATCTGTGCACGAGCGTGCTCCGGGGCTAGAGCGTGTGTGACGTGCTCCAGTGCGTGCACTGACCACGTTCATGGTGCTGGGTATCGGGTAGAAGCTCGCTCGATGCATCCATCATCCATGAGACAACGCGCGCGTGCTTGTGTGGCATGCGCTCCATGTGGTCTGTCGTAGTGCGTGTGGTCGGCAGGGGCCAGGCCAGCGGGCTGGGAATGCAGGTTGGGCATCAAAGGGGAAGGGGGTTTTATTAATGTGGTGGGCGGCCATCCCCAGGGCCCCTGCTACTGCTTGGTGTATGCGTGTGCATGCGTTGGGGCTGGGCTCACGCTGCGGACGAAGGCTACTGTCCAGGTCATCTCCCGTTTTTCTTTAGTACTCTTTCGCAATACTTTTTGGCTCGGTTCAACCAGCCTGACGCAGACCGTGCTGCTGCTCTCTGTTCACCTGCGCTGGGCACGGCCTGCATGTGCGGCATCCCTGGTTGCATCCGCAGGTCGGGTGGGTGGGAATGGCAGGGCAGGCTGTGTCGCTGGGGTGTCTTTGGACAAGTGCGTGGCATGGGGCAAGTGCGTGGCATGGGCCAAGTGCGTGGCATGAAGTGCGTGGCATGGGGCAAGTGCGTGGCATGGGGCAAGTGCGTGGCATGGGACAAGTGCGTGGCATGAAGTGCGTGGCATGGGGCAAGTGCGTGGCATGGGGCAAGTGCGTGGCATGGGGCAAGTGCGTGGCATGGGGCAAGTGCGTGGCATGGGACAAGTGCGTGGCATGGGACAAGTGCGTGGCATGGGGCAAGTGCGTGGCATATTGCAGTTGCGCTGCGTGTCTGCGTGGCAGCTGCCTGGTGCCAGGGCGAAGCCGCACGCGTCCACACCGTCCTGCCTATAATGAGGGGCTTGCAGACAAACAAGGTTGCAGAAGGTTTTCATTCAATAGAGACGTTGTATGCGAGGGGCTCGCAGACAAACAAACAAAATGTTTCTTTAGAACAAGGGCTTTCATTAAATTGAGACGGTGTATGCGAGGGGCTCGCAGACAAACAAACAAAATGTTTCTTTCGAACAAGGGCTTTCATTCAATAGAGACGTTGTATGCGAGGGGCTCGCAGACAAACAAACAAAATGTTTCTTTAGAACAAGGGCTTTCATTAAATAGAGACGTTGTATGCGAGGGGCTTGCAGACAAACAAACAAAATGTTTCTTTAGAACAAGGGCTTTCATTAAATAGAGACGTTGTATGCGGGGGGCTCGCAGACAAACAAACAAAATGTTTCTTTAGAACAAGGGCTTTCATTAAATAGAGACGTTGTATGCGAGGGGCTTGCACACGCCTGGTGACATGGTGGCATCATGGTGACGGGGTTCACACAGGTAAAGGACACGTCATGGGCAGGAGGTTGTGAGGCCCACCAATGGCAACGTGCTTGTTTATGATGCACTCTGTCGGACATGCCATTATGACATGGTTCTGCCTGGACTGTGAATCGGGCAATGTGGTATATATTAATATCATGTGTGCGCAGGATGTCACTTCTTTTGTGCCGCGTGACAGATGGCAGCGTCGGCAGCGCACAAGTCGCAGCTGCTGCAGGAGGCCGAGCGTCGCCTGCGGCACGCATCCTCCTTCAACCGGCTGGACCCGCTGCCCCTCAACGCGCTGGGCGACGTGTTGGTGGCACGAGGGGAGCTGCTGCACGCGACCGCACACGCGATGGTGGCAGGCGATAGCAGCGACGCGGCTCTGGTGGTCAGCCCCAGCCCATGGCCACAGGCACCGGGGGCAAGGAGCATGATTCCTCCAGGCCAGCCGGCAGTGGGGGGCGAGGGCATCCTTGGTGTGCAGGACCAGGCGCGGGTGGTCGCGTCGCAGGCGTACACGGCGCTGCAGGCAGCTGTCGCGGATGGGTACCAGCAGGCCCTGAACGTGAGTCGGCACGATGTGGACGCGCAGGTGGGGATGGCCGAGGTGTGGGTGGTGATGGGCAAGTGCCGCCGGAGGGATGGCGACGCAGCAGGCGCGTACGCTGACTTTGTCCGTGCGCTGCGAGCATACGTCACGCTGGTGGGTGGGCGCGATGGCCTGGGCACCGCGCATGGCAAGTTGCGGGATGATGAGCTGGCGGATTTGCTGTATAACTGTGCATGCGTGGCCGCGCTCGTGGGGGACGTGGGGGAGGGGGGCGTCGCCGCGTGGGCGCTGCAGCAGCTGGCGGTGCAGACACGAGCACCCGTCACGGGGTTGGACCAGTGGGGCAGTGATGAGGACTTGGTCTGCTTGCAGTCGCAGGCCTGGTTCCAGGCGGTGGTTGCACAACGCTGATGTGCTCCCACGCGGGTTTCTGTTCTAGCAAGCGCGGTGCGTCAGCTTGCTGGGATTACGCCACCACGTACCCAGTGCGGAGAACTAGCAGGTCTGAAAAAAGTATTTAAAGTACTGAGGTCGCATTAACTGTGCAGAACGCCATACTACATTGATAGTACTATAGACGTAGGCTGTGGCGCTCAGTAGCTTGTTACCTAACATTGATTGCATGCTACCCACTTGGCATTCCCTGTGTGGCGTATGATTGTCTTGGCGGCAGAACGTCGGTCTGTTTCGATCACGTGTGGCGCTAGGAGTGGGCTTTGAGCCGCATGTATGCTCAGGATAGTGTAACTCACTACATTTGCCTGATTAATATTGATGAATAGATTGGTTTCAATTAGTTAACACAATTAAATGAAAAAGGCTGGCGTTGGCGACACACGAGCCACAGAACACAGCCAGCAATATGAAAGACCCATCGATCTTATGATTGGGACTACCAGTGTTGACTATAATTGCGACCTTGATATGTACAGACAACATGCAGTAGATGATGAATTACGCTTTCCAATTAAATAAGACAGCATTCTCCTAGAGAATACACATTAGGTGCTTGACATGAAGGCATGCAGGAGGGTTTAGTAGCTGTACTCAGTGGAGCCCCATGCCGCAATGCATCGCCTCCACAGGGTAGGTCTCCAGTTGGATTCTCCTGCACGCGGTGCGGGAAGTATTGTGATTACATTCTACAGCTTGCCTCAAGTTGTCATCGTGCACGTTACGCGCCAACTTAGGTATTGCGGCCGCATCTCTATTCATATTAGACGCGCGCACGCCCAGTGGATGACACTAGCACATGAATACAGCTCAGCAACCTGTCTCTTACAGGACTAATTTTCATACAGGTAGGCCAGACGTGGCGGCTTGCTCACAATGCCAGTATTCTGACCATCATTCAGCAAAGGCCCTATGCTCAAAATACCCTAGGTCTGACGGATGGCAAGCTTGTTCCCAACAGCACACGTGGATGTGAGCAACAACTGTAGCTTGCCACAGGGTCCTCCGTTACCCTTTCAATGGGAGTAGCGTGCTGGAAGGAACCAAACGACCATGACGGATGCCCATGACATGAAAGGCCATGCCGACCGGGAAAACGAGGCATCAAACCGAGGCGGATCTCAGTAGTCACCGGCCACCAAAACCACGCGCCTCGAAAGAAGCTCGATATCCTTGTCGATCTGAATAAGCTGCGCCTCGTACTCCTCCTTCCGCTTCTTCTTAGCAGGGGTGTCCAGAGTCATAGGTAACCTCTGGTATGCCTCGTTGATCTTCTGCCATTTGTCCTTGAGCCCACGGATGAGCTCTTGCCTCTCCTCTTCACTCATCCGGGTGACGGTATCCTTCTGTGGATTGTTTGCGTTCGCCATGCGCTGATGGAATTCTTCGATCTGAGCTTGCTCCTGCGCCACCTGTTGCTTCACCTTCGTCAGGTACTTGGGCACCTGGCCGTAGTCCTTCTTGTCAATCATGCGTTTTGGCTCTTCCTTCACCTTCGTGGAGCTAAGAATGTTCTCCACCGCGTTCGCCGTGATGAAGTTTTTCGAGCTAACAAGCCCATAGACAGGCTCGTCTTTGGGAATAGGAGGCTTGACCTTCGGTTTAGGATGGGTAAGAGTTGGCTCACCAAGCTTAGGTTCCTTCTCATGTTTCTTTGTAAAGCTGTGAGGATCTGGCCGCAATGCTCCTTGCGCCGGGCCAAACGTGCCCATGGGTTTGACAGTCCGAGAGCCCAACTCAAAATCCGCAGGGTTGATCTTCCCCGAATGCTGAGACCGGTACCTTGGTTCCTTGGGCGGTACCTCGACCGGCCGGGGAACAAGATTGTAGATGCTCTCTCCAAAGTCCGCCATATTTTATACGCTCGAAACGAATCCTTCACAAATCGCGCACGGGAGATGGTTGCGGCAAATGTAAGAACGCACAAATGGAGCAGCTTTCAGGTCTTATGAGCTACATCCGTCTGCGTCTGTGATGCCATGACCCAACTCTTGGCGGCCATCGATCATTCAAAAGAAGATGTCTTCAATTGAAAATGTCTAGGCGCCTCCCCAAATTTTATATTTATCTCTCCAAGCGAATGGTGCTTGTGATGACTGTGCTCGGTGAAGCTGGCTGTTTTGGGTATTCCGTTAGCCATGCTGTTGACCATCATGCGCCTAGCTTTTAATGTTTTCAGCTGGTCCACGAACGGCTCAGGGCCAAAAATAGGCAGGAAACTGCAAGGGAAACTGCATGCCGAATTGCCGATTGCCGTTTGCCGCCGCTAAAGAGCTTGCTAGGGCCCTGTTAGTTGTTGTTGTTTGAAGAATCTAGGACGGCAAATCATAGATTCCTACAATCGGCAGCGCCAACTGATTACGAATGCATTTCCGTGGCTCGCTACTCGCAGGCCGCAGCTTGGGATGAAGATGCAGCGCAAGGAAGCTCAACTGAAAATTATTCAAACAAATGCCACAAAGGTAAAAGAAATAGGGTTCCATGTGCAAGACCTCTGCAAACTATGTAAGCAAACTTCTTGGCCTGAACCAGATTAACTTCTCTCGCATAAAGTTAACCCCGCCGCTTGTTCCAGTCACCAATGCCACAGCGACGCCATAGAAAAGTCCTCGCCATATCCGGTTTTACTGCACCTGCAGACTGCGGCATTCGGCTTTGTCTGGCATTGTCGGGAAAAATGGCTTTCGCCATGGCAAGCACAGTGTCGCCAGCAAGTTCCATTAGCCGCCTCGAAATTGTTGCTATTAAGCACAAGGTAACGACTGATACTTGCCTCCTCTAACGACCATTCACAGCCGCTTTTTTGCAAAATAGAATGGTCGATGGCACGGATATGATATTCCAGTGGCGGTTATGCCGGGTATAGGTCCCTATGCTGACGTCGATAAATAATGCGATGATTAGTAGTGCTGAAGCGCATCAGTAGTTGGAAAGTATGGATGCCTAGAAACGAGAAACTTTTTGGGCGGTAGTCGGAGAACGCAGGATGGTTGTCGCCATATTCGATGTTCCTGTGGCAGGTTACCTGGGCATGTTGCTCTCAAGCTATCATTTAATGCTAAGCCTGTCTTTTTCCTTGCGCATTTGTGCAATTGGCTCTTTGATGACTTGTTGATGATGTGGTACTAGGTGGTCCGGAGGAAGAACCACCATCGTCCTAAGAAGGTGAGGAATACCATATTTTTTCTTGTTTTAGTTTCTGAGCTTGCATGTAGTATTGTTGGCGTATATTTATTTCCTATCTAATATATATTTCCTTTTAATATCGTCATTTACCTCCGGGTATGGAGAAAAACGGATGGGCCACACCGTCTGTTATCTTACTGCAGTTGTCGCTTTCTTGTGGTTGAATTTCTCTCATCATTCCAAGAAAGCGCATGCACAGTGGCCGGTGGGTGGTGTGCCTGGCTGACGTGCACTGTTGAACACTTCTTTGATATACTTGAAACGAATTGCCTGCCCTGTCCTGCTTGCATTGTACTCTGGTCGAAGTGCAGACTTCTACATGCGTAGTTAGCAGTATGTTGCCTAAATCTCCTTCCCTCAACCTAACTGGCTGTTGATGGGTGTGGGTTTCTGTCTCTGTGCAGACGTGCCCGGCGGACAAGAGGCATGGCCCGGCCGTCTACCCCAACCTGCAGAACCTGCCACCTGCTCCCCAGGAGTACGCCGTGGTGAAGAAGGCCGCCCAGTAAAGTGCTGAGAAGATGACTTTTCGTGCTTACAAGCGTGGAATGGCCAGACTTGGCTCAACCCGACATGTAGTTGGGGTGCGGTGCACTGTCTGCTTCTATCAGCAGAGGCTGGGATACATGGTACCTCCACCTGAGATATCCATCCCATTATTTATTCTCCAGGCACGGAATCACGGGTCCATCATAGCCGCCAACTCCCCTTGAGTGATGGCATGCGTCCTCAATAAAGCGCTGATTCCCTGCGATGTCGAAGAAGTGTAGTTTTTTAGTGGGAAACTCTTCCCATGCCATCTTGTGCTGCTCTGCACTGTGATACCAGCTGGCCAAGCAGCCTGGTGGCCATGGCGAACTCCTCAAATGGTGGAGTCTTGGCCAGACATCCATAGCATACACTGGTTGGTTGTCATATCAGTATCATCCTAATGGCTCGAGATCTCACTGATGAACATTTTCTCACTTGGAAACCAAGATGCCCATTTCCTGCACCCAACCTCTGCAACAATTTGCATCTTCATATAAATGGCTTCGATCAATAATGCCAACGCAAATATGTGGCCTTGCTTGGAACAGCTGATCTGGCGAATACGTGTTCATGAACGTGATAACATTTCTGACCGCATTTGCACAAGTTAAAAAATTTAATTAAATTATAACATGGCTCCCCACTGCTGCTGACATCACTGCTGCTCATCGGGCTTTTCTGCACAGCCAGACCATTGTTGCTCGGGCCTTCCATAAGCGGCAGCGACGCGCCACCACCACTACGTTAAAATTAAATTAAATTATTTATTATAACATGTCTCCGTTGGGAGATCATGTAGCACATATTCCTTGCTGGATGGATGGAGGTGGGGGAGGCCGCGTAATCGAACGAACCTAACTCTAGGCTATCTAGTCTAGATAATCCTAACTACACTATTCAGCAAAACGCCCCTTCCGCTTGGGGGGAGGGGGCTTGCCCACAGGGGCTGGCGTGTGAGCCTGGACAATCTTCTGCCACCGCTTCTTGTTCTGCATGGCAGTCCTTGAAGAAGAGAGAGGGCCGGAGTGAATGCGGTGTTCAAACTGAGCTGGGACCACTTGGTCGGCCAGCAACATCTGGATGTACATAGTTCATGGCAGGCTTACCTAGCTTTCTAGGAATGTCCTTGGGGCCAGGCCAGGTCAGGATGTGCCGCCCTGGTTGGCCAAGCCGCTGGGGGCCGGCCAGACCAGGGGCGGTGTCGACCTCAGTGACTGGTGCGAGCAAGATGGCCTACAAATGTTATCCTACGCTGCCTAATCTCGTCCGAAATGCGAGGCATACTGTTACGTCGCGTAACAATTCGTTGTAGTTACGGACGTAAATTAGGTCCTTGGCCTCGGTTGTTCCTAGGTTACGTGCAGTTCTAGTCTGGACATGATTGTCCCCGTAACAGTACTGTGGTATATTGGGTGCCTTTGGGCGCCGCGCCGCGTACTATATTAGTGGTCCTTATCCTTTTGTAGAATGTAGTGGACCGGCGTGCATCTGTGCCTGCCTGTGTTTCTGTGGTTCTGCAGGCGAGGGCCAGGTCGGCCCGAGCCTGTTGGACCGTTGGTGACCATTTATGCACGTTCCACTCCTTGTGTGGTTACTCGGCGTGTGTTAAGTGAATTGACACATTTAGGCTTGGGTCACGGCAGTGTAGTTGTGTTTCCTTCCTCTATTCCTGGAGTAAACGGGTTTTGGTAAATGGTTGTATGGCGTATTATAGCAACACTTACGTTAATGCATTGAGATCAGCTCCGTCACGTTCGTCTTTCGCCAGAGGGTTAAGTAGAGGAGGCCTGACCAGTTTAGGTAGTATCAGGCCCATTAGAGGTAGAGGTGGAGGTAGATATCCGCGGCGTAACAATGGTTCCGGAGGAACTTCAGTAGGTAGTGAACGAGACGACTATCCCTTGCCACATACACCTTTTCAAGACCCCTTCCGCGTCCAGGAACAAGAAGTCGACACTTCCTTGATAGGTAATGGGCGGGTCGCCTTCAAGCTAGGAGCGTCGTGCTGCCCGTTTCGGGACACGCTTTACCTAGAAGCTAGACCTGCTCACAGCGGATAAATCCTTTCGTAGTTAGCCTGTCCTTCGCCTTGTTTTCCTGCTTACGGTTGTTTCCTGCCTTAGATCGGGGAGTATTACTGTTCGGAGACGATTAGCGTCGCCGTACCTACACCTTTTTCCTTGTGCTGCTGCTTTATTAGACGGCCGCACCCGCAGAGTTACGGGGCGCTGTGTTAGGACGAGCGCTGGGATATCCGGCCGCTGACTTAGGACGAGAGCTGGAAACTCCCGCCCTCCTTCTTCTTTCGGTGATCCAGATCGTCAAGCTAAGTCGCCTACCCCTACCTCGTCTAGCTTGACATCACAAGACACGCCAGGTGAGTTATCATGAGTCAACGTCGTGTTTTTACTGCGCCTTCCCATTCATCTAGTGATAATAGTTTAGCTAAGTATTACGTAGTTATTACCCCTCAATGGTCAGCCATTTTCCTCTCTTGGTCAGATGCTAGGAAGATAGTGCAAAACCGTACATATAATGTAATTAGGTATAAGAAATTTGTTACCTTCGAGGAAGCTCAACAATTCCTTATAGACCATAGCGTATCAGATCTAGGCCTACACGTACGTTCTACTCCTCATGGTCGCCCTCCTGTAGAAGCTCTAGATTTTGCTACCCCTCCTTCGTCTCCCCCTAAGAGGGCTGCATCCTCTTCTAGCTTAGATACTCCTCTCACCTTGGAATTCGGTTCCCTATCCATTACTGTTGTTAAAAAGGACTGATTTAAATTGTTCCTTTCTTTAAACCATTAAAATCTTTTCCTTTTCTTTCCTTGCCTTATATTAGGCCTTGTCCTTTATCCTTGCTGCTTTCAGTTAGATTTTTGATCATTTACTTAAACAAAAATGGATCCAATGGGTGGTAACCTGTCGCCTATACCTACCAATACTCCTACTAAATAATAATAATAATACTACTACTAATAACATTAACAACAATCGTGGTAACCGACGGGACTCCTTGAAACGGTACACCATCTCACTCCTCAAGGTAATCTGCGTACCTCACCTCCTTCTCCTGCTGCTGGTGGTCGCCGTCGTCCCTCACTTACCCCACCTACCTATGAACAACGTATTTCCCAAGTCAGATTTAGTGAGGACCTTCTTTCGTTGTGAACCAGGCCCCTGCCCCTTCTGCAACCTTGGCTCAACCCTCCAGCAGGTCCTCACAACTAACAATGCTTAGGCCTCCTTCCCACCCTGTGCCTTCAATGCCTGCTATTAACACGGGTCGTACCTCGGCCCCTGTCGGCCCTTCTGGGCGCCCTAGTGCAGTTCCCTTTTACCCACCTGCTTCCTGGTCCTACCCTGAGACGGCCTATGAGGCTGCCCAGGTTCCTACCCGTGTGGCTGATTTAGAAGTTAATAATGATTTCAGTACCATGCCCTAGATGATAGGAATTATGATCATTTTGCCTATTCCTCTCTTCGTGAGCAATATACTGTCCCCTTCTCTATGGGCACCATCCTGAAACGGTGGCTCCCTCTAGACCCCTACCCAAGACTTTTCCTATTCCTTCCTTCTATCCCGCTTATGTAGCAGTGGAAGATAGTGGCCCTATGGGAAAAACTGATTCTTCTAATCCCCCTAAGCCCCTGCTCTTCCCCTCTTTGCTAACCTTCCTAAGCTGGATGTCAAGTCTACCCCTCAACAGTTTTTCACCTTTATTATGTTGCTCACCCAGAACACAGAGTCCTGGCAGAACCACAATAGGTGGCGCCTCTCTGATGCTGTACTAGTTCCTCATTATCTTACTACCTGCATTACTCCTGAACTTGCTAACCTCATCAGTGTGAGTCTCTTGCCTCTCATGCCTACCCAAACTCTGTAGCAGAATTGTTTAAGCGTTTAGAGAACCATTTAGTCCCTCCTGATTCAGATTGGCAGGATAGATTAGCCTTTGGCACCTTGCAGCAGGGTACCAAATCCTTTAAAGAATATATGAAAGAGTTTGATGCTCAGATGGTACGAATTAGGGATTGTCGGGTGCAGAAGTGCGTGCCGCTTCCTTCAGGCCTCAGTAGACCCTATTGCGTGAAGTCAAACGCCAGTTCTCTGCCTACCGTTTTACTGACCTGCCCCTCAAGCATGTGCGCCAGCATCTTTACGTGTAGCAGATTTCTTCTCCACGCCTTCTCTTCCTACCCGTTCCCGTATTAATAATATTATCCTTACCCCTGAGGAGGAGAACTCCTATGTAGAAGAATTAGATATCTGTGTGACTGACCTTTCAGCTCTGGATGTCTCTCATATTACCTGCTATCATTGTAAGGAAGTAGGTCATCTTAAACGTGAGTGCCCCAAGTTCCTTTCGGGTGCTCCCCCTCATCCCGACGCTCGCCCTCCTCGTACCCCTCAGCGTGCTCCTATTCGTCCCACTTCAGGACGCATTCCTTCAGCTACCCCTAGTAGGCTGAATGCTGTGCAGACAGGATCCCCAGGGTTCCCCTATGATAATCAGGCTCCCGCACCCTCTTCAATCCCTCGTGACCCTCCAGCAGTGGCTTTTCCGCCAGGGTCTTCTTCGGGGTTCGTTCCTATGGATTTGGGGGGGGAGGGGGAACAGTAGGCCTGTCAGCCGGGGGTAACCTGGACAGGTCCTTAGATAGTACCCCAGATATTAATTTTTGCCTGCCTGTTTTTATAACCTCTGTAGGAGCTGAATCATCCCTACCACTACGTGTGCGTCCTCTTATGTTCTTGAATGGTGGTTTAACCGTCCCTCACACTGTTGTAGACCCCTTCTTGCATGCTGATGAACTCTTGAATGTCTCTGTGTTGGTAGATAGCGGTGCGGCTAGCTCCTTTGTGAGCGAGGCCCTAGTTAGACGTTTAGGACTAGTCCCTACCCCTCACACCAAACCCGTTACTGTTCATTATGCTGATGGTCGCACCAGTCATTCCCCGGGTACGGTGTCCCTTCCCATGGTTATACAAGGACGTACTGTCAACCTGACGGCCACTATAGGCCCTATCACTACCGCTGATGTATTACTAGGATTAGATTGGCACCAGGATAATAAGATTACTATTAATTATGATACCATGGTCATTTGGTTTCCAGATAGCTCTTACTGGGTACCTGAACGTCATTATAGATTGGAAAATTTATCCTTGGTAGATATTACTCCTCCTACACCTGTTGATCCTCCTGTAAGACCTATACCTGAAGTAATAATGTCAAATGACGAATTACGTTCTGAATTAAAGCAAAATGGATACCTATTATGTATGTTCCTTCAGTTAGAAGTACAACAGATACCTAGCACTAACAATAGTGTGGATATAGATGTAAATACAGTGGATACAATAGGAGTAGGATTTACTGAAAATGAAATAGTAAGATACATGGCTGTGATAGATTCCTCAAAAGTATTTGAAGAAAAGACTCCTTCTTATCCTCCTCCTCGTTCTGTTTTACACCGTGTAGTTATCAAGGACGGTGCAGTTCCTACGCACTCTCCGATGTATAGAATGGGCCCTACCGAGTTAAAGGAACTAAAACAGATTTTAGTGTCATTATTAGAAGCAGGATTGATAGAGCCTAGTAACTCCCCCTACTCAGCTGGTGTCCTGTTAGTTCCTAAGCCAAATGGCAAGTTTCGCCTAGTTACTGATTATAGGAAGTTGAATGATATTACTGTGAAATCTAAATACCCTCTACCTCGTATTGACGATATATTTAATAAGGTTAAAGGTTCCACTTGTTTCACAGTACTGGATTGTGCGGATGGTTTTTGGCAGTTGCGGATAGCTCCTGAGGATTGCCATAAAACCGCCTTTGCTACCCCTTTTGGTCATTACCAGTTTAGAGTAGCGGCTATGGGACTCTGTAACTCGCCTGCCTCTTTTCAAATGTTAATGAATGAAGTGCTTAGACCTGTTATGGGAAATTCTCATCTTCCTCAGGTGTCCTCTGATCTAAAGGATCCCTCCTTCTCCTCTGTTTCTTTATCTGAGCATGACCGTTCTTGTGCTCAAGCTTACTTAGATGATATTCTTATTTACTCTCCTGATTTTGAAACGCACCTACGTGATTTAAAGAAAGTATTAGAAATAATGGCTGAAAATTCTTTGTGGGCGCGCCGTGCTAAAGTGCGTTCGGGTAGGAGTGTCCCATTTTTAGGGCACGTTCTGTCAGATGCCGGGGTCGCTACCGACCCGGATAAAACTAAGTCAATTCAGGAATGGCCTACTCCTACCGACGTTAAAGGTGTACGTAGTTTCCTAGGAATTGCTTCTTACTATAGGCGTTTTATCCCGCGTTTCGCCACTATAGCAGCCCCTATTAATCATTTATTAAAGAAGGATATCCCCTTTGTTTGGAGTAGTGAGTGTCAGTCTGCTTTTCAGTGCCTAAAATCCCTACTCCTTTCCCCTCCTGTACTCATCCTACCGGATACTACTAAACCCTTTGTTGTGGCTACAGATGCTAGTAAAGTAGCTATAGGTGGTGTCCTTCTCCAGGATCAGGGTCAGGGCTTACAGCCAATTGAATATATCTCTAGGACAATGCTCCCTGCGGAGCGTAACTATCCCGTCCACCAGCAGGAACTCTTAGCGGTGGTGTATTGTTGCCACGCGTGGCAGCACTTCCTTAAAGGTGCTCAATTTGATGTCTGCCTGAATGAACCCTGTGAGCTAGATCCTTATAGGTTAGTTATCCAAACGGATCATCGTCCCCTTACCCATCTTCTCTCCCAACCCAACCTTACCCCTCGGCAAGCGCGCTGGATGGAATTTTTAGCACAGTTTTCCCCTTTTAAACTTCAGTATGTCAAGGGTGTAGATAACATAGTACCAGATGCACTCTCTCGTCGTGCAGACTATTCCTTCTTCGAGGACCTTGATGTTCTCAATATTACTCTAGTTCCTACTACTATGGGTGTAACCCCTTATGGTGAACTACCTGATGATGATTCCTATGCCTACCTCTTTCATACAGCTGTTCGCATGCCTGATCTCCTTTCTCACGTAGGACTCTCTCTCCCGTGTGAGGCCCTTCCTGTGGCCTCGGTGGGGGGGGAGGGGAAAAATAAAATTTCTATACCGCTTAGCCATATAGCGACTAGGTCAGGAAAGTCTTATGAAAACGTAGTCCCTCTAGGACCTCCCCTTCTCTTCGGCAAGGCGGTAGGAGATCTCTTTAAACCTGTTCTGGATACTTCTGTAGCGATGCCTACCTCTGATCTTGAACGCCTTATTAGTAGATTTACGGCCACTGAGCCGGAAGCATTAGCTGCCATTGCTGCACATCCCCAACAATTAGGCAAGCACCCTTGTAAATTTGTAGGTGGGTTTTTATATGTGCAGATAGCAGATTCTCCCCCTCAATGGCGCCTGTATGTCCCTCCTATCTGTCGCTCCTCCTTGCTCTTTGAGTTGCATGACTTAGCTGCTCACCAGGGTGGTAAACGGGTACGGGACCTAGTAGCCCGCTCTTATTACTGGCCTTCCCTTTATAAGGATGTGGATGAGTATGTTAGAACTTGTCAATCTTGCCAGGAAATGAAACCCAATAATGTAGGACAGATAGCAGAACCTAGGACCTTGCCTGACCCTATCATGCCTTGGGATTCTATCATGATGGATTTTGTAGGACCTTTTAGAAAGAATGATAGGGGCAATGCCCAAATCCTTGTGTTCATAGATCGTTTTACTCGTATGTGCCATCTTGTGCCGTGTCCTTTAGAACTCACCGCACGTGATTGCGCACGCCTATACCTCAATAATGTATATAGATATCATGGATTGAGTAGGCAGTTTATTAGTGATAAGGATAAATTATTTACCTCAGATTTTTGGCAGCAGTTTTTCGCTGCCATCGGTACCAAGGTTACCTACGGTACTGCCTACCACTCCTCCTCCTCTCATTTAGTAGAGCGTCTTAATAGAGTAGTAGAAGAAGCGCTTAGGCACTATGTTAATGGCTCGGGTAGTGATTGGGAGGATTATTTATGTTTGGTAGAGTTCTCCCTCAACAATTGTCCCCAAGCTGCGCATGGATATACGCCCTTCTTCTTAGATACTGGGAGACAGCCCCTTACCCCTACCTCTCTCTTAGCTAGTCCTCTACGGGACAAGGATGATGTGTCCCGAGATACTGTAGAAGGTGTACAGTCCTTACTAGATAGAATGAAAACTGCTCATGACCACGCGATCTCAGGGTATCAAAAAGCTCAGGCTAAGTACCTTGCTAGGTTGCGTGCCTCCTTAGATAGACGAGCACCTGAGATAGAAGTAGGAGATCTAGTATTAGTAGAAGGCCCCCGTGTTGGCCGTTTTGCTCATAAGTTTGAAGCAGAACTGAAGGTCAAACTTAGGCCTGCCTTCTTAGGACCCTTCCATGTGTTGTCTAGGGTAGGAAATTTCTTGTATAAGGTCGATATCCCTACCTCTTGGCAAACGCATTCAAACACCTTCCATAGGAGCCAGCTTAAACTGTACCACCCTAGTACGTTCGCTGGCAGGGAGTTAGCGCCTGCCCCTTTAGAGCATAATCCTGACACTGGGGAAGTAGAAGACGAAGTAGAAAGCATCGTGGCCCATCGAGATATCAAAAAGGGCCGCGGTACCCAGCGTCAGTATAAAGTGAAGTGGATGTATGCTCGTAGTGAAGTAGATAAGGTTTGGTATACGGAGAGTGAGCTAGATGGGTGTAGTCGCCTGCTGCAGGAATATAAAACCCTGCACAAGCTCTAGTCGTAGGCCTTCTCCTCTCTTATGTTATGTCTGCTGTCGACGGGTGGTTGGTTGTCCCCTCCCCTCCGCAGCCGTCATGACGAGCCTACCCCTCCGGCTGAGAGCCCGCTGCCGTCCCTGCCCCTACCGGACCCTGAGCTGTATTTCGAGGCCCTTCCGGGCCGTTGGGTGTCGCGATCATGTTACCGGGGTGGCGTTGTGCAGCCGGCCCTTCAGGCCCAACATGCGAGCTTAGTCAGGGCGGCCCTCTTCGGGGTCACGTGGTATGGTCCTTCCCCTGATGAGCCGCACCAGCTTGTCCTGCACGGTTTCGATGATGCCGGACACTGTTTGTTGGGGTGTGGTTCCAGCTGTCCCGCCTTGGGGCAGATAGATGCGGTTCTCCGGTGTTGCCGTGTGTTCTCCTACCTCTCCACTCCTGTGGGCCGTACCTGCCTACGGGAGGTGTTCCCGTGGCTTCCAGCTGAGGGTGATGCTGAGGTAGACGAGAACCCCTGCGACCTTTTACGGGCCGTAGAGTTCATGGAGATAGCTGATCAGTCGGCGGGACTAGCGGTTAGTGGTCCTACCCCTTCGGGCGCCCCAGCTGAGGTACATTATACTCCAGATTATTCTGCCTCGAGCGCTGCGTCCGCCTCCTCGGTGTCTGTCCCTCCCTCTCCGGTCCCGTCGTCCCCTCGGTCGACCCGGGATGTCGCAGTAGAGCCTACCCCTGCGGGCCCTTTGCCTGATCGCGGTAGAGCCTTTCCTTCGCCTCTTTGCCTGTGGCTTTCTGGACTGGGCCCGTGGCCAGGTCGTCCTCACGCAGCATAGGTATTACTGGGCCTTCCTGGGCCTCTTTCCTGACGGCGTGTGGGCCGATGTTTTCCTCACTGTAGATAGGCATGACAATGTTGAGGATGTGGCTCACTATCAGGCCTACCTGGAGGTCCTGCTGGCCTCTCGTGGCACTTACCAGACGGATGGCCACTAGATAGAGGGCCTTAGGCCCGACCTGAGGGTGTTGTCCCTCCGGTATGTAGAGTCGCCCTCATATTCTGGCCAGTTGGTTGGCTGTTCTTGGTCCTTAGCGCTGATGTGTTTACTCTGTGTGTCCTGCCCAGTGCCGTCCCCCCCGGCCAGGACTCCGTTCCAGGCAGTTAGGGGAACCTACCACCAGGCTTGGTGCTGGCTAACCCTACACCACCCGGCGTGGTGGTGGAGACCGTGTGAACTATTGGTGCTTTGTATCTGGGATGGTCTATCGATTGTGTTGGTGTGTGCTGGGTGCGTTAGGATTATTTTCCTACCCCTCTGGTTCCCTCCTCTCTGCGTAGGGAGAGGGCTCCCTACCTTTTTGTGGGGGGGGGAGGTGTTACGTCGCGTAACAATTCGTTGTAGTTACGGACGTAAATTAGGTCCTTGGCCTCGGTTGTTCCTAGGTTACGTGCAGTTCTAGTCTGGACATGATTGTCCCCGTAACAGTACTGTGGTATATTGGGTGCCTTTGGGCGCCGCGCCGCGTACTATATTAGTGGTCCTTATCCTTTTGTAGAATGTAGTGGACCGGCGTGCATCTGTGCGCCTGCCTGTGTTTCTGTGGTTCTGCAGGCGAGGGCCAGGTCGGCCCGAGCCTGTTGGACCGTTGGTGACCATTTATGCACGTTCCACTCCTTGTGTGGTTACTCGGCGTGTGTTAAGTGAATTGACACATTTAGGCTTGGGTCACGGCAGTGTAGTTGTGTTTCCTTCCTCTATTCCTGGAGTAAACGGGTTTTGGTAAATGGTTGTATGGCGTATTATAGCAACACTTACGTTAATGCATTGAGATCAGCTCCGTCACGTTCGTCTTTCGCCAGAGGGTTAAGTAGAGGAGGCCTGACCAGTTTAGGTAGTATCAGGCCCATTAGAGGTAGAGGTGGAGGTAGATATCCGCGGCGTAACACATACCCTGATACAAAGACTCTAATGACCTATGCTTGGAAAACCCGACATTCAGGACCTGTCGGAGCATCCTGTAAACCGTGCCGTCTAGCTTAGCCGTCAGTGTGTCCGTGAGTGTCCATGCCTCGGCGCCATACGTAAGCACGGTGAGGACGAGGACCTTGAAGAGCATGCGCTTACGGTGCTCGCCCAGGCCCTTCGAGCGCCAGTAGGCGTTGAGTGAACGGAGCCGGGCCCAGGCCAGGCCGATGCGGATGTCCACATCGTCGGCCGTGTCGGGGAGCATGCTCCCTAACAGTTTGAAGTGATCACGGAACGGGACCTCCGTCCCGTCGAGCAGGCGTGGCAGCGGCGGGCGACTGGAGGCCCCAATCACCATCGCCTCAGTTTTGACACTAATCTCCAACCCCACCGCCCTCGCCTCCAAGCCCAAACAGTCCAGCCAGGTCTGAATGTCAAGCCAGGTCTGAATGTGCTCGGGGCGCGCGATGAGGGCATGGTGTCATCCGCATAAATCAGGTCGGCCAGGCGGTATCCAGTGCAGGCCCCGCCGTGCTCGCGCTCGTTAAGAATGTCCAAGCCGGGCTCGAACCCCTAAAGAGCAGTAAAGCGCGCATGTGCCCGGCGCATGACATGATCCACGACAATATAATGAACAGATATGGGGACAGGACACAACTTTGCCACACCCCGTGGTGAAGGTGGAATGGTGGGGTGGTGCCTTCCGCAGTCCGCACTACTGCCTGTGAGCCCTCATACAGTCGACGAATGGCAGCCATTAACGCTGGTGGTACACCCGATCCAGAGCTAGGACGGGAACCACTACGTTCCCATATCTGTATCTGCACAAAACTCCTGTTGCTTTGCGCACCATTGCGCTGCGTCGCATTCCGCCTCACTTATGCCTTTAATTATCGAAACTCATCTGCCTTGCTTTGAATGCTCTTCTCCCCGAAGCCAATGCATTATGGGTGGAGGTTCTGTCGCGAATGCCGGGTATGAATGCGCTCAGTGGTAGTTGGAGTCATCATAGACTCAGCCCAAGTTCGCCTGCGCCTTGCCGCCCCTTCATGCAGACGCAGAGAAGCGTATACCTATGCCCAAAGCCCCCTATGAGAAGTGATTTCTCCACTATATATACCACACTATACCTTGCAGGTGCTCCTCCCTGGCCCTAGCCTGCCAGCTCACTCCATGCGCTTGGCCACCCTCCCCTGCCGCATGGGCGGGTGTGGGCTCACCCGCGCCGCCCGCCTCGCCCCCGCCGCCTTCCTTGGCTCTGTTGCTCAGGCCTGGGCGGAGATCCGCCGGTTGGTCCCCAGCGCCGTCAGCGCCATTCCCGACTTGGTCACCCCATCCCCCTTCCCCTTTGTGCAGGCTGTGCAGGATTCTTACCTCGGGATCCAGCAGGCTTGCGACCTCGTCCGCCCCGCTCAGGCCGTCCACCGTCGCCTGCCCCGGGCCCGGGCACGACCGGCGTGTCCACTGTCCTCAGTCCCGTAGTGTCTTGAGTTTCCCTGCCTGCGTTCATGAAAAACAACAAGACACCTACGCAGGTATACTACACTGTGCCGACTGGATGGGTCTGCATGCGAGCTTGAACGATCAGGGGAAGGCTTGGCTTCACTCCGTTTCCCTTGAGGGGAGCGCGGGGTCCGCATTCCTGCGCGCCCTCCCCATATGAGCCCTTTGTTCACGCTGGTTCCGGCCCTTTACGCCATCGCTCTCCGCCACCAGCTCTTTGCCCCGCAACCTCTCATCACGGCGGGTGCGTCCTGCGGCAGCTGCGGGCATGCTCTGGATACTACTGGGACGCACTACATCGCGTGCATGGGTGGCCAGCAGAACCAGAACTGGTTCCTCTATCTCCATACCGCTCTCCTCCGGGTGGTGTGTGCGGCCATGGTTCGGTCGGTCTTTGCCCACTCCACCATCAAGTGCGAGGACGCGGATGGGGCCGCCCTCTACTCACCCAACCACGTACCGCCCCGACATTACCGTGCTTGACTACGACGGGCAGGGTTGCCACCTGCTCATCGATGTCTCTGTGGCTCGGCCGCTCTCCGGTCGCCCTATCCTCCGGGCGGCTGTGGATGCCGGCGCTGCTGCCGCTGTGGCTGAGCGCGACAAGTTTGCCTCCTACGGCAATGTGGGGCCCCACCGGGTCATCCCCTTTGTCGATCCTTGAGGAGTTCGGGGCCATGGGCCCCAAGACAGCGGAGTTTTTCCACGAGTGCTGCCAGCGCCGGCCGTGAAGACCGCCTCGACCTCGAGGGTCAGACCGCCCCGTGGTCGGCCCGCACGTGGTCCTCGTATTGGCGGCAGTGCCTGTCACTCGCCCTCACTCGCACCGTGGCTGATGTGAACATTATTCCGCCGCACCCGGGCCGACTTTGTTGCGACCCATATGCGGTCTAGATCCCTTCCAGGCCTGCATGGTGGGCCGGCAGCGCTGTTGCTGCGTGTAGTTACTGTAGTTTTGTGATGTATAGTTAGTTGTACCTTGTGCAGCTGGCGTGATCCTTGGATGTCCGTGTCGGCAGATTACTATTAATTTCTTGAGGGTTATTCTCCCAGTTATCGGGTTTTTCCTTATGTTGCATGCCTATCTCACCTCCGTAATCTATCATTCTCAATGAATATATACCACACTAGAAATCATTCCAAGAAAGCTGGGTAAACCTGCCATGAACTACACACAGATGTTGCTGGCCGACCTAGTAGTGGTCCCAGCTCAGCTGTTTGAACACCGCAATTCCGACTCCCTCTCTCTTGCTTGGACTGCTATATGCAGAACAAGAAGAGGTGGCAGAAGATTGTCCAGGCTCACACGCCAGCCCCTGTGGTCAAGCCCCCTCCCCCCAAGCGGAAGGGGCGCTTTGCTGAGTAGAGTAGTTAGGGTTTTCTATACTAGCTTAGCTTAGAGTCAGCTTAGTTCGGTTCCGCGGCTTCACCCATCTCACATCCACCCACTGAGCAAGGAATATGTGCTACATGATCTCCAAAGCGCCCCTTCCTCCTGTGTGGGGGGGCTTGCCCACAGGGGCTGGCGTGTGAGCCTGGACAATATCGTCGTCCACCTCTAGCTTCTTGTTCTGCATAGCAGTCCAAGCAAGAGAGAGGGAGGATCGAAATGCGGTGTTCAAACTGGGCTGGGACCACTAGGTTGGCCAGCAACTGCTGCATGTGTATAGTTCATGGCAGGTTTACCCATCTTTCTAGGAACTATGTCCTTGGGGCCAGGCCAGGTCAGGATATGCCTCCCTGGTTGGCCAAGCCGCTGGGGGCCGGCCAGACCGAGGTCGGTGTATAAGTGACTGGTGCTAGCGAGATGTCCTAGGTACAAATGCTATCCTACGCTGCCTAATTAGCTCGTCCGAATTGCGAGGCATACCCTGATACAAAGAATCTAAAGACCTATGTGTGGGAAAACCTACGTTCAGGACCTGTCCAAGCATCAGTCCTGGTACTCCGTGCCATCCAGCCGGGTGGCCAGCGTGTCCGTGAGCGTCCATGCCTCGGCGCCATAGGTGAGCACCGTGAGGACTAGGACCTTGAAGAGCACGCCCTTGCGGCCCTCGCCGGCAGGTCCTTCGAGTGCCAGTAGGGGTTGAGCGAACGAAGCGCCTGGCCCCTGAGGCCAGGCCGATGCGGGGATGTCCACATCGTCCGCGGTGTCGGGGAGCATGCTCCCCAGCAGTTTGAAGCGATCACGTAAGATCGATCGACCTCCTTGCCGTCGAGCAGCCAGGGCTTCGGCGGGTAACTGGTAGCCCCAATCACCATCGCCTCAGTTTTGACGTACACTAATCTCCAAACCCACCGCCCGCTCCTTCAAGCCCAGACAGTCCAGCCAGGTCCGAATGTGCTCGGGTCCTGAACTATATCCCCAGGTTTAATGTACTCCAAATTAAACTTTACGCGGAGAGTGGCATGCCAGTGATTTGGATATTATGCTTTATATGCTAAGTTCATGAGAATGGTGCGTAGGAGTAATAAGTATGACACACAGCTGTCCACTCGATAAGTACTCTATAACTAGCTAGGTATCAATTAAAATGAGAAACTAGCCATGTACGTACTGGACTGTAGGTGTGCAGCTGGCGATGCCTTAGGATCAGGAGATGTCCGTCCTATAGTCAGCAAAAGTGGGTGCGAGAGGTCCCCAGTTCGATTCCGGCCTGGATTCATTTGCAGATCGTGTTTTCCGCGGACCGGCACTGAACGCAAATGGTTTTCACCTTTGCGGCGTGCCAAATCAGAATGTACGTAGCCATGTACGTACATCATGAATGAATGTACGTAAGTAATAAAGTTATGAAATATATGAGTAGGTTGCCTCATTGATATATAGTTGTCTCAGATAAAAAGTATTCTGTGACATGCCGGCCCGCACACATGTACTTGCGCACATGCACAACTAGCTACCAATCCATTTTCCTTAGATCTCTTGCCATGAACAGCGAGTGGCAGATGCAGCGTGCCACTTCGTGGAGTAGCTGTCTTCTCCTTCATGAATCTTCAAAAACATCCTTTGAAAAGCATCCCAGCAGTTCTGCATCCCTCATCCCTGATTTGGCTTCCCGACTGCTAGTCATGGAGATGCAGGTGTGCCAGTTGTGAGCCACGGCCGGCAAGCATGGCAACTTTACGTCCACCACTTCACCGCTTGTCAAATCTATTGTTGCAGGAAGAAAGAAAAGTCATGCTTACAAGGGTACATCCCTCATTTCGTGCGCACCACACTGGCACGTCCCACTAGTGACGCCAGAGCTTGAGCACCTTGTCTTTGCCACCCGATGCCACAAACTCCCCGTCAGGGCTCCAGTCCACCGCAAACACCTGCCGAGGTGCATGGAAAGTGGACAATAGCAAAGACAAGCTTGATCGTTGGCCAGGGTGTCTGCGCAGCTAGCCAACGTCAGCGAAAGATGGACATGCCAGCTGTTTGTGGAAAACCACTGTGGGCAGCATAATTGCCCACAGGGACTGATATTAAACATGTCAGCAGCACAGTACTGAAGGTGGCATCAAAATAATATGGTATCAATAAATTATGTAGTAATTATACTTATACAGGACCAAGTCATGTGCCCCCCAACGAAGGAAACCTTGATACACAACGAGGAGGAGGGCGCCATAGCTTCTCTCACTGCCACAGTGGGCAGGCCACAGAGTACTCTCTCTGCATCAAGGTGGAGGCACAACTGTGGGTGCAGTAAGGACCTAGAGGTGCTACGTATCCAGAAAGGGTGGGTGTTTCATTGCCAGCAAGCAACCCACATCGTAGCCGCTGAAAGCAACCTTTCTTACGCACTCATATCCTACGCAACTCTCATGTATGTGTGCGAGGCAAATATCTTTTACGAAGTAGAGCCCTGAAAATCTGGCTGTCCATCCCGGTTGGACTGCCCCCAAAGGCAGGGCACCTTAAGCCCCACAGGCCTGCCGAAGCCGCCTCCCAGGGAACACATCAGCACAGCTGGCCACCGGGCACCTATGCCACTCCACCCTGGATCCTGGGGGAGGGACAGCCCTAGGAGAGAAATAACCCTATTTCCGCGCAGGACGTTTGCTTGCAGGCACACGGAACGTCAGCTCGCTAAATGGACGGGATAATGGGGATTGCAAGGGCATCAGCTTCTGCTTAGCAGGCTACTGCGATCATGCCTACCTTGTAGCTTCTGGTTTACTGCCGCAATCACGATGAGCAGACACGTGCCAGATGCCTCTTCCACGTATATATACACTCACCTCGTCCGCGTGCCCCGGCAGGTCACATTTAAGCTTGCGCGTCCGCACCTCCCACACCTGTGCGTGCCAGATGCCGACAAACATAGTTAAATGGCGCAGGAGAATGCAATGACCAAAATGCAGGCATCACATTCAACTTTTTCCCCTTCCATCTCGCATCTCCTTGCCAGGACAGCAGGGTGTCAAATACTCGTGAGTCACGCGCATTCCATGCAAAGCATCCCATCACAATGGTTTCCTGCAACCGTGGTCTTGGGAAACACATTCTGTTTGGAGCAAAGGGGACTTGCGGGGAAAGGGCGAGAGGTACCAACGACTTGGTAAATGACCGACTTGTACAACGAGCTCACCTTGAGCGTGCTGTCTTTACTCCCGCTCACCAGGAGACGGCTGTCGGCAGACCAGCTGCCGCCAGGTGGCAAGTCAGCACACCACAGGCAGATAATGGTGTGGCCACCGTTAGGCATACAGACAAAACGCATCTCTGGTGCACTACAGTTATATTACCACCTCTCCAAGGCTCCCAAGGGTGAGGGGATGCCGATGGACGGGATTGACAAGGCAGCAAATGCTCCTCTTGCGATGGGCAGAGCGAACCAAGGACCTCCTCTCTTTGAGCACAGCAGGCACAGCCGCGACATGCACATGGCTGTGAAGTTGACTGCCCGTGGGATGGGTAGCCCTGCCCAGGGAAACATCCTCCGAAACTCGGTGTGTCCACCTCGTGCATCACTTGCGGCCTTCAGCTCGTCTCTGGAAGGTTGAGCATGCATCGGGATGGTGAGTGAGGGGCATGCGTGGCTACTCGCCGCACATATGTGACGACTCACCGTGACATACGCACGGATCACGGGAAGTGACCATGAGATATGCAGGAGCGGGGGCGGGTGATAGAAGGGACTGCATGGAACAGGAAAGGGGGGAGGTTGTGGTACAACGAGGCACAATACTCCAGATTTTGCTAGGCTTCAAACACGCGAATGCTTTTAATGGGTCATCGTTCCTTTGTCCTACAGTATAGTTGCATGCCCTTCTTCCAACAGGGTGCCAGGTGGCGGTTCATCCTGCGCACCTGAGCTGGTACACGGGCGCCACATGTCCGCGCAGCGAGGCGATGAACTTGCCCGTTATTCCATCCCACAGTTTGACCGACTTGTCAAACGACGCGCTGGCGATCCACTGGCCATTGGGGGAGAAGTAGACCTGGTTGATCAGCTGTAGGGGGAAGTGGGGGGGACCACAGGACCAGGGGGCATGATTGTAAGTTAATAGGGGGCAAGGGGCTGCACGCTGGTGAACGGATACGATGGGGAAGCAGCTACACAATGAACCATGTGCACAACATCCGCTGTCGCGCACGCAAGACCAAGGAGCGAGGGCGACACACGGGCTACAGACGGGAGGGGAGCAAAGGAAGGACGCAGTGGGAAGCGCTGGGATGCAGGGCGGTGGCAAGCCATGGGATGCCGGGCGGTGGGAAGCGCTGGGATGCAGGGCGGAGGTTGAAGAAGCTTGCACACGCCCAGGCAAGCCACCATGCTGTATACGTGGGGTTTGAATCCGCTGGTTGTTCAATTGTACTGCAAGTCCCGTAGTAAGTGATGGGGCAACGTGCACATCGATACTGGCCATGCAATGCCAGGCACTCCATTCATGTGTCATGCCCACAGTGAACCCGTTATGGAGGCAACTGTAAAACATTGAAGGTGTTTAAACACATGGGATTACAGCGCGCACCACAGGTTCCAACCTTCACAACTACGGACGATGACGCGATACGCTGGCCGCGATGCTCTAGCGTTCCAACTCTACCAACGGATGACGATGACGCTAACATACTCCTCAACAGCTGGGTGATGACCCCCTTGCATGTCACATCGGCCTGTTATTAGTCAATCAGCTACATGAAAATCAGCTACCTGTTGGTTCCCTGATCGCTACCTGTTGGTGCCCTGTCAACCGAGCGATGGGGGTCTTGCTGGTGGACGGCTCCCACAGAATGATCGTGAAGTCGTCCGACCCTGACACGAGGCGCTCCTTGCCCCCCCCCAGTGCCTCCTGGTACCGCTCCAGCGCTGCTGCTTGCATTTGCACGGGGTCGCTCGTGTCCACGAGGGCGCGTTTCTTGGACGCATGGAAGGGGCCGGTGCGCAGCGCGTACTCGGCGCTGAGTGCGAGCGTGTTCACCCAATGGGCGTGGCCCTGGGAGGGGGTCAAGGGGGAAAGGAAGAGAGAGAGAGAGAGAGAGAGAGAGAGAGAGAGAGAGAGAGAGAGAGAGAGAGAGAGAGAGAGAGAGAGAGAGAGAGAGAGACAGACAGACAGACGGCAACAACAAACTGTCAACAGATCTGAACAACATGACCTATGGCCCACAGATGCAGCTGCACTCAAGCGCAGCGGTTGACGGGGGATGGACACACTGAAAGCGCACACTCTGACCCATGCCCCACAGTTCATCCCAGCTGGTCCTCTGACTTACCAGCTCCAGCACAGCACAACCAGCAGCGCCAGTACAGTAAACAAGTTGACAGATAGACAACTTGGTAGGTTTGGGGACACGCTTGCATCTATCAAGTAACGTGCGTGCTACCTTTCACGTTAACACGGTCTTCGGTGGAGCCCATTTTCGGAAGAACCAAGGTTCGAAGAAAGGGCGAAGGCAATTATTGGAGAGGTGCGTGAAGTGCGGGCGCACCTAAACGATTTCCAAAGGCGTCTACTAATTGGACGATGGATCTTGGCGCAAAACTCCTGACTCTGCGGCCAAGAGGTACGACAAAAACAGGACATTGGCGCAAAACGCCTGACTCTGCTTCATCTCACGCGGTGCCAGGACTTCTGCTTGCGAAGATGCGCAAATTATTTGGATGGATGGATGGATGGATGGATGCATGCAAGGATGGATGGATGGATGGATGGATGCATGCAAGGATGGATGGATGGATGGATGGAGGGACGGACGGACGGACGGACGGACGGACGGACGGACGGACGGACGGACGGACGGACGGACGGACGGACGGACGGACGGACGGACGGACGGACGGACGGACGGACGGACGGACGGACGGACGGACGGACGGACGGACGGACGGACGGACGGACGGATGGATGGATGGATGGATGGATGGATGGTAGGCTGGGTGGATGGATGGATGGATGGATGGATGGATGGATGGATGGATGGATGGATGGATGGATGGATGGATGGATGGATGGATGGATGGATGGATGGATGGATGGATGGATGGATGGATGGATGGATGGATGGATGGATGGATGGATGGATGGATGGATGGCTGGCTGGCTGGCTGGCTGGCTGGCTGGCTGGCTGGCTGGCTGGCTGGCTGGCTGGCTGGCTGGCTGGCTGGCTGGCTGGCTGGCTGGCTGGCTGGCTGGCTGGCTGGCTGGCTGGCTGGCTGGCTGGCTGGCTGGCTGGATGGATGGATGGGTTACAGTTTTGACGTGCGCTTTCCCAAAAATCCTTCAATCCTGTTTTTGTCGTACCATCTTGGCCGCAGAGTCAAGAGTATTGCGCCAAGATCCATCGTCCAATTAGTAGACGCCAGTGGAAATCGTCACAGCGAGTCCACTCTTCACGCACCTCTCAAAATAAATTGGCTTCGCCCTTTCTTCGAACCTTTGGTTTTTCCGAAAATGGGCTCCGCCGGATTAAGTGCCAGCACATTGATCAAGAGGTGCAAGCCAGCACACGAGCTGCCTCTCAAAATACGACAAAGTCGCAGTGGCATATCCCTCGCTGGCAAGTCCTGACCGTCCTGTTACTTCAAAAGATGCCCCGTTACACCACCCTACCACGCCCTAGGTCGCAGGTGGCTGCCGGACACACGCAACATCCATGGCCCTACGCGCCCTAACATCAGTGGCCCTACACGCCCAGCTCGTGACACCTGGCCAGGATTGCCTCCAACCGCGATCATATCCGCTGACTGCTGTGGCGACAAAGGGGGGCTGCCTTGCGAAGCTGTAGGGCAGACATGGGTGGTTGCAGCAAGCGAGCTGTCATCTGCCGGGAAGGCATGCCACGCTAGGGGTGCCGGGAAGGCATGTCCTCCGAATGTCCAGAACCGGTTCAATGTGTGGCAAGAAGAATAATTGATAGATGATAGCCAATACTTTTAGAATCACCCCACCTGGCAGGGTGTTTGCGCATGGCAAGACCTATGGATGGATGCCAGCCTATACTTATAAAACCACCGACATGACAAGGTGTTTCAATTTGTACGGTGACAGCATCAGCATCAACTATGCCACAGGTAATGGGTCGCTTGCTGCCCCAGCCCCGTGTGGGGCCATCCTGCACAGTCGCCAGTATAACAGGGACACACACACCCATCGCCACGCGGACCCACCTTGAGGCAGCGCACCAACTTGCCGCTGTCAGCCGCCCACACGTTGATGGCTGTATCGCGTGAACTGCCGCCAGCACATCAGGCCATTCACACAGGAAAAGGAAGGCAGGTGGAAGAGAGTACGGGTGCAATTGTTTGCGGACCAAGTGCACAGGCCTCATGAGACCCAGGTGGCACTTTTCATTTGTAGGCAGACACCCGTTGCCCCAACGTGCACACCAAGAGCTTGCTCTGGATAAGGAGCAAATAGGCTGGTTTTCAAGAGGCGGCGCGCAGCTTGATTCGCTCCCTAGGACCGCCAACTGCACTTCAGCCAAGGCAACCGGAGGGACCACACCACCACCATGTGTGCTCAGCGGGAAGCAGTCACAGGCATGCTGGCGTGCTCATGAGCCGATAGACCCACATCGGTACGGGATGGTGTGTCTGGAAACAAGGGAGTTGCCTTGCCAAGCCGTCGGTAGCGCACCATGCCCAAGCCCAGTGCAGCAGATCGCAGCGCCCACCATGAAAGAATCTCTTTACATGCCACTCCACCGTAGTGTCTCTCCCCTCCCCCCCTTCCCCCCCCCCCCCTGGTCTAACACTCTGACTCCCCACTGGCCCCACCCCCCCGTTCCCCTGTCCCTTCTGAGTGCCCACCCATCTGAGTGCCCACCCATCTGAGTGCCCCCCCCAACCTTGTGTATATCAAGCCGTCGCCGCCCCACTTGACGCAGCTGACCGCCTGCGTGTGGCTGCCCAGCACCAGCGTGCACTGCCGCGTGGCCGCGCTCCAAATGCGCACTGTGAAGTCCTTGGAAGACGTCGCGAACCGGTCGCAGGGATAGACCACGTGCGCCGGCTCCCACGCAACGCTGGTGACCCACTTGCGGTGGCCCTGGGCACGAGAAAATGAGAGAGAGGAGAAAAGGGGGAAAGGGGGGAAAAGGAAATGAGAGTAAAGACGAGAAACGAGGGAAAGAGGAAATGAGAGAAAGAGGAGAAAAGAGGGGGAAAAGGAGCAGCCAGGGGCTACCATTCACAAAACTACCAGAATCCAGGTTTATCCGAAACCGCTCGATATATTCTTGGGTGGGGGTCATCCTTGGGGGCATCGTGGGCATGTCGCAAGGATGGCAGCGTGGCCAAAGGGCAGGGGAGGTAACCACGCAGCCGCCAGCACAACCACCAATGGAGCACAGCCACGCAGCCACATACACAGACACAGACACTCACAATCACAATCACAATCACACTCACACACACACAGACATCACACACACAGCCACATAGCCACACACACAGACACTCACACACACAGACATCACACACACAGACAGACACACACGGACATCCCTCCCCCCACACACACCACCCCCACCCCCACCCCCACCACCCCCACCCCCACGACACACACACGCCTGATGGCCACGGTAATACCAGGTAAAATCTCCGTGCATGTGCACCAGGGCATGCTGCATCCAGGTTGCGTCCC
Organism: Mesostigma viride; assembly: GCA_009746045.1. Taxonomy (NCBI): domain Eukaryota; kingdom Viridiplantae; phylum Streptophyta; class Mesostigmatophyceae; order Mesostigmatales; family Mesostigmataceae; genus Mesostigma; species Mesostigma viride. Next base: position 1,375,213 of record RPFO01000670.1, on the reverse strand, counting down.
ACCACCCACCCCGTCACCAGGCCACTTTTCGAGATGTTGGTGGTGGGATGGTCTTGGTGGAATGTTGGTGGTGGAATGCTGGTGGTGGGATGGTCTTGGTGGAATGTTGGTGGTGGAATGCTGGTGGTGGGATGGTCGTGGTGGAATGCTGGTGGTGGGATGTTGGTGGTGGAATGTTGGTGGTGGAATGTTGGTGGTGGAATGTTGGTGGTGGAATGTTGGTGGTGGGATGGTCGTGGTGGGATGGTCGTGGTGGGATGGTCTTGGTGGGATGCTGGTGGTGGAATGGTCTTGGTGGGATGCTGGTGGTGGAATGCTGGTGGTGGGATGGTCGTGGTGGAATGTTGGTGGTGGAATGTTGGTGGTGGAATGCTGGTGGTGGGATGTTGGTGGTGGAATGCTGGTGGTGGGATGGTCGTGGTGGAATGTTGGTGGTGGAATGTTGGTGGTGGAATGCTGGTGGTGGGATGTTGGTGGTGGAATGCTGGTGGTGGGATGGTCGTGGTGGAATGTTGGTGGTGGAATGTTGGTGGTGGAATGCTGGTGGTGGGATGTTGGTGGTGGAATGTTGGTGGTGGGATGGTCTTGGTGGAATGTTGGTGGTGGAATGCTGGTGGTGGAATGTTGGTGGTGGAATGCTGGTGGTGGAATGCTGGTGGTGGAATGTTGGTGGTGGAATGCTGGTGGTGGGATGGTCTTGGTGGGATGCTGGTGGTGGAATGCTGGTGGTGGGATGGTTGTGGTGGAATGTTGGTGGTGGAATGTTGGTGGTGGAATGCTGGTGGTGGGATGTTGGTGGTGGAATGTTGGTGGTGGGATGGTCGTGGTGGAATGCTGGTGGTGGGATGTTGGTGGTGGAATGCTGGTGGTGGGATGGTCGTGGTGGAATGCTGGTGGTGGGATGTTGGTGGTGGAATGCTGGTGGTGGAATGTTGGTGGTGGAATGCTGGTGGTGGGATGTTGGTGGTGGAATGCTGGAGGTGGAATGCTGGTGGTGGAATGCTGGTGGTGGGATGGTCTTGGTGGAATGTTGGTGGTGGAATGTTGGTGGTGGGATGGTTTTGGTGGAATGTTGGTGGTGGAATGTTGGTGGTGGAATGCTGGTGGTGGGATGGTTTTGGTGGAATGCTGGTGGTGGGATGGTCTTGGTGGAATGTTGGTGGTGGGATGGTCTTGGTGGAATGTTCGTGGTGGAATGCTGGTGGTGGGATGGTCTTGGTGGAATGCTGGTGGTGGAATGTTGGTGGTGGAATGTTGGTGGTGGAATGCTGGTGGTGGGATGGTCTTGGTGGGATGGTCGTGGTGGAATGCTGGTGGTGGAATGCTGGTGGTGGGATGGTCTTGGTGGAATGTTGGTGGTGGAATGCTGGTGGTGGGATGGTCTTGGTGGAATGTTGGTGGTGGGATGGTCGAGGTGGGATGGTCGTGGTGGAATGCTGGTGGTGGAATGCTGGTGGTGGGATGGTCTTGGTGGAATGTTGGTGGTGGAATGCTGGTGGTGGGATGGTCTTGGTGGAATGTTGGTGGTGGGATGGTCGTGGTGGGATGGTCTTGGTGGAATGCTGGTGGTGGGATGGTCTTGGTGGAATGCTGGTGGTGGGATGGTCTTGGTGGAATGTTGGTGGTGGGATGTTGGTGGTGGGATGGTCTTGGTGGAATGTTGGTGGTGGAATGCTGGTGGTGGGATGGTCTTGGTGGAATGTTGGTGGTGGAATGCTGGTGGTGGGATGGTCTTGGTGGAATGGTTTTGGTGGTGGAATGTTGGTGGTGGGATGGTCTTGGTGGAATGTTGGTGGTGGGATGCTGGTGGTGGGATGGTCTTGGTGGAATGGTTTTGGTGGAATGCTGGTGGTGGGATGGTCTTGGTGGAATACTGGTGGTGGAATGCTGGTGGTGGGATGGTCTTGGTGGAATGTTGGTGGTGGAATGCTGGTGGTGGGATGGTCTTGGTGGAATGTTGGTGGTGGGATGGTCGAGGTGGGATGGTCGTGGTGGAATGCTGGTGGTGGAATGCTGGTGGTGGGATGGTCTTGGTGGAATGTTGGTGGTGGAATGCTGGTGGTGGGATGGTCTTGGTGGAATGTTGGTGGTGGGATGGTCGTGGTGGGATGGTCTTGGTGGAATGCTGGTGGTGGGATGGTCTTGGTGGAATGCTGGTGGTGGGATGGTCTTGGTGGAATGTTGGTGGTGGGATGTTGGTGGTGGGATGGTCTTGGTGGAATGTTGGTGGTGGAATGCTGGTGGTGGGATGGTCTTGGTGGAATGTTGGTGGTGGAATGCTGGTGGTGGGATGGTCTTGGTGGAATGGTTTTGGTGGTGGAATGTTGGTGGTGGGATGGTCTTGGTAGAATGTTGGTGGTGGAATGCTGGTGGTGGGATGCTGGTGGTGGGATGGTCTTGGTGGAATGGTTTTGGTGGAATGCTGGTGGTGGGATGGTCTTGATGGAATGTTGGTGGTGGGATGTTGGTGGTGGGATGGTCTTGGTGGAATGTTGGTGGTGGAATGGTCTTGGTGGAATGTTGGTGGTGGGATGGTCGTGGTGGAATGTTGGTGGTGGGATGGTCTTGGTGGAATGCTGGTGGTGGAATGTTGGTGGTGGAATGTTGGTGGTGGAATGCTGGTGGTGGGATGGTTTTGGTGGAATGTTGGTGGTGGGATGTTGGTGGTGGGATGGTTTTGGTGGAATGTTGGTGGTGGGATGGTCTTGGTGGAATGTTGGTGGTGGAATGCTGGTGGTGGGATGGTCTTGGTGGGATGCTGGTGGTGGAATGCTGGTGGTGGGATGGTCGTGGTGGAATGTTGGTGGTGGAATGTTGGTGGTGGAATGCTGGTGGTGGGATGTTGGTGGTGGAATGTTGGTGGTGGGATGGTCGTGGTGGAATGCTGGTGGTGGGATGTTGGTGGTGGAATGCTGGTGGTGGGATGGTCGTGGTGGAATGCTGGTGGTGGGATGTTGGTGGTGGAATGCTGGTGGTGGAATGTTGGTGGTGGAATGCTGGTGGTGGGATGTTGGTGGTGGAATGCTGGAGGTGGAATGCTGGTGGTGGAATGCTGGTGGTGGGATGGTCTTGGTGGAATGTTGGTGGTGGAATGTTGGTGGTGGGATGGTTTTGGTGGAATGTTGGTGGTGGGATGGTTTTGGTGGAATGCTGGTGGTGGGATGGTTTTGGTGGAATGCTGGTGGTGGGATGGTCTTGGTGGAATGTTGGTGGTGGGATGGTCTTGGTGGAATGTTGGTGGTGGAATGCTGGTGGTGGGATGGTCTTGGTGGAATGCTGGTGGTGGAATGTTGGTGGTGGAATGTTGGTGGTGGAATGCTGGTGGTGGGATGGTCTTGGTGGGATGGTCGTGGTGGAATGCTGGTGGTGGGATGGTCTTGGTGGAATGTTGGTGGTGGGATGGTCGAGGTGGGATGGTCGTGGTGGAATGCTGGTGGTGGAATGCTGGTGGTGGGATGGTCTTGGTGGAATGTTGGTGGTGGAATGCTAGTGGTGGGATGGTCTTGGTGGAATGTTGGTGGTGGGATGGTCGTGGTGGGATGGTCTTGGTGGAATGCTGGTGGTGGGATGGTCTTGGTGGAATGCTGGTGGTGGGATGGTCTTGGTGGAATGTTGGTGGTGGGATGTTGGTGGTGGGATGGTCTTGGTGGAATGTTGGTGGTGGAATGCTGGTGGTGGGATGGTCTTGGTGGAATGTTGGTGGTGGAATGCTGGTGGTGGGATGGTCTTGGTGGAATGGTTTTGGTGGTGGAATGTTGGTGGTGGGATGGTCTTGGTGGAATGTTGGTGGTGGAATGCTGGTGGTGGGATGCTGGTGGTGGGATGGTCTTGGTGGAATGGTTTTGGTGGAATGCTGGTGGTGGGATGGTCTTGGTGGAATGCTGGTGGTGGAATGCTGGTGGTGGGATGGTCTTGGTGGAATGTTGGTGGTGGAATGCTGGTGGTGGGATGGTCTTGGTGGAATGTTGGTGGTGGGATGGTCGAGGTGGGATGGTCGTGGTGGAATGCTGGTGGTGGAATGCTGGTGGTGGGATGGTCTTGGTGGAATGTTGGTGGTGGAATGCTGGTGGTGGGATGGTCTTGGTGGAATGTTGGTGGTGGGATGGTCGTGGTGGGATGGTCTTGGTGGAATGCTGGTGGTGGGATGGTCTTGGTGGAATGCTGGTGGTGGGATGGTCTTGGTGGAATGTTGGTGGTGGGATGTTGGTGGTGGGATGGTCTTGGTGGAATGTTGGTGGTGGAATGCTGGTGGTGGGATGGTCTTGGTGGAATGTTGGTGGTGGAATGCTGGTGGTGGGATGGTCTTGGTGGAATGGTTTTGGTGGTGGAATGTTGGTGGTGGGATGGTCTTGGTGGAATGTTGGTGGTGGAATGCTGGTGGTGGGATGCTGGTGGTGGGATGGTCTTGGTGGAATGGTTTTGGTGGAATGCTGGTGGTGGGATGGTCTTGATGGAATGTTGGTGGTGGGATGTTGGTGGTGGGATGGTCTTGGTGGAATGTTGGTGGTGGAATGGTCTTGGTGGAATGTTGGTGGTGGGATGGTCGTGGTGGAATGTTGGTGGTGGGATGGTCTTGGTGGAATGCTGGTGGTGGAATGTTGGTGGTGGAATGTTGGTGGTGGAATGTTGGTGGTGGAATGCTGGTGGTGGGATGGTTTTGGTGGAATGTTGGTGGTGGGATGTTGGTGGTGGGATGGTTTTGGTGGAATGTTGGTGGTGGGATGGTCTTGGTGGAATGTTGGTGGTGGAATGCTGGTGGTGGGATGGTCTTGGTGGAATGCTGGTGGTGGAATGTTGGTGGTGGGATGCTGGTGGTGGAATGTTGGTGGTGGAATGCTGGTGGTGGGATGGTCTTGATGGAATGTTGGTGGTTGGATGTTGGTGGTGGAATGTTGGTGGTGGAATGCTAACCGTCTCCACGGACGCCACACGAGGGGCACCCGCCCGCAGACAGCATAAGGCCAGCTCTTGGGCCGCATGACATGCGTGAGTGGGGCACATGGAATTGGTCCCTGTCGGCACCAGCAGATGGCTAGAATCTTCCATTCCCCCCCTTCCCCCAAAACCTTTCGCACCGTACCTTGAGGGCGCCCCCCAGCGCGACACCTGTCTCAGGATCCCACAGCCGCACCTCCCCGTTCATGTCCCCCGTGACCAAGTACTTGCCGTCGGGCGACCAGCTGGTGCAGAGCACCCAGTTGGTGTGGCCTGTGTGTGTGCGTGTGCGTGTGTGGGCGTGCATATGTGGGCGGGTGGTGTGAGGGGCATGTGCGGGTGGCACATGTTGGTAGCATTCGGGGCAATGGAAGGGGCCATGTTAGGGGGCCATGTTAGGGGGGCACATAAGGGGGTAGCACAAAAGGGGCATGCAAGGGGCCCCTCATGGTCAGGTAAGGGCGGGTGGTTGGGCGGAAGCGCCACAACAACAGCGTGCACGAGGCAGCATGACCCAGTGGCGAGCAGCAGCGCCCAGCTCGACGACAGTATCAACAGCAGCAGCAGCAACAGCATCAGCAACAACAACAGCAGCAACCACCAGGCGTGACTGAGGAAATTCCCAAAGGCCTTCTGGCGGCTGCTGGAGGCCATGTGGCGAAATGAGGTGTGTAGGGTGAGGCTCCACACGTGGTGTGCGCGGCAATCAATGGAACGATGGAACCAGACCCCTCCAGTCTCGTGCTGCGCGCTGGCAGCACGATGCTGGCACCCGCCACTTGTGGCCATGTGCAGCAGGGCAGGGGGTGAGGGACCCCCACGTGCCAACCCCATCGCAAGGCAATCCCTAGAAAGCGCTTGAACTTCGCTTATCTGGGCACTTGAAACTAGCACACGCAGAACCACTCACAACCAGCACACACGCATGGTAAGGCCACTGCGTGTGCTGCGTTACTGACAAATGGGGGCACAATGTCACAAATTAAACGTTCCCTGCAAACGCCAAACCCTGCGGGGGGGCGAAGCTTCTGGGTGCAAAAACAACCCTGTGTCATAGCAGGGTGATGGCGCCATGACCCGTGCGCAAGCAGCCAAGCCCAGCAGCACCAACAAAAAGGGCAAGAGTACATCAAAGGGAATTCCTAAAACCGTCAGCCAGGAATATCACAACCCCCCATGGGGGGAGAGAGCGATGATGCAGCCATCATGCCACACGTTTGCCCTTGTATCCCCCCCCCCCGCCACTGCCCATGTGCACTCGTACCTTTGCCCGTGTGCAGCGGCGTGGCGGTCGTCAGGTCCCAGAACCGCACGGTGGCGTCGCCTGACCCGCTGGCGAGCCGCTTTCCGTCGGGTGAGAAGGCGACGGAGAGAACGGCCTCCGTGTGGCCTGTGTGCAGGTGACAAGGGGGGGGGAGGGGGGGAAACGGGGGGGAGGGGGAAGGGGGAAGGGGAAGGGGGAAGGGGGAAGGGGGAAGGGGAAGGGGGAAGGGGGAAGGGGGAAGGGGAAGGGGAAGGGGGAAGGGGGAAGGGGGAAGGGGAAGGGGGAAGGGGAAGGGGGAAGGGGAAGGGGAAGGGGGAAGGGGGAAGGGGAAGGGGGGGGGGGGGGATCCAAAAGAAAGGAGGGGTGGGGGCTGGGGCGATGGATTCAGGGAACGAGAGAAAGGGGGGAGGAGAGAAGGTGGAAGCCCCTGTCACAAACCACACGCTGGTTTGATGAATCTGCTGCCATCACACAAAACCAATGCTGCAAGTCGCGTATGCCACCGAGCAAAGGGGCACGTTTTTCACCCCAAGATGATGGACTACAGGTGTGACAGTAGAGCTGGCCAATCATGAACGTCCCGTTACAGATTGCTCTTTCAGGTGTCATCTCACAACACTATGCCCTGCAAACGCGCAGCAACCATACCAAATCCATACCACAGGCAAGGCCACAGGAGCGACTGCCTGCACCGCCCCGACCATCCCTTCTGCTACCATATTCTTTCACCGACCCTCCAGGTGGTCCCTGCCTGGCTTGACGCCATTGGACGGGTCACCGCGCATTGGCACAGGAGCGTAACACAGTGGGTGGCAGCGGGCTGGGTGCTAGCTCAAGAGCCCCCGTTGGTGCCACCTGTGGGGTGCACTATACACGTACACGCAGGCGTGTCCCCGACACGCAAGGCCCTGCCATCGCAATAGACCCACCCACTACCTGCCATGAAGATACCATGCCCCACCGGTCACTTATACACATGCTTCACACTACCTGTCACGGACACACCTCACTCCTATCTCCACACGACTGTCACGAACACGCCTAGCTCCTCTCTCCACAAAACTGTCACGGACATGCCTAGCTTCTCTCTCCACACACCTGTCATTGTGGAGGAGCATCGCGTGACCTGGCGCACGTGGAAGACGGCCTGGGGGCGGAACGTGATGCGAAGAAGGGACTCGAGGGAGACTGCGGGGCACGGAAAGGGGGGGGGGGGGGGGGGGGGGAGGAAGTATGGATACATGGGGGGATTGCGGGTTGAGGGTTGAGGGTTGAGGTTGAGGGTTGGGGGGCAGGGGCAGGGGCAGGGGCAGGGGCAGGGGCAGGGGCAGGGCAGGGGCAGGGCAGGGGCAGGGGCAGGGCAGGGGCAGGGGCAGGGGCAGGGGCAGGGGCAGGGGCAGGGGCAGGGGCAGGGGCAGGGGCAGGGGCAGGGGCAGGGGCAGGGGCAGGGGCAGGGGCAGGGGCAGGGGCAGGGGCAGGGGCAGGGGCAGGGGCAGGGGCAGGGGCAGGGGCAGGGGCAGGGGCAGGGGCAGGGGCAGGGGAAGGGGCAGGGGCAGGGGAAGGGGAAGGGGCAGGGGCAGGGGCAGGGGCAGGGGCAGGGGCAGGGGCAGGGGCAGGGGCAGGGGCAGGGACAGCCAGGCATGACGCCAGGGCAAAGAACCACCACCACGCCATGCGCGAGAACCTGCTGATGGGCCAGCTGCAGCCCACTGATGCACCATTGATGAAATAAAGGTCAGGATGTGCCAATTGCCTGGGTGTGGGGGCCACACATTGTTTGGAGCAGGCGGCTGGCGAATTGTAGGGGGCGAGGTAGAGAACGGGGGCCGGTCAAACCACAGTCATGGGGGCATGACTGCCTTGATAAGGAGAGCCGCCATAGCCGCCGCAATCACTGGATCCCCCAGTACCATGGCGCATGCCCACAGGACAGCACCATGGTGCATGCCCACAAGATTTGTCACCATGGCGCATGCCCACAAGATTTGTCAGAGCATAGCCCCGTTGCGGGTGTTAGGATCAGTCCCGTGCTGTACTGCTGTGACCATAGGTTGGCACGACCGCGGTGTTGCCAGCAACCGACATTCATTGGCTGCACATCCAGCCGGGACGAGGACGAAGATTGAAGATTGATGAGTCATGGGCTGGGGTTTGGACAATCCATGGCAATAAAGGACAACTACTATGAATGGCGGTGACCCGGGGGGAACAAAAGGGTGGGCATATGACGGGACCAGCACAGCCTCGCCTGGACTGCCCACCTTCGTGTGCCTGCAAGTGCGCCCCCAGCTCCTCCACAAGCTCAAGGTCACCCAGGTAGAACGCGTAGGGCAGCTTTTCCTCCTGTTGGGGTAGCGGCCAGCCGCCGGCACGCAGACGTATGCAGGCATGCGGATGCAGGCCCACAGGCAGAAGCGGCACCGCGAGGGGAGCAGGTTGGGTGAGCAGGATGGGCACCAGCAAGACTGGCATCTGCAACAGCAACAACAGAGGATGGGGACGAGGGTGTGCTTGCCTGGAGAGGTGGGGCAGGCATCAAGAGGCGTGCTCCTGCTACAGTTCACCAGGATGTCCGATGATTATGATTATAATGGTTCCATGTCGGATATAATGATAATAATGGTTCCATGTCTAATCATAAAGCCATGCTTCGGTGTCAGCTTCTTATGCAAGGTGCCAGCTGCTGTTATATTGGGATGGCAGGGCCAGGGGGGAGGGGGGAGAACTTGGCGGCACGCACATGAACTAGGGTTGACGGCATGTGCGCTAGGGATGAACTAGGGTTGGCGGCGGGATGAACTTGGGTTGGCGGCATGTGCACTAGGATGAACTAGGGCTGGCGGAATGTGCACTAGGGATGAACTAGGGAGCAGTGGGGCCCTCGGGGCGGGCAGAGACAAGGAGATGCGAGAGGGCGCGCAGTGATACGCACAGGAAGAGGGTAAGGGATCGGAACGGAAGGGAAAAAAGGAAGGGAAGGAGAAACGGAAGCAACATTTTGACTTGCAGTCCCAGATGAATACGTGGACAGGGCCTAACGTTCTCTCAAAAAAAGCACAGAATCGAAGGCCATATGATAACAACCAATGCATAGGGGATCTGATTAGCTACACTAAATGGTGGAACTTACATTTTCAAGCAGACTATTTAGTAGGTTTTGCAGTTGCTCGGGGGTAACGTTCTGGGGTAAATCGAGCTGAGGACCTACGGCCGCTCCTGCAGAATCGACTAGTTGGATAATTACGTTATTCATCGCTACATCCCCGCCACTCGGGTTACTATTCGATTTCGACATTTTTCGTGCTCAATCGCCCGAATAATGTCTAAATTCCTGTTCTTACTCTAAAATCGGATTCCTCCATAACATCACGGACGTCCGTAGGGCTCATACGTTCTTAATTGTCGCTTGTGCCCTATTGATAAAATTATCATACGGCCAATGTGCTATGATAATATCAGAGGAACGATTGCCAAGGTTGCTTCTCGCCCACCGCCGACCGCCATGGCTTCACACTTCACACTCGAAGGTCTGCGACTCGCTGCTGGCGAGTTGACTATTGCGGCTGCAGCGAGGAAAACCTATTTATTTATTTGCTCAATACTTTCAGTCTTTCACAACTTCCAGTGCAACTGCGCACAAGTTTACACTGTTCTTTGGAAACGTTTCCTATAATTTTGCCCAAAAGCATTGTAAACGGCAGAACAACAAAATTAGACCAAACCCTCGCACCGTGCGTGCCAACTGCTCATGGCGTTTACAGGGAGAAAAATCATGGCGATTTATGTCTAGCAGCAAAGCCAGTTCCATCTCTGAGGCAATATATAAGGAGATCAACGACATTAATTTTAATAGGCCATTTTACCGATTCGCGTTCCTACAGCAGTTTTTGGCAGCATTCACTTCGCTGCAGGAAACGCGATAATTTCTTGGCATTGGTGTTCGGCGCGTTCTGCAAATGAAGCGCCCCGACTTTACTTGATACTCCATTAGCCCTAAAGTGAAAAAGTATCTTGCTTCCGAGTATAGGAAAAGCCCTGCGTTTCTCAACTTGACTGGGCCAAAATGCCTTTGCCCGACGCTGTTCTGCGCTGCAAGGTTGCCCTAATAGGTGAGCACGAGGCCTTGGAGCGGAAGTAACTAGCCGATGCGAACAATCTCGTCTCGACGGTGCGAAGCCTGCGGTTTTTTCCTGCGCGCTCTGTCTTGGGAAAATTCTTGACGTATGGCAACATGGTTTGGAGACTGGACGATGAGAGGGACGCATGGCAAGCAGCTGGCTGCTTGCAATCAAGTGCTATTTTGACGACATCTACTTGCCACGATCATGTAATACTGCGCTTACATCAGGATATCATACAACGATTATATTCATGTTTATATGCCCGTGCAAACGACTTCTAGTACTGTGTAAATTGTGTATGATATTTCCATAATGGTACAGTTTGGTGTCCACCGTGCACAGTACAGAAGCTTTATTGTATTGGAGGGTTTTCTAGGAATCGTGTTCTGCAAACTTTCCCTTCAAGTAGCTACTTCTAATTGTGTCTATTCTTAGGCTACACGCTACAGTTGATAGCCCACCGCTACAGGTATGGCACACAAAGCCTGACTGCTACTATTTTCATCCAATTCCAATTCACTGTGCATCCATATGCGGTGACCTGTTGTATGCCCAGGTGACCCTGCTGTGGGCAAGAGCGCGCTGGCCAACATGTTCCAGAGTAAAGGGACTAACTTCCTCAAGAACTACCGCATGGTACGTGTGCCAGCACGCGCGCATGTGGGCCACTGCTTACTTGTGGAAGAGGGTCTTGAGTCATGGTTGTCCATGCACCTGCACGTTCCGTGGATGGGGTTGCTGGGGGTTCTGTGCTTGCTGGGGACGCTAGACGTATGGTATTTGTTTCATTGCATCGCTTACTGTATTTTGTATTATGCATAGTCTCAGGGAAATGCAGCGCTCTTCCCATCCGATTGCTTGGTTAGGCTACCTGAGATAACTCATGGGGGGCTGTGTGTAGAATGGCAGGGCAGGGCAGGGCAGGGCAGGGCAGGGCAGGGCAGGGCAGGGCAGGGCAGGGCAGGGCGGGGCGGGCGGGGCGGGGCGGGGCGGGCGGGGCGGGGCGGGCGGGGCGGGGCGGGGCGGGGAAGGGCAGGACTATGTAGGCAAACGCAAGTAGCAAGTATGGCGTATGTATTCAAACGTTGGTGGTGCAGCTGTCTGGCCAGTGGGCAGGCTGTGGCAGGGATGATCACTGAATGGAGGGAGGGAGGGAGGGAGGGAGGGAGGGAGGGAGGGAGGGAGGAGGGAGGGAGGGAGGGAGGGAGGGAGGGAGGGAGGGAGGGAGGGAGGGAGGGAGGGGCGGGGGGCGGAGGGCCGGGCAGGCGGGCGGGCGGGCGGGCGGGCGGGCGGGCGGGCGGGCGGGCGGGCGGGCGGGCGGGCGGGGGCGGGCGGGCGGACGGACGGACGGACGGACCGACCGACCGACAGGCCGACGGGCCGACGGAACGACGGGAGGGAGGGAGGAGGGAGGGAGGGAGGGAGGGAGGGAGGGAGGGAGGGAGGGAGGGAGGGAGGGAGGGAGGGAGGGAGGGAGGGAGGGAGGGAGGGAGGGAGGGAGGGAGGGAGGGAGGGAGGGAGGGCTGGGTGGCTGGCAAGGATCATTATTGCTATAAAAGGGTGTTCCTCATGGGTGCCGCACTGTCTTCGATTCTGGCATCTGATACCACCTGGCTGCCTATCCACCTGTTTCTTGTCCACCCCTGCATGCCCTTTCCCGCCCAGACCGCCGGCGTGGAGGTGGTGGTGTGCCCCGTGCCCATCCCCGACACCAGCGCGGTCGTGGAGCTGTTCCTGTTCGACACGGGGGGGCAGGACATCTTCAACGACATGACCTCCAAATATGTGCGTGGGGGGGAGGTCGGGGGAATCTCATGGTAGAGCAGCAAGGGTACAGCAGGCATCGCCGCAAGGCGTGGCTGTGCCTTGACATATGATGATGGCGAGCATTAGTTGGGCTGTTGATGTGGCGATGCATGTGCCCCGTAATGAAATGTAGTTCATGCGTGCGAGCACACACATAGCCAGCCCAGATAAATGCCGCGTAATGTCGAGCCGCGTTGACTGAATCTGCTAAAAATGGGTCTGCTCTATGAGGAGCCATGCAGGTTCCCCGGTGGCAAGCAGAGCGAGTGCCATTAGTCGCATGGCGTGACACACAACGGGACAGGCGTGTGATGTGGGAGAGGTGAAGGGCAAGGAGTGATGCGAGATAGGGGAGAGAAGAGTGGGAACTCATGGCCGCGGGGGGCATGGCTTGAGAGGTGATGGGGTTTGCCTCCCATAATCTCCCTCCCGCCTGACGGTCCCTACCGGTGCATTGCTGAACGATCCTAACATAGGCGGTGCGCTACTATCCGCTCGTGTACTTGATGTGCTCCAGTAGTCGGTCGTGTGCTGGGCAAACCGGCTGGTACATGCCTTGTGGCCACCCGTGCAGCTTCACCACTTTGAGGCCAGCCCTTGCGTTCCACGTAACTGACCAGTGGCTTCTTGGAGGGCGATGCTGCGGCCCTCGAATTCTGCGGTGGGCATGCCTGCAGTGGGAAGGCATCAACACGTTCATTCTCTGTTACGACGCCACCAATATGAAGTCTTTCGACAGCTGCGGTGAGTGCCACCAGGGTCCCTTGGAGCTGGTGGGTGTCGTCGGTAGCGGCAGGGGCACGACTGGCGCTGGAGAGTGATTAGGCGCTTTCTCCCAGCAGGAGGGCTAATTTAAGAGCCGAGGAGACAGGTCTACCCACGCTGCTCCGTGGGATGGCGATGTGGTCATGGGTCATGGGTGGCTGCTCAACGGTGTGTGCGTCTGCTGACAGCAGCTCATCCCTTGGTGCATGGAAGAAGTTGCCTGGGGCATTTCAGATTGTGACAGGGTTATACATGGCTGGGTGCGGCCGCTACTAAGCAAGGATATTTGTTGAGCAGCAAAACCTGTGCCGACATGACAAGGCTCTAGCAGCATTGTAACCTTCAATCAATTCACGCCCCTTTGAAAATGGGTAGGGTTTGGGGAAGAGGGTCAGGCAAAAACCAGGCTGGTTGTGACTCTGTTTAGTGGGTGTTGATGGATGCCTCTATTTTGGTCTGGGCAGGGCATGCGGAGCATGCCTCCCGACCACGCCCTTGTCGCGCGCCTAACAACGTGCGCTTCCTGCTATGCCTTGTGCCCTGCGTGTTCCCGTTCCTCTACCTCCCGTGGTGGCCCGACAATATGTGCTGGGTTCTTCCTTGCCTTGTACCCTGCGTATGCCTGCTGCCGCACCGGCTGTGCGTGTGCCTGCTCCTGCACCCGGCCCCTTGTGTGTCTATGCCCACGCGTTGCTGGCCCCCCTGCAGAGAAGTGGTTCACCCTCGTCCAGAAGCTGCGGCCAGACAAGCCCATCCCTGGTACGCGGCTGCCAGCAAGTAGATAGCAGCAGTGGATGGAGCAGTGGATGAAGCAGCAGATAAAAGCAAGGGATAAAGGCACGGTACATACTGATTCGATTGCCCTCGCAAAGCGTTGGAGCAGTGGATGGGCGTGCATGGCTGTCTCTTAGGGAATGAAAGCCTGTTTGTGTGATCAAGATCTAGTCGGATGCTGCTACTTTCATGGTGGTGGCCGCAATGACAACATCTTGTTGCTGTGGTTACGGTGATGATGTCGCAATCCCAACCTCGCTTTGACATGTCGTCATTTTTTTTTCGTTGCTCTTGTGCTCGCTGCGGCCATGTGTTCATTGATCATGGGGCAATCCACACCCTGCAGGCATCCTGGTGGCCAACAAGATCGACCTGCAGGAGCGCATCTCGGTCGACGTGCACATGGCGGCCAGCTATGCCGAGGGCCATGGGATGAAGTTCTTCGCCTGCTCCGCGGTAGGTGGCGCTTGAATAGCAGGATGCAAGCCAGGGAAGGGTTCTGCCGTGGGAAATGGTGGCCGCACACGACACTGGGGGAGGGGAGCAAGGAGTTGGCGAGATGCCTGTGCGCTTGGATCGAATCCCTGGCCATCGTTGCTTTTTACGACGTGCTTGACTGCTTCACCATGGATTGTTTTGTCTCACATATTAAAAAGCTGGTGTATCCTGTATCTGGTATGTGGTTATCTCCTCTTCTTCCCTTTTGGGGCACGAGGTGTCCCGTTGTTCCCATTGGTGAATCATTTTCTGTTTCTGTTTTGGCCGCCTGCAGTACATCTCAGAATCACAGTCAAAGTGTACACATCGCCGCTCATTAGTACACGCCACCGCAATCACCAAGGAGACATCCTAATTGCAGTCTTCTGACAAGCATGCCCGTCACATATCTCTCTCATGGCCATAATTGCATGTTTGTGCTGTTGCCATGCATTTCGTCATTGACTTGCAGATGCCTCCTGGTGGAGAGATCGAGGCGCCATTCCATTACATTGCAAACACCTTCTACAAGTCGTATGAAGAAAAGATCAAGAAGATCGTGGGATAAGGGTCACTTACCTTTTAGCTCTCATTTTGACGTATACCATCCCCACACAGTCTGCCTAGGTTTGCAGGCATCATGTGCAGAGCTGCCAACTTGGACAGGAAGCACACAGAACCTGACCTGAACGTCCCACAGATAGCAGAAGTACCGTGCAGAAAATCTTTTCGGAAGGCATTCTGTTGTGAGACAACTATTCTTGTGTAGCAGGGTCACTGGCCGGCCCACCTTCGTAGTAGAGATCGCCATGCATCCAGGAATAGTTGTCTCACTTAATACTTGGCAAGCTAGTCTCACTGTGGTAACATTCGATCTAAATTCAATGTTGCCAATATTGCAACAAGTACAAAGACGTGCAACTCTTGTCTTTTATAGTATACGAATTCGGCTATATCTGGTTGGCTGGTTGTCTCCTTGATATGTATTTAAAATATATAATTACTTTGCTGTGGTATCTCTTGTTAGCGTTGGCTTTGTTTATTTTTACGTGGGTACCTTTACTCTGCTGTAAGTAGTTGTATTACTTATTATCAAGGAGACAACTTATATACTAAAAATATAATTACTTACAGCAGAGTGAAAGATTTCACTCAAACCAAAGCAAAAGCCCAGCTATAAACCTATATACAGAGCCATGTCAAAGCTCTATACTACGATAAGACCAATGGAAACGCCTAATTAACGGGAGGAACCTAATAGCCCTGCTGCACCGCAAAATCAGCCCGCGTACGGCGGAGCATGATGTCAGCCATGGCCCGGGTCAGCGCCACCGACAAGCGCTGACGCCAATATGACGTCCAGGTCCGCGCCGACCATTGGGCCCGCTGGCCCTCCAGGTCCATGCAGCCGGTCCTCCCGGAGCCGGCAACACGTACTCCTTGAAGAAGGCGGAGGTCAGGGGCCCCATGGCCCCAAACTCCTCTGGACAGGACAAAGGGCACCACACGACGGTGCCCGACGTCGCCGTAGGCCAGGAGCTTGGCCCGCTCCGCCCGGTCCGCCGTGTAACCTGCCGTGAAAAATGGCTGACGGCGGCATGGCTGACGGCGGAGTTCAGATCTTTTGCGTCTGAGCCCCAAATTCGGTCAGACCACTTGCATTCGATGCGCTTTTTTGAGACGCACATGCCAGTATAATCGGTTACGGCTGAAACGCAGTATTGCATGCCAAAGTTACGCACGTGACAAGCAGCTATGACGGCCCCAAAAGCAAAACGAGGTTTGGAAAAGGAGCTTGCCGGCTCCGAACCGAACCCACTCGCCATCGTCCTGGCCCAGCCTTCTGGGCCCGCCAACCCACCGCCAGCAAACCCATCGCCAAGCGCCTCGCCAGAGCCCAAGAAACCCTGCTACGCACACAAATGGCGACAGCTATTTGAGTACCTACCAAATGACGACCGCTTTTCTTTCAGCAAATGGATGCAACTGTCCAAAGCAGAATGCGTCGAAATAGTGCATGCGTTTCTTAGCACAGGAACGCAAGCTCCATGGGCCCTATGCGCCCATCCACGCCGAGAACGTGGAGAGGTTCCTCACCCTGCCAGCATACGACCACCGCCTCGCCATCATGTGCAGCTTCTACCAGCTACCTATCGACAAAATCGCCGCCAAGATCCGCACCCCAGCCCAGCCTGCGCGGCCGACAGCCACATCGGCTTCCTCCCTCTGCAAGGACGACATCCGAGCAGTGCTGTAGGAGCACGTGACCTGGTCGTTGGCCGAGAAGCTGACCTCGCTGAACACGACGCTCAACACGGTGGAGGCCCGGGTCTCCAATGTGGAAACCAAGGTCGTCCACAAGCTCCAGCCCCACTGGTTCACGACGCTGCACACCGCGGCACAGGCATCGGAAACGCACGCTGCACTTGTCTCTCGCCTTAACCAGGTGGAGGGCAAGTGCGGCGTGCTCATGAAGAAGCTTGAAGCCATCACCGCCCACACCGAGGCCCTGGCCTCACAGGTCCCAAAGATAGCGGAGCAGACGGCCACCATCGCATCCCAGCCACCCCGGCTGGAAGCTGGTGACCTCCCGCCCCTCTCCTATGCGGACCTGCTGCGGACAGCGACCGCCTCCACCACCGACGCCATCGCTACGAAGCTCCAGGAGCTTGAAGACTGACCTTCGCCAGGCTCAACAACGGGAGGCCACCGACCGCGCCCGCCGCGACTGCCGGGTGGTGCATGCTGCGTCGTTTCCCCCAGAAGCCAGGTGAGACGTCAACCTCCCTTGCCGACGAGCTTAAGGACCAGCTCCTTACCCTCATGGGCCTGGTAGGTGAGGTAGAACTGCGTGGGTGCCACCGCCTTCCCCACTCACGGGACAAGGCGGCTCCCCCACCAGTCCTTCTCACCTTCCCCTCCCGTGAGGACAAGCAGCGGTTCCTCTCTCGTCGCAAGCGGTTGCACGACCTCACCTGGGCGCTGGACGACGACCTGACCCCCGCTCAGCAGCAGCAGCGTCGACGTGACCTGTGGCCTGAATACCTCCGCCACAAGCAGGACCCCCAGAAGCCCAAGGTGTACTAGCTGGCGGGGCGGGGACCTGATGATCAACCTGACAAGATGTGGACGCCCCCAGCGGGCTAGACTAGAATAGCCCTAGCTTGACTTCATTGGTAGTCACTGTTGCCATGGCAGCCATGCTTAGAATGTGTGCATATGCCTAGCTGTGCCACCCGATACGTAGTCAAGGGCACCGCTCACGCACGGTACACAACCAGCCACAGCCTTAGCTTAGTCTTTGTACAGCCATGAGGGGATTCATAAGTGTTTGCTCAATTTCATAAATTTTACTCAATTTTTCCACATGTGATTAAATCCTTATATTTGTCAATAAAGCAGGGGTCATCCAGCCTTCAGACCATGAAAATAGACCACCCACAAAAATTGGGCTCATTCTGAGCTCAAATGGTGACATGTGACAGCATACATGTGCAGTTTTTCGTCATTTTCCCCCTTTTCTTACATGAAACAAATATGAATAGTGAACAAATGAACTCATATCAGGCTGGATTCTTGCAGGCAGCATTTATACCATGAAAATAGACCACCCACAAAAATTGGGCTCATTCTGAGCTCAAATGGTGACATGTGACAGCATACATGTGCAGTTTTTCGTCATTTTCCCCCTTTTCTTACATGAAACAAATATGAATAGTGAACAAATGAACTCATATCAGGCTGGATTCTTGCAGGCAGCATTTATACCATGAAAATAGACCACCCACAAAAATTGGGCTCATTCTGAGCTCAAATGGTGACATGTGACAGCATACATGTGCAGTTTTTCGTCATTTTCCCCCTTTTCTTACATGAAACAAATATGAACAGTGGACAAATGAACTCGTATCAGGCTGGGTTCTTGCAGGCAGCATCTATACCATGAAAATAGACCACCCACAAAAATTGGGCTCATTCTGAGCTCAAATGGTGACATTTGACCGCATACATGTGCAGTTTTTCGTCATTTTCCCCCTTTTCTTACATGAAACAAATATGAATAGTGAACAAATGAACTCATATCAGGCTGGATTCTTGCAGGCAGCATCTAGACCATGAAAATAGACCACCCACAAAAATTGGGCTCATTCTGAGCTCAAATGGTGACATGTGACAGCATACATGTGCAGTTTTTCGTCATTTTCCCCCTTTTCTTACATGAAACAAATATGAACAGTGAACAAATGAACTCATATCAGGCTGGGTTCTTGCAGGCAGCATCTAGACCATGAAAATAGACCACCCACAAAAATTGGGCTCATTCTGAGCTCAAATGGTGACATTTGACCGCATACATGTGCAGTTTTTCGTCATTTTCCCCCTTTTCTTACATGAAACAAATATGAATAGTGAACAAATGAACTCATATCAGGCTGGATTCTTGCAGGCAGCATCTAGACCATGAAAATAGACCACCCACAAAAATTGGGCTCATTCTGAGCTCAGATGGTGACATTTGACCGCATACATGTGCAGTTTTTCGTCATTTTCCCCCTTTTCTTACATGAAACAAATATGAACAGTGAACAAATGAACTCATTTCAGGCTGGATTCTTGCAGGCAGCATCTAGACCATAAAAATAGACCACCCACAAAAATTGGGCTCATTCTGAGCTCAAATGGTGACACGTGACAGCATACATGTGCAGTTTTTTGTCATTTTCTCGGTTATCTTACATGAAACAAATATGAATATTGAACAAATGAACTCAGATCAGGCTGGAAACTTGTAAGCAGCATGTAGACCATCAAAATAGACTGTTTACAGCTCAAAAGGTGACAAATGAAAGGAAAACAATGCAGTTTGATGCCATTGCCACTGTTCTCTTGAATAAAACATTTTTGTGCGACCAAATGAACTCGATCGATCATGTCAGGCTGGAAACTTGCAAGCATCAACTGAATCATGAAACTTCATGATTCAATCTGAGATGAAATGGGATGGCACAAGAGCAACCCAGGCCATCGACAAGGCACATGTCTCGGCTGCCAGTGGCACGCCACGTACTCTTTCAGTCCAGCATGAATATACACTGTTTCCGGCCCCACCGTCTAGGTCATCTAGTCGCTCCACACGTAAGCCAGCCATAATTTCAATGCACAAGGATACACATTTCCATCACCATTCATCTTCATCATCCTGAACGACTCGAAAACGCGGAAAAGATAACGGCAGGCTCGAGCTACCATGGTCCGGATTCTCCCGATTTCTGGCCTGCGCTGGTTGTCTCTTTGATACAATAAGTACTAAGACATCACCTTCTACTAGAAGCACTGGCTCACTTAATAATACATCAGAAACTAGTATAAGCTTAGCTGGTAAACCAGTCATTGCTCATAGTCCAGTCATTGGAGAAGTTTGGCCACTGCTGCAATGGGCGGCCGACACCATAGTTGGGCGGAGCTGACACGGATGATGGCACCCACGTGGTCACCGGGCGCCATCGTGGCACGGGCGTCGTGTTCCCAGACATGGCCAGTGTCGCAATTGAGTTGAGCGCAGCCACCGCCACAGAGACCGTGCCAGAGAAGGGGTCAATGGATGGGAGCCGGCGTCCACCAACCTGCACACCACCACCCAGCACATCAAGCCAGCATGCCTTAGGGCACGGTATATGAAGGAATAATCAACAAACCAAACAAATGGTCGCCATGCCAAGGGCCGGGGGGGAGTGCCGAGCTCATGATGACCGTTCGAACCCGAAGCTTGGAGATTGGCAACTTTCACGCCACCGGGGTCACGGCATCCTGGGCACCACCACTCCTCCCCATTTTTATTCCCGTCAATTGCCTTGACGCAGATTGCGTGAGCAAATAGGTTGCAGCTTTCACCATTTCGGCCCCGACAGTTGTTGTCTGCCCCATCGGCATGGCCTAAGAGGCAAACACCCGCAGTTTGTCCATAACACAGTCGTTCTGCCCGCAGCCTCTCTGTTTCACTCAGATACTCCGCCATATCCCCTACAATTTAGCGGACGACGAACTTCATCGTCGACGACGTCATAGGCTGGCACGTTCTCGTTGTGTTCGTGCGCGCATGCCCTGCAGTGTTTTCTTGGCAGACTAGTGCACGCACCTCCACCCGCGCGCGCGCAAACACGGCGGTCAGTGTGCTTTGTTCATTCAAAAATCATGGGCATTCATTGACAATCCTCGAGGTTCGTGCAGTCTGAATTTCGTACAACGGTAGTATGAAGTTCAGACTGGACGGGCAGTCTCGGGGCTTCGATGAGTGAATTCCAGTGAATGCAAGATGAATTGCCGAGACCGACCTGTTAGCAAGGAAATTCAAGTCCTTTTCGTATGTTCAGACTGGACGGGCAGTCTCGGGGCTTCGATGAGTGAATTCCAGTGAATGCAAGATGAATTGCCGAGACCGACCTGTTAGCAAGGAAATTCAAGTCCTTTTCGTATGTTCAGACTGGACGGGCAGTCTCGGGGCTTCGATGAGTGAATTCCAGTGAATGCAAGATGAATTGCCGAGACCGACCTGTTAGCAAGGAAATTCAAGTCCTTTTCGTATGTTCAGACTGGACGGGCAGTCTCGGGGCTTCGATGAGCGAATTCCAGTGAATGTTAATAAAAATACCCATTTACCCGGAAATTCCAGTGAATGCAAGATGAATTGCCGAGACCGACCTGTTAGCAAGGAAATTCAAGTCCTTTTCGTATGTTCAGACTGGACGGGCAGTCTCGGGGCTTCGATGAATGAATTCCAGTGAATGCAAGATGAATTGCCGAGACCGACCTGTTAGCAAGGAAATTCAAGTCCTTTTCGTATGTGCGCGAAACATGAGGGGTGGGAAAACGGAATAAGCACAGAAAACGGAATCAGCGATGGCGGAGAAGACGGCGATGGCACTTTTCAAATCGCATGTCATGGACGTGCACGAGCCGGAATGGTTGGTGGGGACCCCGGTATGCAAGATATTTTCAGGCCCAAACTCAGGGGAGAAGCGGTATCATGCCCATGTGACGGCGTTTAATAAGGAGCACAACATGGTCCATGTGCTCTACACAGACGGGGACGATGAAATAGTAGGGTTAGATGAGGTGCGAGCTGCGCTTTGCGCATGCCCAGGTGTAGAGTTACCCAATCTGCCACCCGACTCGACTGCGCGAGGTTAGGCGGAGATAGTAGAGTGCGTTCGGATCGAAGCAGGTCGCACACCGGGGCACGGCTAGCAAGCAAGCGAAGGCGACCCCGCGCCACAAGCGCCGCCCTCCCCACATAATTGATGACTCAGACTCAGACTAGCCTTATTGATGTGAGTTTAAATTTTTCAGTTTTAGATCCCAGCGTGCAACATACAGGGATGAAAAGCACTTTAACATGTATTATTGTGCTCTGCGACTCCCCAATAGGAGCGCGTGTTTTATCAATGAATTATTTAATTAATAATTTTTTCAGTTGGAAATGACGTCAAAACTGGGCTGAGTTTAAATGTTACTTATATATATATACTGTCCTGAGCCAGTAGACATCGCGCCTTACGCGGATCCGCGCTTTTTACGTTTCAGTTCAGACAACTGGTCTCAGACATGCACGGGGCTCGGCGTGCCATGCTTCCACGTTTGTTGTCTCTTTTCAGACAACTGGTCTCAGACATGCACGGGGCTCGGCGTGCCATGCTGCCACGTTTGTTGTCTCTTTTCAGACAACTGGTCTCAGACATGCACGGGGCTCAGCGTGCCAATGCTTCAGTCCACGTTTGTTGTCTCTTTTCATATACTGTCACATGTCACCATTTGAGCTCAGATCGAATGAGCCCAATTTTTGTAGGTGGTCTAGTATTATGGTTTAAATGTTGCTTGCAAGAATCCAGCTTGATATGAGTTCATTTGGTCATGATTCCTATTTGTTTCATGTAAGAAACCGGTGCAAATGGCGTAAAACTGCATATTCATACTGTCACATGTCACCATTTGAGCTCATAATGAGCCCAATTTTTGTAGGTGGTGTAGTATTATGGTTTAAATGTAGCTTGCAAGAATCCAGCTGGATATGAGTTCATTGGTTCATGATTCCTATTTGTTTCATGTAAGAAACCGGTGCAAATGACAAAAGGTTGCATATTTATACTGTCACATGTCACCATTTGAGCTCATAATGAGCCCAATTTTTGTAGGTGGTCTAGTATTATGGTTTAAATGTAGCTTGCAAGAATCCAGCTCGATATGAGCTCATTTGGTCATGATTCCTATTTATTTCGTGTAAGAAAACGATGAAAATGGCGTAAAACTGCATATTTATACTGTCACATGTCACCATTTGAGCTCATAATGAGCCCAATTTTTGTAGGTGGTGTAGTATTATGGTTTAAATGTTGCTTGCAAGAATCCTGGCAGCTCGATATGAGTTCATTTGGTCATGATTCCTATTTGTTTCATGTAAGAAAAGGGGGAAAATGACGAAAAACTGCACATGTATGCTGTCACATGTCACCATTTGAGCTCAGAATGAGCCCAATTTTTGTGGGTGGTCTATTTTCATGGTCTAGATGCTGCTTGCAAGAATCCAGCCTGAAATGAGTTCATTTGTTCACTATTCATATTTGTTTCATGTAAGAAAAGGGGGAAAATGACGAAAAACTGCACATGTATGCTGTCACATGTCACCATTTGAGCTCATAATGAGCCCAATTTTTGTGGGTGGTCTATTTTCATGGTATAAATGCTGCCTGCAAGAATCCAGCCTGATATGAGTTCATTTGTTCACTATTCATATTTGTTTCATGTCAGAAAAGGGGGAAAATGACGAAAAACTGCACATGTATGCTGTCACATGTCACCATTTGAGCTCAGAATGAGCCCAATTTTTGTGGGTGGTCTATTTTCATGGTCTAGATGCTGCTTGCAAGAATCCAGCCTGAAATGAGTTCATTTGTTCACTATTCATATTTGTTTCATGTCAGAAAAGGGGGAAAATGACGAAAAACTGCACATGTATGCTGTCACATGTCACCACTTGAGCTCAGAATGAGCCCAATTTTTGTGGGTGGTCTATTTTCATGGTCTACATGCTGCCTGCAAGAATCCAGCCTGAAATGAGTTCATTTGTTCACTATTCATATTTGTTTCATGTCAGAAAAGGGGGAAAATGACGAAAAACTGCACATGTATGCTGTCACATGTCACCATTTGAGCTCAGAATGAGCCCAATTTTTGTGGGTGGTCTATTTTCATGGTCTAGATGCTGCCTGCAAGAATCCAGCCTGAAATGAGTTCATTTGTCCACTATTCATATTTGTTTCATGTAAGAAAAGGGGGAAAATGACGAAAAACTGCACATGTATGCTGTCACATGTCACCATTTGAGCTCAGAATGAGCCCAATTTTTGTGGGTGGTCTATTTTCATGGTCTACATGCTGCCTGCAAGAATCCAGCCTGAAATGAGTTCATTTGTCCACTATTCATATTTGTTTCATGTAAGAAAAGGGGGAAAATGACGAAAAACTGCACATGTATGCTGTCACATGTCACCATTTGAGCTCAGAATGAGCCCAATTTTTGTGGGTGGTCTATTTTCATGGTCTAGATGCTGCCTGCAAGAATCCAGCCTGAAATGAGTTCATTTGTCCAGTATTCATATTTGTTTCATGTAAGTAAAGGGGGGAAATGACGAAAAACTGCACATGTATGCTGTCACATGTCACCATTTGAGCTCAGAATGAGCCCAATTTTCGTGGGTGGTCTATTTTCATGGTCTACATGCTGCCTGCAACAGTCCAGCTTTAGGTACCCTCAGATCTGAAAGATTTTTTTTTTACTCATTTGAAGACTTGTGAAATTGAGCAAACACCTATGAATCCCCTCCATGCTACGTCATGGCCTCGATCAGATTACTTGCCCACGCTCCTTGCTATGATATGCTCACATGGGTCTTATTGCACCCACAGTTTGCCGGATCGTTAGCATGTCTTTTAGCTAGCGCGCCCGAATGCAGCTGTGGCATGCCTTTGGCATGAAGGAGACTGGGGGTCTCTGCCCTTTCTCCTGTTGTGCACACACAGGGATTAAAAGCACTTCGGTGCTCCGTGACTCCCCAACGGGAGCACGAGTTTAATTAACCTGCCGTGAGGGAGGCCCCAGCCACGTGGCTAAGAGCCAAGGGCCGCGCCACCGCCGGAAACGTCAATAAGCAGATGCCGGCCACCCCCCTCAAAGTCCAGCACCACGATGTCAGGCCGGTGGTTGCCCAGGGGAATAGAAGGCAGCGCCATCCGCATCCTCGGACCGGATGTTCGCGTGGGGGAAAACCGACGGAACCATGGCGAGCACCACCGTCAGGAGGACAGTGTGCAAATACAAATACCAGTTCTGATTCTGTTGGCCCCCCATGCAGGCAAGGTAGTGAGTCCCCGTGGGATCCAGCGGCTGCCCACAGCTACCACAAGGCCGCCCGGCCGGAACAAGAGGCTGCGGGGCAAATAGCTGGTGCCGGAGCGCCACCGAGTAGTGGCCGGGAGCTAAGGCGAATGGGGGGGCCATGGGAAGAGCACTGAAGGTACGCCGAGCCCACACTCCGCAAGGAAAGCGAGAACAGCCACGCACGCCCCTGGGCGTTGAGGTCCGCGAAAAGAGCCATCCAATCAGCCATGTGCAGAATACCCGCGTAGGTTTTCTGGTGTTTAATTTATCGATGACGCGAGCAGGGAATGCGGCGGGAGATTGATCGGAGGCGACCGAGGGAGTGCCGCGAGGGAGGTGGCGCTGTACCGCCTGAGCGGCACGGACGGGAGAACAGGCCTGCTGGATCTCAGCATAGGCCTCCTGGATGGCGGTGACGAAGGGCAAAGGGCTGCTGGGGTCCAGTCCTGAGGTCAGGCGCTGCAGTTGCCAAAAGGGGCAGGAGCCGGCAGCTTTCCACCCACGACTGAGCGACGGAGCCCAAAAATGCTGCTGGGGCCAGCTAGCCGGGCGGCACGAGTCAGACCACAGTAAACTCTTATATACTTACATCAGAGTACTTAAAGGCACCCATGTAAAAATAAACAAAGCCAACACTAACAAAAGATATACCACGACAAAATGTAACTATACGCAGCAACACGATGTTTTCTGGCATCCGCGGGCTTTTGGTTCCCGCCGCACATTTGAAAGTGATGTCCTCCGGCTTTTTGCCTATACACCGTGTGCAGTTCTTGGACGTTTGGAATCATGGCATGGCTAACGTGATGACTGACTAGCTACCTTTTCAGTGGTTTTCCATTTGCTGGTATTTCCTCGTAAATGGTGGGAGAGCGATCGCAGCAATGGTGCTCACCACTAGACACTCCCGGCCAGCTAGGCTCGAAACACACGCCCTGATCAAGCATGCCGGCTGTTTCCGGCCCCACCGTCTAGGTCATCTAGTCGCTTTACACGTAAGCCAGCCATAATTTCAATGCACACGGATACACATTTCCATCACCATTCATATTCATCATCCTGAACGACTCGAACACGCGGACAAGATAACGGCAGGCTCGAGCTACCATGGTCCGGATTCTCCCGATTTCTGGCCTGCGCTGGTTGTCTCCTTGATACAGCCGGCATGAGACACTCGATCCACACCGCGGAATGAGGTAAAACAGCCTAATAACCGTATGTTGTCTCTGCCCGGACAGGAGAACTTTTGCGGATGACTGTAGGTGTAAGTTGGCGATGCCATGGTAACCGGAGACGTCCGTCCTATAGTCAGCAAAATTGGTGCGAGAGGTCCCCAGTTCGATTCCGGTCGGATTCATTTGCAGATCGCGTTTTTCCGCGTTTTCCGCGGCCCGGCACTGGACGCAAATGGTTTTCACCTTTGCGGAATGCCTGATCAGAGTATGTTGTCTCATTGCGCTGGTTGTCTCCTTGGTATGTTGTCTCACTTTATGTATGCAAATTACAATTAAGGGGACTCGGCGCGGCGAATATTTTCCGCGCCAAAAAAATTCCGCGGTACCCTCCGTACCGTGAAAAGTGGGTGCACGGTGCGCGCACCCCTAGCGGAAGTGGCCATGGCGACTGCTTTTAGACGAAACGTGACAAATCTGGCTCGCGGAAAGCAGAAAAAATGCTCGATTCTTGGAGAAAATTAGTGACTGATTCTAATTTATGGTGGGATAGTTGCGATCTATAATGTCGCGGGCTCTTTTTCTTTACCATCGGCAGGGGGGGTCCGGCCTGAATTTCTGTCGGGATGAATAAAGTATAATGGATGCCTGCAGGTGTGATTGTCGATTGTTGCCAGTTTTGATGGTCCTAATGGAAGCTAGTTTAATGATGTTTCTAAAGCCGTAAAAATTCCCGCTGCTGTCTTTACCTTTCCCGTCATTTTGCGGTAAGATAACATTAGGCCTGCGCGATGCGCGCCCGACCTCTCCATGAAAGGGTGGCCTTTCTTGTGCGCCTGGGCACGAATAAATGCCCGTTATGGTACGTTCTTGTATTAAACGTCCTAAGATAGCGCTTTCCTGCTTTCTTAGCTCGTTGAGCGTAAGCTTTTTGCCTTCTTTCCGGCGAGATGCGGCCATGAACTTGCGGGTCCTGGCGCTGCATCGCTAGATTCCTGGATGTTTTTTAGCAAGTTCGTCTGTGACGTGGCTGGCTTGCTGCAGCGCGTGGCCCACAACCTGTCGGGAAGGTGTAATGCTTTTATTTCCATGCTTCTCTGAAATTTCTTTTGCTTTATTATAGACAGTTGTGTTCGAGGAAATTCACGCGGTCTTCCTAAGCAGCGGCATCATTTTCCCCAGACACTGACGAGCTGGCACCTAGCTGTCTCCTAAAGAAAGTGGCTCGTGCTTGTTAGAAAGGAGGCAGTGTGCATTTTGCGGGACATGTGCAATGCTTTGGTGGCACATGCGTCAGGTAGGTTGTTCCAATGGTCTCTTCACCTTTCCCACTGAGTAAATGATAGCCTTTGTCATGCTAACCAGAGCAGCTAGCCACAGGTTGGCTGGATAAAAAGTCAGCTTATTTTCTCTTTATATACTGCGTGTGTGGTCCTCCACATGTCCGGCTTGTTGGGCATTTTGGAACAGGGTTTTTAATGTGTTGTTGGGTGGAACAACTTGGTTGTTGGCACAAAATCACACATTATTAGCCTGAGATAGGCATTACATATGAGCACTGCTCAGGCGTGTCGTCCTACCAGCCTTGTTGTTAAGGGTAGTCTCACAAGGCTGGCTGTGCCGATGGAGGGGTGGGGCGTATGACGCTCCGGACATCCTCCTCACACTCCGTGATCAAAGTGGGCATGTTTTTGGGTGTCTAGGGCAGCAAAACAGATGTCATTTTGGCTCAGCACTAGCTCAATTCTCTTTTAGCGTCTACCCAGGTGGCATCACAGGAAAATCAATAACTTGAGCTACGCTTGTCAGAATGAGCTCAAACTTTAAGGTTGTGTTTCCCCCCACTCAGTGGAATTTCGCATGTATGGATGACCCAATCTGATGTGTTAATGATTTGATTTATTTTTTTTGGCTCAAAAAAGTACCCATTTTGCGGGAAAATTAATAACTCAAACAAATGTGACCATTTTGGCCATGTAAATAGCCCAGCTTTTAAAAAAGTGGGGGAACTTTGCAGGTATGTATGGGCAGGTCATTTAGACAAGTGGTTTGTCTTGGGCAAAATATCTCATAAATAGCGTCTTTTTCTATTTTTAGCTCGCCACCGGTGCGTGGTTGGGGGTAGTACCCCCAACAAGTGGTGGTATGAATGTCCAAACATCATATTTATGGTACCCAATCATCACTAGATGGTTCCCATGTGCATTGGAACTGATACTCACTAAAGTCTGTTTTTCAGGCTTTTGGACGTGCGAGTCCCCTTAACCCATGGTCCGCCGATGCGGTCCATTTGGACCACAACTCACGTAACGTAAATGTAACGCGTAATTCCGTGACCTCCGACGTAAGTGACGTAACGTAAATATGTCCGGCCGGTCGGGGCAGACCCAACGTGAATGAAAATGCTTAGGTTGGGTAGGTAATTGCTCCATAGCCCAGTAAATACCACCACTTTCTTGCAGGCAGTCACGTGACTTTTGCTAACATTTTTTACCGTTGCGCGCGCGCATAGCGAGATATGGCTGTCAGTGTGCCATTTTGTGGCAATTTAGGGTTCCGCGGCGTGAAATTGGTCAGATGATGACCCCTGAACGATGATGCATTATTTTGGTACGTCAAGAATGATCAGATGTATGCTGTTGAGGAAACACGCAGTGGCTATTACCTCTGTCTTGGTAGTCACTGTCAGACGAGACTTCCCGTTTGGTATCGCCGGTTTCCTTTGGTTCTTGGGAGTTTCCGTCTGCCTGGGCCTCCCGCGTCTTTACGAAAGTCCGCTGCGCCATTTGCTGGGAACGTGGAAGCGTTAGACGTCATCTTTGCACATATCTTCAACATGGTAATGATGACGGATGCATGGATAGAGCGGCTATGGCCGCCTCTCCCACTAGTAGCTGCATACGTGACGTATGAGCATGCCGGCCAGCGGAACCCGGCCAGGTCATGATCGAGGCAGGTACGGCAGTGCGTTTGCACGTTGTTTGCAGGGAAACTCGTACGTTCTTACATGTCTTTTGATGAGTAGGATAGTGGTTATTGCAACAGCTTTCCATGCCTGCTCTAGGAGGGGTATTAGCCATTATGGTGCACAATTTGTGGCACCTCTTTGGGGGATATCGTTCAGTGATGGCAAGTTGGCGTCATGTTTGGATTCCAGCAGGTTTGGCACTCTATTGTGGTCATTTATATTGCATAATTGTATAGCAAGGCATAGTTGGCTGTTTGCGCGCGCGTAAGCCACACATGTACACGCGAGCATTATACATGTCAATTGGGGTGTCCGGGTGGTTTGACCAAAGGAAAGCACCATTGGACTATCCAACTAAATTGTCCAATGTTGGTATTGAGGTTTCTGACCCCCCCCTGAGAAAAATGGGGGGGTGTACTTTTTCTTGCACGGAAACGATCGTCTTTTGGCCAACTTTGGTTGGAGCTATTATCCAAATGCCTTGATATACCAATGGTATTATTGCATATTCTGAAAGCCCTTGAAGTGTAGATATTCCTAGTACCGGGGTTGAGGGTATTTGGAGTTGTGGTCTAGGAGCTATGATTTTTTTCATTCTCAGGGGTCAAAAAACCAAAAAAAGTGCTGGCGGACCATGGGTTAATCGATTAATTAATTAAGAACATAACTCCGTTGGGAGTAGAGTATATGTAGCACATATCCCTGATACATCATGGTGGTGCAGGTGCACCTGGTGCACCTAGAGCAGGTGTAGTTTACACCCTACCCTTGCAGGAAGTAGCCCAGAATGTATTAAAAACCATATGCCCCTTCTCAGGGATATGAGCTACATGTACTCCCAGCTGAGTTGTGTTCCTAATTAACTAATTTTAATATCCCTGAGAAGGGGCATATGGCTTGTAATACATTCTGGCTACTTCCTGCACTTGGGTAGGGTGTAAACTACACCTGCTCTAGGTGCACCAGGTGCACCTGCACCACCATGATGTATCAGAGCTCAAAGGCCTGGCATGGGGTGGAACTCCCCCCCCCCCCTCCGCCTCCACCGACTCCATCACCGCCCAGCTCCGCGACATTGACCAGCACCTGAAGGACAATTAATGCAATCGCCATATCGAGGTCAGGACTGCAAAACACCGCAGGCCTCATCGCCCAGGCGGTGAAGGACTACATTGCCGCCAAGCCCGCCCCAGCTGGCCTGGCTGGCGATGCTCCTCCCATCGATCCGACCTGGGCGGACATGCTTAAGCTGCACACCACCTCCACCACCTCCGCCGTCGCAGCACAGCTCCAGCAGCAGACGCTCGACCTCCGCGAGGAGGCCGAGCTCGCCAAGCGCAGCCTCAACGTCATCGTCAAGAACTTCAACATGGAGGAAGGTGAGAATTCC
Source organism: Mesostigma viride (assembly GCA_009746045.1). Taxonomy (NCBI): domain Eukaryota; kingdom Viridiplantae; phylum Streptophyta; class Mesostigmatophyceae; order Mesostigmatales; family Mesostigmataceae; genus Mesostigma; species Mesostigma viride. Next base: position 1,345,109 of record RPFO01000670.1, on the reverse strand, counting down.
GAGAAGCTTGCACGTGCGTTTGAGAGAGAAATTCTCGGTCGCATGGGCCTTACTGGTGAGATCAAGCTGGTCGCCCACCGCCTTCCCCGCGCGCGGGGTAAGGCAGGGGCGCCCCCGCTCCTCCTCACCCGGCGGACAAGATTTCTTTTCTCAGACGCCGCAAGCGGCTCGAGAAGTCTACTCACTTCACCCGTGACGACGACTTGACCCTGGTGCAGCAACAACGGCGACGGGAGCTATGGCCGACCTACCTCCAGCTCCGGCAGACCAAGGCGGGGCAGCCGGTGTACCGGAAGGGGACGGCCATCTACGTCGGCCACAGTGAAGCCCTGGCATGCGACCCCCGCGGCCCCAACGACTCCAGACACCCCAGCTTAGGGGAATACAGCAGTAGTAGTGTAGAATAGATAGACCGTGGCCATGTACATGTAACCCTCCTACAGGCTCTATACCAGCTGATTCACGAGCTAGTACATTTTCGAGCAGTATTAGCCATGTGCCTATGATGTGCCACACTCCAGATGATGCCTCGCTTTATCTAGTTATGCTGTGCCCATGCAGAGAGCTGCTCTCTGCTGAGATTAATTAATTAAAATCATAGCTCCGTGGGGAGCATATGTAACACATAGCCCTGAGAAAGGGGCATCTATGGGTTTGTAATACAATCAGGGCGACAACCTGCAGGTGTAGGATGTACAACTATCACCTGCTCTGGGTGCACTAGGTGCACCAGCACCTCCATGATCGATGGTTCATGCCTCCTAAACAAGCACAGGCACACAAGGCGGCTTGAGGAGAGGGCCTAGAAGGCCTGCATGACGTATGGGGTGGAAGGTATGTGGCTAGGCTATAGCTGGGGTACACATGGCCTCTCAGCAGAGAGTAACTCCCTGCATGGGTAAAGCATGACTCGAAAGTGCTACGGCTATTGCAAGGGCGGGTGTGGGCCCATCACGTAGGCATACATGGCCACGTCACTAAGCTTTCTAATCTACACTACTGCTATATTCTGATCTGATCTGCTATATATTCCTGCTGAGATGCCACGCTCTAGCTCTTGTATAGCTATATGCTGATCTTCCCCCCCATGCATGACAGGCTCCCCCTTAGCTGGGCATAGCTAAGTCTCGAGTGGACACGTGTGTAGTACTCCTACACACACGTACAGATCTCGAATGATTTATCTAGTACCAAATCCGAATGGCTTGCATCACTCCCCGGAAAGGAGAACTTTTGCGGTTGGACTGCAGGTGTCAGCTGGCGATGCCTTAGGATCAGGAGACGTCCGTCCTATAGTCAGCAAAAGTGGGTGCGAGAGGTCCCCAGTTGGATTCCAGCCTGGATCCATTTGCAGATCGCGTTTTCTGCGGACCGGCACTGAACGCAAATGGTTTTCACCTTTGCGGCGTGCCAAATCAGAAAATCAGAATAGCTCGATAGATCATGGGGATGCAGGTGCCCTGGCGCACCCCGAGCAAGTGTCGTTTACATTCCCACCCTTGCAGGAAGTAGCTTAGAATGTATTATAGGCCATATGCCCCTTCTCAGGGCTATGTGCTACATATACTCCCGACGGAGTCATGTTCCTGGATTCGATCGGTCTGGCCTGCGCGCATGTGCGCCCTTGAATTTCTTGATCGATCCCATGCATGTGCATGCATGCATTCAGTATGTACATAGTCAGTGCTTCGTGAATGATTTGCGCGAGGGCAAAGGGAGCCCTAGCCGCTAGCGCTAGTATCTTTCGTGGCAGCTAGGCTAGTATCACCATTGACCAATCATTGTCAAAAAACCGTGCCTCAAAGTCATGTCTCAAAATAATTCCCGGCCATGAAGATGTTCCAGTCATCCGTGCGTGCTACATTTGCATTACTATCAATGAGACAACCAGCATTTGCATAACTGTGGCCAACCAAAGCATGCATGCACGAACACGGCTACAAAAGCACAATCCCATGCCTTGGATATGAATGTGCACATTGCACATACACGTCAGTTTTGTGTACTTGTACATGAGTGACCATGTCGTGCAATCTGTCAGCAGCCCAACGGCCAGAAGTAATAGGAGGGTCACTCCAAGTGACAAGGTCACCCCAAGCAAACTCTTCACGGCCTCTTTATTGTGGCATGCCATCGTCCGCAGACTGCAAACAAAAAATCATCTATCTAGTGTAAACCCAATGCTAACATTCAGGACTATGTGGCGGTGTGATCCACCTACTGCGACGATATCCAAATGGACATCTTTCAACAGAGCGGGCAATATGCTACATGGTCAGCGAGATGCATGGCGGTACAAACCCAAGTCCAGAAAGGACACCCTGGGCCTGCTCCAACACCCAAACACCATCATAGATGCAGCCTATCAACCACCACTTCTGCACAAGTGGCAGTGGCAAAGCAGGACTAGACTCCCTTGGGGACAATTTGGAAGATGTGCCAAGCAGCCCGGCCCCGTGTATTACGCACCCACTCTCACGCCATGGGCTTGCCTAACTCAAGATGCAGGATATACACAGGCACAACCCAGCAGTCGCCAGCCAGCATGCATACTGACCCTATGAACCAAGCGTGACGGAATACAGTGCGGAGCCAGCCATAAGAAAGGTCCCCAGACGCTTCGGTCTGGGGCCTCCCGACACATGGGCTGGGAGCATACTGCTCCACGCCTGTGCAGATGATTCCCGCAGGTATATTCTGATTATATTATATTATTTTGATTTGCAGGTATATGGACACATCCACGCCTGTGTGGACGATCGGCCCACCCCGCTGGGAGGGTGGCCTACCAGCGATGGAAGCAACGTGGCGAGCGGCGGAGGAGATGCCGTCGCTGGGCAGAGCAGCGACGCAGCCGGTACGGACTAGCATCCGGGGCAGACCAGACGAGTGGCCCATCCAAGCATGGCCCACCCCACCCCCAGAAAATCCAGACACGGCGGGCGACCGTGCAAGGGAGCGGCCGCTATGGCGCAACCCAGGCTCACCGCCCTGCCATCGTACCCAGGCTTGTCGACCCAGGCTCACCGCCCTTCCAGCAGCCGGCGGCCCGGCGCCTGCCCCGGCGTGCGCGTGCGGGGGGGTGGGCGCGCACCCCCCGTAGTCCTTCCCGCGGGCCCCCGCACACCTAACGGTGGCCGCCCCCCAAGTGGAGGTCGCCCCCCCAATGGAGCTCGGCCCCCGAGGGGTGGCCGACCACCAAGGGGTGGCCGACCACTAAGGGGTGGCCGACCACCAAGGGGTGGCCGACCACCCAGAGGAGGCCGCTTCCCCAGCGGAGCCTTGGCGGGCGCCTTGGCACGAGGTTTCTCATCCTCCCTCCACACAGGCTTGGGCGGCAGCACCACCTTTGTGGGTGGCTTGGCCGGTGCCTTCTTCTTGGCAAGGGCAGGGTCTACGGGGCGCGTGCTCGCCCACCAGTTCTGGAAGATGTTGGACTGGCTCACGCTGGGCGCGTGCCTATTCGCCTTCTGGACCGCCTTGAGGGACTCGCGCCCCATCAGCCCTCCCATCGCGACGCCATTACGCCCCTGTGGCTGGGGCTTCAGTGCGGACAACCCGCGGGGGATGCTCTCCGCCGGCACCACATGCTCGTGGTGCTGCGGCTGGACATCCGGCACGACCGACATGTCGATCCACGACGGCTCCGAAGACGGGTCGCGGCGCACGTACTCGCCCGTGACCAGCTGTTGCCACGCCTCGGGGGCGCACGAGCCGGCCTCCCGCAGCCCGTCGATGAGGGGGATGCGGTTCATGGCTGCGCGCTGCTGGTCGATCCAGCGGTAGTAGGGCGTGTCCATGGCGCCAAAGACGTGGAACTCGTCGGCCGCGACCATCATAATTAGGTCCAGCGTCTCGGGCGTGATGTCGCGGTGGTAGGCCAGCAGGTCCTCGTTCGTCGTGATCCCTAGCGCGCGCAGCGACTGCAGCCAGGGCTCCTCCATCAGCCGGTTGCTCTGCACACCCATGATGCTGTCGGAAGCCATGTAGATCGGCCGGTGCCCGTTGGAGGACCAGCGGGCGCGCAGCGCATCCGCAATCTCGTCGAAGCAGCTCTGCAGGAGCGACTCGTCCATGTATTTGTGGCGCGACTTCATCGCGTGGCGGATCTGCTTGCTGAACACGTGCACGCCGATAAACGGGCGCGACATGTGTTTCAGGACAATGTCATCCACAAAGTCGTAAATGTCCTGCTGGAAGCGGAGGCACTGGCCACGCACACCCTGCTGCTGCGCGTCCATGAGCCCCCGCACCTGCATGTCGCCGCAGCAGGGCGCGTCGTCGCCCTCCTGGCTCATGAACCCAGGGTGCACGCCAGGTGGCACGTGGGTCACCTGGCCCACGGGGAGCGCGTGCGCGGCCCCGTCAACCCCCGGCCAGGTCAGCAGGAGAACGGCCTTCTCTCGGGCCAGAGTGTACTTGAACAGGAGGTCGCCGCAGTTGCCCTCCAGGGGGCCCACGTTGGTCTTGATGCTGCAGGGGCCGCGGCCGGCGACCGCCATGTAGCGCTTGGTGATTTCAAATGGAACGGAGAGTAGCTTCTCGCTGTCGTCGACAATCTTTTGAAGCTGGTCCTCGATCAGGCTCGAATACTTGGCAACCGTGGAGATGCCACCACGCTTGCGCACCTCCTTGGCCCACACGGAGGTGTCCGTCGGGAACAGGAAAGTCACGACCGTCAGCTCGATGCTCAGCTGCGTGGGCGGCTTGCGCATCTCCATGTCGTCGACGAAGTACTGGAAGGGGACGAAGGACATGCGGGGCCAGCAGCTCATGACGGAGTCCTGGTCGAAAAAGTGGCTGAACGCCTTGTCGTGCGCGCCGTGTCGGAAACCGCTGATCGGCGCGTCGTGGTTGGACGGGCTAATGAAGGGCTCCACCATCTGGTACTCGAAGCGGTGGGCCAGCTGGAAAAGGGACATCAGATTCAAAGTGCTCTCGTCCATGCCGCCCAGAACCTCGCCCACCAAAAGAAATGGCTTGGTGTCAGTGAGGACATGCCCATGGACTAAGTTGGCGTGACCTTCGGCCTTGGCTTCGGCAAATTCGTCCGCCAAAGAGTCTGCCAACACTGGTCGGAAATGCACGCTGGCCAGGCATACGAGCAACCCAACAAGACATACCCTCGTCTCAAGGCTTGCGCGAATCATACTGAGATTACTACAAGTTGGTCAGCCCAGCGACTGCTCGACCCGTTTGCCTCGCCTTGCAGTGAACATCCACTTTCTAATGTGGACACGTCCCCGATCCCATACGCATTTGACGTGGCCTATAAAAAGGCAAACTTAGCATCAGCCACATTGCTCTTTATGTCAGCAAGCTGCGTCATTAAAACAATTACCCCTGCGCAGGCCGCTACCATCGCGCTAAAGACTAACTACTCTTGCGGGCGAGCGCGGCCTGGTTGCACGCTCACGGGGCTTGGGCTCACGGGGCTTCATCGTGCCACCCATCGCCTCTTCTCAGCTCGCTCCCACCTGCTGCCAACAAAGAGATTCACGAACCTCTCCGCGACGGGCTATGTGCGGATCAGCAGCATCTAGTAATATTAGTAGCAACTTCTCCAGGGACAAAGCATTGATAGAAGCACCCAACTGCAAGCGAGAGTCGGGCGCTGTCAGTAAGTCAGTGTCCCGCGCCGGCGAATCAGTCAAATCGCTTAGTAGCAGTCAGTTGAAAAGAACTCTCTCTACGAACATGACATGTGCGGCGTGGGATCCAATTGACTGACTGACTCACGGACGGACGGACGGACGAACATTCCATCACTGTTGGGGGCCAGCCCCACTCGAATACGTATCGCCACTTCCCGACTCGCCATGACCGCGCCGCACTAGGTAGTAGGCAGTAGCCCGCCCTCGTAGTCACCACAAGGGTTGCGGCAGTTCTGTCATGTCGTACATTAAATTCGCGCGCTTACAGACTGAGATATGACTTCGAAAGCCCGCGAAAAGTCGGTTGCCGTGCGCGCAAGTGCCTTACGTTACGTGTTTTACGGCGTAAAATGACGTAGAAAGGCAACGTAAAGGACGACGTACGTAAAGGCATTACGTGCCCATTTTTGCCACGTAAACCGTGACGTAAAACACACGTAATTACGTCAACGTAATTACGTGTTCACGTAACGTAAACCGTTTACGCCCAACCCTGGTTCACACGTTCAGACTAGAGTCCTGATCAGGACTCATGCGTGCTGCGTTTACGATACAGTAGCTTTTTCGATACTGCCCCCTGTTGGATGACTTGGATCAGCTTGTTGTTGTTGTTGTTGTTGCTGCCCACGCGGCCACGCCGCACATGGGCAGCACTATTGTTGGATCAGTAATGACTATTTTTTAATCAATTTCCCCTCCATGGAAGAGGCCACAACAGCTATGGAACACATCAAAACCGGTAGCGCCCCCGGGGTCGACGGTCTGCCTATTGAATTCTGGAAAACGTTCTGGTCCCTTCTACACATAGATTTCTACGAATGTATTCTTGAAATTTGGCGGCACGGTAAGGTGAGCGGCAGATGGGCTGAATCTGCGCTTATCTTACTGTACAAAAAAGGAGACAAGACTCTATGGAAAAACTACCGCCCAATCCGTCTCCTTACGGTAGCGTACAAAATCATCAGTAAAATAATCCAACGACGCTTATACACCGTCCTAGACTTCCTCATTGGTCCGGAGCAAGTGGGCTTTAGGGCCAATCTCCACATCAACGACAGCATTACCCTCATCATGGACATTGTGGAAAAAGCCTGGCGCGACGATATAGAGGGTTTCATATTGTTTTGGGATTTTGAAAAAGCCTTTGACCGTATGTGCTGGGAATACCTAGAACACATTCTAACCGCACTAGGATTTGGCCCACAACTCATGACCGTCATTATGGGTATGATCAAATCCCTGGCTTGGTATTTACTAATAGACGGACACAAGTCAGCGACCGGCGCTAGCTCACGATCGCTACCACAAGGAGATTGCATGTCCCCTATTCTATTTCTCTTGGCCCACGCAGGACTCTACTGGCTACACCAGAACGATCCTCGCATTCGGGGCTTCCCGACAGGTAACGGTAAAGGTATATTCCAAACGGCTTATGTGGATGACACAACAAATGTTTGTATCTCTCTGCCTGAAGTGCATGCTGTCATGGATAATATCACTACCTATTCTGTTGCCACACAACAACGATGCAATGTGCTCAAGTCCACGGGACTGCATATCGGCAAAACCAACACCCTACGCTACGCCCTCCCCAACCTGGCTGTGACCTGGGTCAAGCCGGGGGATCACCACCTTTTGCACAATTGTCCCATCGGCTGCACACCCGAGGGACGCTTGGCTGAACAACGTTCTTTCATGTATGATGAAACCAACCACGTGGGCAAGCTTGCAGGCGTTCTCCTTACCGCAGGGCGCTGGGGGGCCGTCCACCGCATGAGCCTACGAGGGCGAACCCTGATCGTCAACCAACTGTTGTTCTCTAAGGTCTTGTATTATTGCCAAGCACACCCACCCAATGATGCCACCACACAGCTCATCCAACGCCTTGGCAGCAATTTTGTCTGGAAACAGAAAGGCTTAATCTCCCACACGGTCCACGGATGGATCAACAGAGAGATGTCCTTCATGTCATGGGTGCACGGGGGCCTCGGGCTCCACAACATACAATGGCGTCTGTGGTCGCTGTATGCTAAACAAGTGATATCCGTTTTTATGGGCGTTAACACACACCCTGGCTGCATGCTTGCACGTGAAACGCTAGCCTCTCTTTCCACCCATGCTAGTGGCACCTCGTGGCAACTGGGGGCGGGCATACTGGGCAGCACCCTTATTTCGTACAAAGGACTCCCATGGTATTGGCAGCGCATATGGACAGGTTACAATAAGCTCAAGCCGGGTCGCCTAGTCTTTCCTACTACTAGAGAGGAGGTGGCACGGCAGCCACTCTTTTTTAATGACTTAATCACAGACGCTACTAACAAGCCCCTGGGCACTCTCCACGGACACAACCCGTATGATGGCTTTCTGCGCGCGTCACCGCCGATTGTCAGGGTGCTGGACCTCTACCTGGGGCACGGCGCTGCGTACCGACGGCTCAGCTACGACGAGGTCAGCACTTGGGTCTCCCACATGCCCTCCCTGCAAGCGTGGCAAACTCTTATAAGTGCGATACCAGCGGCGTGGCATGCATTGATGACTGCCCCACGCAAGCCAATTATAACCGGCGACTGGGTTAGCTTCTACGCCGACGGAGTCACGCCTGCGTGCAAGGGTTTAGTCGTGACGGTTCTGCCACCTGAGGGGCTCCAACTACAACTGCTGGACGCTATTTCTGGCCACAATGGGTGTCTGTATCAACTATCCACCTTATATGCGTACACGCCAGCTTCCCAGTGTCACCGCATACGCGTAGTCCCATGGTCTGTGCCAAGATCTTGCATGATCCAGCCGGACCCATTATCCCCGGTTGAGAGCATTACATGGCTACACGTGGGCAACACACGGCTCGATCTACTACATCTGGACCCGGTTGAATTTGGATGGGTCTTAACCAAGGGGGACATCAGAACCAGCAAATGTATCTTTGAGTACACCGCAGATTGGGGTTATGATATCTTGTTGCATATGTACCATCAGCCCCACCCGGGCCGAGCCCGCTGGGGAATACATTGGCCGGGCTACACTTGGGTTAAGATGATTACCCTGGCGGTAGACCACCCTCTCGTGGACCGCAGGGCCACTGATGTACAACACCTTTTGATGCATAGGGCGATAGGGGTCTGCGCCATGCTCCACGAGCGTTTTGGTCATGATGCATCATGCCTGTGCACGCACCCTAGTGAAACCATTGAGCACAGGTTTCTTTACTGTAATCTCCCTGGGGTTTGGACGTGGCTCATTAACATCTGGGCCGCATGGACGGCATCGCCACCCACTCTCCCAATCAGCGTGCGTACCATCATTTTCGGTATTGCTGGCACACCAGGGTCCGAGCTTTCAGTTTCCCAAGCAGAATGGATATGGCTACGCACTACTATGCTATACGCGATCTGGACCATACGCAACGAGACAGTCTTTAAGGTCCGCGAGGAGTATACCCGCGGCGGTGTAGTCCGGCGCTTTATATACCTATGGAATGCGGCTATGCGCCGCTACTGGCTGTTAGCTCAGGAACAACACAGGGTGTGGGACCCAGGGCCCAATAACGACAAGCCCAGCCCGCTCCAGCTTTTTCATGATCTACTGGGCCGTAATCAGGTATTCACCAGTATGCCTCATGGCGACATCACTCAGGTCCAATGGCTTCCCTGGTCTAATAACGCGCCCTATTAGCCTTTCACCTGTCACCGCCACACGTGTGTGTGCCCACCTTCATTAGGATTCGCTGATACTCATTTCCCCTCTCACCTCTTTGGTCCATAATTGGCTAATAAAATATACCCATTTCCCCGAAAAACTATTTTTTAATCAATTTTCCTTAATAAAAAATGAAAGCTGAATATCTACAGACAAAGCTGAATATCTAGCATTTGTACTTCCCGGAGGCCGGAACATATGACTGGTCACTGGGCCGTAACGGCCGTCGGCCGCCTACTGTAATGGCACAATTACGTACATTATGCGAATAAAAGACAGTCGACTCCTTACAGTTCCAGTTACCACTGCCATAGACTCAACTCAACAAGCACACGAGGAACCCGTGCGGGGTGACTGGGTGAGGGGTCAGGGGTGTGGCCAGTATTGACATTCGCCTCTGCGCACACTTCCAAAGCTCACCAGCAACGCACCGCCCCTGCTACGGTATATTGAAGCTGATTGGGAACACTTTTTGGCAAACGCATCCCAGCTAGCTGCAACAAACGTAATCAGATTTCTGCGCTGGTTGGCTCATTGGAAACTTTGTGAATGGATTACCATGGATTCATGAGAGAATGACTACACGTAGCGCCCGTGCCTATCACTGACCTAGTGTCAGCTAGTAAAGCATGCTGACAGCCCGTTTGAACATGGTCGAGTGTAGTAGTTGTTTGCTTTTTCCAACCTGAGTCTACGACAGCGCCTGATACTTCCAAACCAGGCCAGTCGTCTTCGCACTAATGGAGCATACCGGCCGATCCTTGCTCAAGGTTGCTCCGGTGGCCAGCGCCATTGCCAATTCTCTGATAGATTTGATGCCAGCTAGGCCAGCTGCCCAGCAGAGACAAAGTATCAATCAACAGGCAGTGCAACAAACAAAGCCCGCGCCGACCGTTAATCCCTTGGCTGCGGGAGGAGGTCTACAATGGGTGAATCCTTCGCAAACGTCACCGAAGGCGAAAGCCCCGTCGTCCAAGTCGTTGATCTTTGATCACCTTCCCGTAGTGCCATCCGATTTTGACATCCCCAAGAGGGAGGGCCCAAAAAAGCCACGGAGTCTAGACGCGGACTTCTTCCGGAAGAACCCCGTGGCTTGTTTCCTCGGCATCTTCTCCTTAATATGCATGACGGCGGGCGCGGTGGTGTTCCTCGGTGGCGAAGTTTCGGTCTCCCGGCAGGAGGCGTACGAAGAGATGCAGAAACGACGTACGTGCCTCTTTGCCCGCCCGCTCTCTCAGCCTGTGTGCCCCTCACAGTCGAATCTGCACCCTGCATGCCCCCCACATTCTGCACCACGGCCAACGCTTCCATGCACCTTGCCTGCTTCTGTGAGACCAGCGGTGACATCCTGATTTGTGGCCACACACATGCAAATGTATGTGGCTATGAGCCTAGCGGGTACCCCCTCGGTTCCTCTACCCTGCACGCATTGCGGCTGCCCGTCCCCGCTCTCATCTTCCCTCCCGCGCCCTTCTTTGCTTCCACAGCTCACTTTGGTCCCCTTGTTCCTTCTCGCTTTGTCCGCCTGTGTACTACCACTCTTGCAAGGAGTGGGCAGTGGAAGGGGCTGGGTGAAAGGGAAGGGGGGGGAGGGCAGGGGGGGGAGAGAGTTGGATGTTATCTTTGGAGATCCGCTCACGAGGGACGTGAGTGGAATCCACCGATGGGTGCACAGGACTAGCATGCCACTTGTTGGCGGACGGTCCATGCTGGCTGTTGCTGATGTGGCATCATGCCATGTCCCCTCCACCCCCTCCCCATGCTGTGCACGCCCGTGAGAACGAGCGCTAGGTGGGTGCGTTGTTAGCTGGTTTCCTATTCTCTCCCCTACCCCCCCCATGCCCTTGCCTAACACACGCACACACGTAAATACCATCCTCTCTCTCTCTCTCTCTCTCTCTCTCTCTCTCTCTCTCTCTCTCTCTCTCTCTCTCTCTCTCTCTCTCTCTCTCTCTCTCTCTCTCTCTCTCTCTCTTTCTCTCTTTCTCTCTCTCTCTCTCTCTCTCTCTCTCTCTCTCTCTCTCTCTCTCTCTCTCTCTCTCTCTCTCTCTCTCTCTCTCTCTCTCTCTCTCTTTCTCTCTCTCTCTCTCTCTCTCTCTCTCTCTCTCTCTCTCTCTCTCTCTCTCTCTCTCTCTCTCTCTCTCTCTCCTCTCTCTCTCTCTCTCTCTCTCTCTCTCTCTCTCTCTCTCTCTCTCTCTCTCTCTCTCTCTCTCTCTCTCTCTCTCTCTCTCTCTCTCTCTCTCTCCACACACACACACGCTCCCTCCCTGTCACACACACACACACACACACACACACCGCGCAGAGCAACCGGGCTTCACCGCGGATACCGTGCAGGTCGCAGGGGGCGTGCCCGACATGTGCTCCTCCAACTGGTTTGCAGAGTTTTCCGCCGCGCCCACCGACAACAGCGTCACCTGGCTCCAGCGGCGGAGGCTGCAGGCAGATGCCAGTACCCAGCTGCCGGTGACAACCAGCCAACAGGCACAATCGTCGCCAAATCTTCACCCACTGGCCGGGGGGATGCGCATGGCCGGGGGTGTTATGGAGCAGCCGTTGATGCATGGAGGCCAGGAGAGTGCTGGCAGGAAAGGTGGTTTGTCGCCAGATGGTAGTGCGGATACAGTGTGGGGCAATATAGTGTCCTCTGAGGTGCATATAGTGTCGTCTGAAGGCATACTGCACGCATGGGGTCGCGGGGCGGGCGAGGGCGAGGGCACTGGTGGCAGTGATGCTGGCACAGGGTGGCACGGCGGCGACACTGTCAAACGTCACCTGCTGGCCTCCTCCCGCCAACATGCGGCCGCGCGGTCTGACACGCGGCAGTGGCGGCACCGCATCATCGACCACGCGGATGAGATCAGCAAGTCGCATGACACGGCCGACAAGGTGGGCAAGGGGGGCCGCAGCGCCAAGGAGCTGCCAGCCGGCAGGCAGGGCCACACAAGGAAGCAGGAGCACGACCAGCTCATTCTGGCCAATGGCGGCGAGGACGAGTACGACGAGGAGGACCGCAAGGTGAAGGAGGCGCTGGCTCGAGAGGCCGAGGCAACAAACCGGGACGTGCTGTCGCAGTTTGGAAGTGCGGGGAAGGTGCTCGGGCGGCCGAAGCCCAACCCAAGGCTACCGGCCGCGCGCAGGGTCTGGGTGGGCGCCGCCGAGCCCGCGGCCGGGGTAGACCAGGGCGCGCCTAGGGAGGTGAGGATCGGCGTGAACCCTGTGGCGGGCGCCAGGGAGCTGCCACGGCCAGCGAGCACGGGGAAGTGGGTGACCGCGGAAGAGAAAGCCGGTGCTGCAACCGCGGGCGTTTCCTCCTCATTGCCGGCACCCGTGCGTGGGGGCGCCCGCAGGGGTAATCACGCGGCAGGTGGCGCGGCAGGCGGGTCCCTCCCCGGCTCCAACTTCCCCAGTATCAGCGACAAGTACCCCACCTCCCTGTCGGAGGACAGCCCCCCCGAGACTTCCTCCTCCTCGGGGGAAAGCGACGAGGTCCAACAGCAGGGGAAGGGGTTTGACCCGCCCGACGGGGACCTTCCGCTACTGGCGTCCGTCATGAACACCCTCGTGGGCGCGGGGGGGACATTGGGAGGGGGGTGTCGTCACGTGGCACTCGCGTGCGGCCCGTTGGGCGAGTCGCATGGCCTCGAGCTCCACCCGGGCGGCCTCGGCAAGTGCGCGGTGGTTGGCCCCAGCAAGTCGCTCCTCCGGTCACCCTATGGTCGCGAGATCGATGCCCACGACACGGTCTTCCGCCTCTCCTCGCTCCCCGTGCGCGGGTATGAGGGCAACGTGGGCGGCAAGACGTCGGTGGTGCTGCTCATCCCGCGCCCCAGGGACCAACCAGGGGCGGGCAGTGGAAGCGACGAGGGCGGCGGCTTGGCGGTGCGCAACGTGCGCGTGGCGTTTGCGCCTGGCATACCGCGCAACCCACGCTTCTTCTGGTTCCTGTCACCTGAGTTGCCAGACGTGGTGGTGGCCGAGGAGGGCGTGGTGGAGCTGGTAGGGGGAGGGGGCGGGAGGAGGAATAATAAGGGAAGCGGGCGCGCGGGCGCGGCCAACAACTCGTCGTTCGTGGGGCCGTTCAACGGCGGCGTGTACGTGACGACCGAGAGCATCAGCGCGTACCCTGTCCATACGCGGCTGTACCAGGCGCTGGCCACACACGCGGACCTGGGCCGGTTCAGCGGCACGTCAGCATGGTTCCAGGTGGTGACCACACTGGTGCACTCGGGCCTGTGCCAGCGTGTGCACCTTTACGGCGTTCCACGTGGCACGTACGCGGACAACTACCCGGGCTTTGGCGTGGGCAAGCGCGACGGGGTGCCCCCAGGCTCGGCGCTCGCGTTGGAGCACTATGTCTACCGCACCGCCATGGCCAACCGGCAGCTCTGCGTCCGGGCATGAGGGGGGCAGTGGGCAGCGATTTACGAATCGAGAGGGCTGGAGTAATGAAAGCCATCCAAGGGGTCGCCTCTACGAAGCCTAGCGTCACAATATTGGATGCGTGAATAATGGTGGTGGTAGTTGTTGGCACTGGAGTTGATGGGCACAGAGGGTGGACGATGCGTGGTTGATGAACGCCATATGCTTGCCTGTTTCCTTGGTTTTGTTGGGGAAGATAGGTTTGCCACTCTCAGGGACGCTTGCGGAGGTGTTATATTAGGTGTCCTTGCTTCACCAAGACTTCATGACAAGGTTGTACTGAATTATCGGTCAGCTACCACTGGCTTGGCTGTCGGTGGAAGGCACGTATTTGTTGTTTGTGTAATCTGGTGTAGGAGATTCTATCTTGTAGGCGCGGTGACCCCTGTCAGAGAGCTCTGCGGTCATGTTTTTTCATTAGTGCCTGCACGAAATGTGGTTATGGTGGTTGAATTTCGTCTTCATCACATTGCTACTTTGCTTGTAAATTATAATTGCATGAAAGCTTTAACGCAAGTTTAGTTTGGGTTGTAATAGTTTGGGTTAGCTTGGGACCACCCACCCACCCACCCACCCACCCACCCACCCACCCACCCACCCACCCACCCACCCACCCACCCACCCACCCCCACCCACCCACCCACCCACCCACCCACCCACCCACCCACCCACCCACCCACCACCCACCCACCCACCCACCCACCCACCCACCCACCCACCCACCCACCCATCCATCCATATCCATCCATCCATCCATCCATCCATCCATCCATCCATCCATCCATCCATCCATCCATCCATCCATCCATCCATCCATCCATCCATCCATCCATCCATCCATCCATCCATCCATCCATCCATCCATCCATCCATCCATCCATCCATCCATCCATCCATCCATCCATCCATCCATCCATCCATCCATCCATCCATCCATGTCATCGTCAAGCACTTCGACCAGCCGGCAGGTGAGACCTCCACGAGTCTCCTTGAGGCAGTTAAGCGCGCCATTCTTGCCCCCATGTTACTCACTGGTGAGCTGGACATGTCGGTTGTCCGCCTCCCCCGCGCGCGGGGGAAGGCTGGCCCGGCACCCGTGCTCCTCACCTTTAAGTACATGACGGACAAGCTGGCGTTCCTTAAATGCCGCAAGAAGCTCTCGGAGACTCGCTTCACGCTGGACGACGACTTGACCTTGGCCCAGCAACAGCGGCGACGCGAGCTATGGCCGACCTACCTTCAGCTCCGGCAGCGTGCAGGGGGGAAGCCGGTATACTGGAGGGGGGCGGTCATCCACGTTGACCACAAGCCCTGGCAGGCCCCTCCTGCCACTCCAGGCTAGGGAATATACCAGTAGTGTAGATTAGATAGGCTTAGCCTTGCAAGTGGCCCACGCGCATGTGCGCCCATAATGGCCCCCATGGATGATGCTTTCAGTATCTAGCCGCGCCCAGCCTACAATGGGACCTCCCATGGATGATGCATTAAGAATTTAGCCATGCGATGCCTATGCAGGGAGTTACTCTCTGCTGAGATGCCATGTGTACACCAGCTATAGCCTAGCCACATACCCTCCACCCCATATGTCATGCAGGCCTTCTAGGCCCTCTCCTCAAGCCCCCCCTGGGTGCCTGTGCTTGTTAAGGAGGCATGAACCATCATGGCGGTGCAGGTGCACCTTGTGCACCCAGAGCAGGTGACAGTTGTACATCCTCCACCTGCAGGTTGTAGCCCTGATTGTATTACAAACCCATAGATGCCCCTTTCTCAGGGCTATGTGTTACATATGCTCCCAACGGAGCTATGATTTTAATTAATTAATAAATTCCATCCATCCATCCATCCATCCATCCATCCATCCATCCATCCATCCATCCATCCATCCATCCATCCATCCATCCATCCATCCATCCATCCATCCATCCATCCATCCATCCATCCATCCATCCATCCATCCATCCATCCATCCATCCATCCATCCATCCATCCATCCATCCATCCATCCATCCATCCATCCATCCATCCATCCATCCATCCATCCATCCATCCATCCATCCATCCATCCATCCATCCATCCATCCATCCATCCATCCATCCATCGGGGTTTTAATACTCCGCGTGACTCCCCAACGTGAGCACGAGTTAAACTAAGTAATTGATTAATAAATTGAAAAATGACACGCATGCAAGCTAGTACGAGCCACAAGGTAGCCATGGCTGACGGCAGAGCTCATAACTTCTCTGTTTGGGCTCCAAAATTTGCCGCAGCTATCAAAATCGCTTCATCTTTCTAAGACACACACGCTGATATGCCCGTTTTCCCGGCCGAAGCTATCACGCAATATATTATATGCCACGAGCCACGAGGTAGCCACGGCTGGCGGCGGCGCCCATAACTTTCACGCCTTGGGCACCAAATTCGGCCGTGAATATCACAATCGCTTCGTCTTTCTAAGACGCACACGCTGATATATTTTCCCGAAGCTATCACGCAATATTATGACGTGAGCAAACGCTCCTCTACGCAACGCAGCCTGGCGGCTGCGCTGAGCCCTGAAAATACGCGTCTGCAGCTCCGGCTGCAGCTTCGCCCTGAGGCCCGGAAGGCAGCGGTGCCACTAGCCAAGCACTGGTGGTCGCCCAGGTCCCCCCCGGGCGCTGGCCTCGTGGCCCTCGGCATCCGGCCTGCGCCCAATTAAGCGCAATCGCCCTGCCGCACCGAGCTGGACCAAGCATGACTTTTACGCCAGCCAGCACGGCTTTTTTGAACAGCCCCCAAACTGGCTCTTGGAGCACGTGTTTTATGGGTCGCACGCCTCGCTCCTTAACCTGTGCCAGCACCTCCGTGACACCATGCGCCTACGCAATATGGAGCTGACGGACAGTTTTCCCAGGTGCCGCAGACCTGGTCTGACCACCTGCCCGGCTGGTCTCGTCCTCGCCTTCAGCTCGCCGCTCTCGTCTCCCTCCTTACGCGCTCTGCCGACGACCTCTGGGACCCCTCGGACCCCTTGACCGAAAAACATCGCGCAGCACGTGACTCCCCTCGCAGCGGATGTGACAGCCATGGGCAGCAGGCTGGCTGCCGAGCTCCCCGCCATCTCCACTGGACGCCACCTCCACCCTCCTCGCCTCCTCCACCACCACCACCACCACCGCCACGTCACCGACGCCATCACCGGTATATACCTTAATATACTGGAGGGGGGACGTCATCCACGTCCGGACCACAAGCCCTGGCAGGCACCGGCCCCAGGTGCCACCCCAGCAACCCCAGTCTAGATAGGGAATATAGCAGGTTGTCTCTTTGATAGCAGTAGTGTAGATAAGTAAGGCTTAGCCTAGCACGTGGCCACCGCGCATTTCAAATTGAATTGAATTGGAACATAACTCCGTTGGGAGTATATGTAGCCCATAGTCCCTGAGAAGGGGTATATGGCCTAGATAATACACTCTGGGCTACTTCTTGCAAGGGTAGTAGGGTGTAAACTATACGCCTGCTCTGGGTGCACGAAGTGCATGCACCTGCACGGCCACGATGTATTCAGGCACCTACCTAAAGGCGCCGACATATGGGGCGGAAGATCATTGTTACGTCCCAGCCCAGACACCCCTAGCCTGAGCTACGTAGCGAAAGATCTACCATGCCGGAATTAGGAAGATTCAAGGTGGCCTAATGCAGATTGCGCTTCACGACTGGGGTCGTGAGATATCTGGCACCGCGACTTGATGCCAAGCTAATTAATACACACTTATAATGGCTAGCAATACCAATTACAAATGGATAGTTGCCCCAGGTTTAATGTGTAGGCGTATTCGCACTTATCATTCATCAAACCAAGAGGACGAGACTCTCGTCCTCGGACCAATTTCACCTAGGTCTGCCACTACGCTGGCAAGGGGCGCCGACATGGCGCCGACCTTCCAAAGCATGCAGTCCACACAAGATCCTCGGGTCGACATCGACCCTCGCCTACAGAATCCACGCATGAGTACAATATCTCAACTAGCTATAAAGTACGCAGCGCGGCGCGACTGCACCGGCCCCTAGAAGATACACGCATACAACAACCTAGGCCCAAAATAACTGGTCCGAATCACACAAACTGTCATAGTTCCATACAAAAGTCCTGACCAAGGGACAATTCCCAAATTAAGTCCCGAAATGAGTCCCAAAGTCCTACGGACTATGACAACAAGTCAAACTACATAATTTATTCCATTGTTACGTCCGTCCAAAAGGGCCGGGACGTAACACTCCTCCCCCCCACGGGGGTCGGTAGTCCCTACCGTACAAGAGATAGAAAGGAAACAAGTAAGCTACGCTACTATAAGAGTACTATGTCCCAACCCCGGTTCACCCGCGGGTTAGTAATACCAATTCCTCTAGAGGTTGATACACAGGACCAACCCTGACGTAGTAGCATGAAACAGGATGACAGGATCATTCCGCCATCCGTCATAAAACTCTCACAACCATCTCAGCGACCGCCGTTGTTGACGCGCCGATCCACTGGAACCACCTTAGGGGGCGCCACCGCGTGCCCTATCCCATCCACATAATAATGCACAGTCCATGTAATCCCGCGCAACCAGTCCTGAGGTCCTGAGCAGCCTCAAACTTGATGAAATGTTGACCATAGGGGTACTATGTCCCAGCCCTTGTGCACCAACGGGCCAGTGAAACCAGGTCCCCCCAGACTTGCCACGCAAGGGCAACTCTTTATATAGCCAATCGGGACTGTCAGCAGGAGGGAATATTTTTCATGCATACAACTTGATGATCCGGCCGACGAGGTGGCCAGTCATGTATCCCGTCCAGCCGAAACCCAGCCTTACAGCGCGACTGATGCGCGTAATCACATGACGATTAAGAAGTACTACTAGCGTCGACGACGGTGAGGCACAGCATGCAGTGCAGGCCCCATGCTCAGAAGCGAGGGCGTGCACCAGAAGAATCTGATCCATCGCCTCACTACCGACAGCTGTACGCGTCCTCTCAAATACAGGCGCGCCGTGAGCCAACCGACCATGCAACGTGGCCGTCCCTGGCCGCCGCTGGAGTGGCTGTATAGCGGGGGAAGCCCTAGCGTGGCCGCTAGAGTGCGCCTCCCCTGCACCTGCGAACGCATGCAGGTGCCCGCAAGGCCCTAGTGTGTCCACTAGAGTGCGCCCCGCCGTCTCTATCCAGCGCAGGAAACAGGCAAAGTCGATCAACACCGGAAACTTGGATAATATGGCACGTTAAGTGCCCAAAACTAGCAGGGCCCCAGCGTGTCCACTGGAGTGCGCCCTGCCAACTCCTCCACGAAGCTGCAGTAGTTTAGGCACAACACCACTCCGGCCGACGTGCATAGACCGGAGCAGTCGCCGGTCCCCGCATTCCTTACTGCCAATGTGCCTGAACTCCACCGCAAGCGGGGGAAAACTCCTCAGCTCGCAGTCACACCCTCCGTGACACTTGCACAGCAAGAGCACGGTTGATGTTTGCGTAGGCCCATAAGCATGTGATGCTCGAGGCCGCCGACGTGGACTGCATAGCGCCCGCAATGCCCGCACTTATATAATGCAATGGGCAGGTCGGGGAGTGACACGCCTTGCAGGAACTGCCGTATCAGTAACGTTGCCCCTGCGAGACACCGTGCTGCTCATGAGTAGGGCCGAAGCAACCCCGCAGTCCCAAACAAGAGCTCCTCGGGCTCGATCGCGCCCAGCCCACAGGTGCTCAAGCACATACAGCGATCGTGGACCGGGGTCAATGCCGCGCACGACCGATCACCGCCTGTCCACCCCGCTTGACTGTCTTGCCCAGGATCCCGATTCCCGCAACAGAAACACGCCCCTATGTATGCAGTCCCCACCGCGCATCGCCACATCCCCCACTCGAAGCTTGAAGGCCTCTCACCACCCCTGTACCAGTGCATGGCCATGGGGTATAGTACATTTTGAAGCCCACACAGCCCGCCCGCCATGCACATGGAACGCCCTGCTCTGAGTCCCTCATCCATGCAACCTCGTAGGCGCGCGGACACGAGCCACTTGCAAATCACGCTCGATCGGCCTCCACCAGTGGTGCAAGGAACAACTCCCTACCGGGCTCAGCCCACAGGAGGGACGCGAACACTGCGCGATGGTAGCCATGCACAGGGTCGCGGGCAGTGACTAGGTGCTCAGACTCCAGCAGCTCGATCCTGCCTGCCTCTCAGTCTCGGGTCGCCGTTACTACAGTCCCCGTGACTCGCCCTCGACGGCCAGATCCCGCACGTCCCATGTACCTCAGTGCTCTGCCATGGCTCAGCGCGCGTCAGCGCCGGGTCCGCTCAGAGCGGATGTACCGGCCCTATGCAGTGATACCGGGTGTTACTCGGACACCGGCAGTCTGCGGGGCGACAGCGCCACATCATGTGGCATCGGCACCATGCACGCGCACTGTTGAGGCGGTGAGACAATGACCGGACACCGCCACCTGCTTCTGATGCAACCACGACCGGCACCAGCGCAACCAGTGCAACCACGACCGGCTGGGTCATCCACCACTACTGCCGGCAGTACGTGCTGTCGCCATGCAACTGCACCGTGCCCGCATATGCTTGCAGCCCCGGGGGCCCTTACTCCCGACGGTCGCGGCGGACGCGGGCGCGCCCTGCATGCACGGTTACTCGAGCCCAGGAGTGCCCTGACCCAGCTAGGCGTCGACTCAATGCCGGGGTAGCCAATTGGTTGGCTACCGACAATTCAACAAGGTGCTGTACATCTGTTTGCCGGCCGACCACGATTCAGTACAGGCTCCGCCCTGCCTGATCGCCCAGTCGCATCGGGGTTGCAACAGCCTCCATGCACCGTGCCGTCTCCATGCACCGTGCCGCACTAGTGAAATTAATCACGTGCAGGTGCACGAGAAGCCAAGCACGTCCCTCACGCGCTAGGAAGTCAGGGAGCCGTGACTCATAGCCGCCAGCCGGAAGGCTCCCTATAATAATACTTGGCCGCGTGCCATGGGACTCCGCGTCCGTTGGTCACGCGGGACGCGACGTGCAGTCAGGCCGTAGTCTGGGGTCGCTGGCACTCGCTGCCGAATCCGGCATCCCACGCGGAGATGCCTCGGTACGGACGCCTTAGTAGTAGAATCATCAAGCATCCGGTGAGCCCATGTCCAAAAAGGCCAGGACCATGTGCACATGCGGTGCTGAGTGCCTGACGTGGTCCTCTTCGGGACGACCCGTTCAAGCCCACCGCCAACTGCAGATTATCCCATAGAGAATATATCATGGAGAAAATATATTATATAGAAAATAGAGAATATCGAAAATATATAATATCCGCACACTGGCGCATCGATCCCTGGCATGGCAGTAGAAGGGTCGTCGGATCCACGCGCGGCTGCGCATCGATCCCTGGCATGGCAGTAGAAGGGTCGTCGGATCCACGCGCGGCTGCGGTGGATTCCTACATAGATGGCCGGCTCGATCCAAAGCCGAACCGTGCCGATCATACAGGAGCTAGATATAATTAAGAAGAGTATGGTATCATAAAGAAGTGTAGTGGACCAGTACAAGTACTTAGTATATAAAAGGTAGGTATAGTAAAGAAGTATATGGTATTATTAGTAGCCATCTGGTTTCATACGCTCTGCGACCCCTCCCCTTCCCCCGGGGACGACGCGTCCACGCGATCGTCCAATTACTGCCAAGGAGTCAAGGATGCTGGACCGCCGGGCGCTCGTGTGTAATGCTATGTGCCCTATACTCGCTGTCAGGGCACCAAAAGGAACCATCGGGAAACCAACCACTCGCCGGCGCACGCGAATGTCCACATCCTGCGCGTCCAAAGTCGAGCCCAATGATGATGTCCGCTGCGCCCAGCGGTGCGATGGTCGCAGCCAGGTCGAACGGGGTGCCTTGCAGCACACCTTTGATATCTGCCAGACCGGGCGATTGGTGTTGGCGACCATCCGAGTGGGTCAGATGCACGGCCGTCCGGTGTGGGGGCTGTGCGTCAGGCCCAGCCGGCGCACCAGTGCCGCGTTGATGAAGGACGTGGAAGCGCCTGTGTCGACCAAAAACTTGACATCCATGACGGTTGGTTGGCCGTGTCTGAATATATTATTACAATCTCATATATAAAATATCCCATTACCGCCAACGGTACCCTATATAAAACCACTAGTGCTAGACGCCTAATAGTAATTTCCCATTACCGCCAACGGCGTCTATGCATGGGGTCAGTGTATGATTCCAAACACCCCCCTTACTGCTGATAGCATGATAACAGGGTGACCTGCTACTGGCAGGACCAATGCACCCTTCGTACTACTGACATCATGATAACAGGGTGACCTGCTACTGTGCAGGACCAATGCACCCTTGGTATTTGGTACAGATGTGGGGCAAAACAGACACCCCCCCCTTGCCCTACACAGGTGGGCATTCTCAGAATGGCTAAGGTGGCCAGCCACTAGGACTGGAAAAGCGCACCGGAGTGAACATATTATAAAAATATAATTATTACTTAAATATACTTATATAATATATATTATAGTATACTTCCCAGCGGCAAACTCGTAACCGGCCACTGCTGGTGACTCAAAGGTCGCACGCTGTCCGGAGGCTAGTCGATGAGCCTCGATCTCATTGACCGCGCGCAGCACGCCCTTGGTAGAACTCATCGCTGGCGGCCGCGGCTGCTGGTGCTGAGTCGTGAACTGCCGGGCCTGCTGGCGCCCGCTCGTCCGCGTTGCGGGGCTTGTCCCTTGGGCCGGAGGAGTCCGGGCGACTGCCGAACGCCGGGCCTGAAAACCTGGGCTCGGTCTCCCCCGTGCCACGTCCAGCGTGCCTGCTACGGAGTTTGGGGCAGTCGCGCCTGAGGTGACCCACCTCAAAGCACATGAAGCAACGGGCTTTACTCGCGTCGATGGCGTTGAGGCCATGGTCAGCGTTCCCGTCCTCCAGGTCATCGGGGGAGTCCTCGTTCCCCTCGCCGTCGTGCGGGGGACCTGATCGGAAGAAACGACGCACCGATGGTGCGCGCCCGCGAGCCACGACGTCGGCCACCTGCAGAAGATACCTCTGGATATTCAAGATGTCCCACTCCTCCCAAGGGACCTCAGCGTAGTGCTTGAATACCTCGTCCTGCAGCTCGGGACAGAGTGCCTCGATGAACCTGCTCTTGTACTCGTACCAGGTCATGTCGGTTAGATAAGCGGCGCTGGACTCAAACTTGGACAGAAACTCGCGATATGGGGTGGTCCCCTGGCGTAGCTTGCCGAAAGCGATCCGCTCGTGGAGCTCCGCGTCTGGGGGTATCAGCTTGCGGCGCACCCGGTCCATCAGCTCCTCCACGGTCTGTGGGTATGACTGGGATGCGATGCTCTCACAGTTCAGGATGCTCACCACCGAGGGGTCCATGCAGGTGTTAACCACATGCGGGATCAAATCACAGGTGGCCAGTTCCCAGCTGTTGTGATTGCACCACACGGTATACTGCTGTTGCCACATGCGTCCCCATTCGTCGACCTCTCGCGGTTTCATATCCGCGTGCAGCTTGGGTACATTCTTGAAGGTAGGCATCGGTGGGGCCTTTACCGTGTTAAGCTTAGGCCCACCGACCTCCCTGTAGGAGATGGAGCCGAATGTTGGAGGCTGCGACCGCGGGAGAGATCCGGATCTGTCCGGTGTGCCGTGTGTCCGGCGCACCTGTACCGACGAGGGGTGTTCGTATCCCGGGTCATCCAGTGCCACCCTGCTGAAACTGAGGTTGCCAGCAGGCGCAGGCGAGGGGACCGCGCTTCGGTCAAGCACCCGCGGACGCTGCGGTTGAGGAGCCAGGCGCTGGGCTGGCGTGTGAGTCTCCTCGTCGCGGGTGGTGACACTGCTCCGGGTCTCCTCTGGGCTGGTCCGTGGTCTATGAGTACCAACGGGCGGGCCCTGCGTGACAGATCCCTCGTCCGCCTCGTTAGTCCCTTCCAGGTCATCGAACTCGCCGTCTGCCCCTGGGACTTCCCCTTCCTCGTCCGAATACCATAACGCCGTGGGTAACAGGGACGTGCTGCCGAAGGAAACTCTGCGTCTGCCCCGGTGTGGGGGGCCCGGTGGAGGTCCTTGGGGCCGCCCCCGACCTGCCCAAGGATGCGTGGGCCGCCCGGTGACTGGTAGCTGACGGCGGTAGTGCAGGGTATCTTCATTCTCATCTCTCTGCTGCTCTGGATCAGGTGGTAACCATTGTGGTCTCGTCTGGGGTTGTTGCTGCTGCGTCTGGGGTTGCTGCTGTTGCCATTGCTGCTGTGGTGACCGTTGCTGCTGCTGATGCTGCTGCTGCTGTTGCTGCTGCTGCGGTTGCTGCTGCCGCTGCCGCTGCTGTTGCTGCTGCTGCTGTTGCTGCTGCTGCTGTTGCTGCTGCTGCTGTTGCTGCTGCTGCTGTTGCTGCTGCTGCTGGGGCTGCTGCTGCTGTTGCTGCTGGAGCCTCTCTCGGTCGTTTCTGTCATCTCTCTGCCTGGGTAAGGCGTCTATAATGTCCCCATCCGCTGGGAACCTAGGGTTCTGATCTCTGGATCGTGGGGAGCCTTCCGCAGGTCTCTCCATGACCTCACCTGTACCTGTCCCTGCTTGGACGTGCAGTGGTACCTCTATACCCTCTGTACCGTGCTCGTGGTTGTCTACCGGTTCTATCTCTGTATTCTCTAGATCTCGTTCTCTAGCCTCTTCCTCTGTATCTCTGGCGTTCCTTGTTTGGGACCGTGTGGGCATGGTGCTCGTACCGGTACCTTACACTGCAGGCAACACCTCCCCAGGAAGGAAGAGAGAGAAAGAGAGAGAGCAACCACGTGCTATAGAGCTATAACTGTGGAACCTAATACTACTCCCTAGTACTGGTCTCCTCTACTGCTTGCTAGGGCCAATGGTCAGCTGAGAGAAAGTCACTGTAACTGCTGTCCCCTCCCCCTGACTGCTGAGTGTGGGTGGCTTGGAGCATTCACGTGTGGTGTGCATCCCCTCAGGCAATGGCATGTGTTCCCTAACAAACCTATCTGCCTCTGTAATGTTATCAAACCCTTTCCACTTAGCACTAGAGCCTTGGGACAATATCTTATCTTTAATATGCTCCTCACAAGTCTTCCAGCTGTAGAATATAGCAGGCCTACCCTTATCCCCGTCGTGAGCTACTGCGTAGTAAGGAAATCCAGACTGTCCACCCTTGTTTATTTTACGTCGTGGCATGTTACATCATAGTCTGGCAGCGGCTTGCAAGCAAGAGAGAAAGGGGAAACCCAGGCTACCTCTAATGCAGTGACCTTAAACAAACGAGGAGAGAGAGCACGGAGTATAACACAGCACACGCCCGAGCCTTCCGCAGGAACGGGCTATACGCACACACGGAGGTAAACACCGTCAACACAGTCGGCAACAGCCAGACGGTATCCACCCCCCACGACCCCTTGCAGGTCAACAACGAATGTCCGTCTCCGCGACGTCCATGGGCACCAACAACATTTACAACCTATAGAGACACAACATATAACATAAACCCCCTGCGCGCGCGTTCCCGGATAGAGAGCAAGCTCGCCAGCTAGCCTTCAGCAGGCATAGCTTTGTAAAGAAAGAATTCTAACTAGGGGACGTACCATCTTCAATGACGTTAATCCCTCCTGAACTGGCCGCCACCCGGTGTCGTTGAAGGCAAGCCCTGGCCGCCACTAGGTGTCGTTGAAAACAGGAGAGCTGAACGCTATCGTTGACAGCACCTCACCACAGGACTATTGCTAGCCCCGCCGAGTATCCCAGACTGGCCGCTTGCTGCTAGGTCGTCGTTGAATCCCTTTACGGGCTGGCCGCCGGCCTGACAGCAATCGTTGAATTCCGGAACCTCTACCTACGCCAAGCTTCGTCTTGGTATCCTAATTGGCTCACTAACCCTCTCCGCGAGAGTTAGCTAACCTTTCCAGCACATTTCCTCCGATAACCAGTGTTACGTCCCAGCCCAGACACCCCTAGCCTGAGCTACGTAGCGAAAGATCTACCATGCCGGAATTAGGAAGATTCAAGGTGGCCTAATGCAGATTGCGCTTCACGACTGGGGTCGTGAGATATCTGGCACCGCGACTTGATGCCAAGCTAATTAATACACACTTATAATGGCTAGCAATACCAATTACAAATGGATAGTTGCCCCAGGTTTAATGTGTAGGCGTATTCGCACTTATCATTCATCAAACCAAGAGGACGAGACTCTCGTCCTCGGACCAATTTCACCTAGGTCTGCCACTACGCTGGCAAGGGGCGCCGACATGGCGCCGACCTTCCAAAGCATGCAGTCCACACAAGATCCTCGGGTCGACATCGACCCTCGCCTACAGAATCCACGCATGAGTACAATATCTCAACTAGCTACAAAGTACGCAGCTCGGCGCGACTGCACCGGCCCCTAGAAGATACACGCATACAACAACCTAGGCCCAAAATAACTGGTCCGAATCACACAAACTGTCATAGTTCCATACAAAAGTCCTGACCAAGGGACAATTCCCACATTAAGTCCCGAAATGAGTCCCAAAGTCCTACGGACTATGACAACAAGTCAAACTACATAATTTATTCCATTGTTACGTCCGTCCAAAAGGGCCGGGACGTAACAATCATCATGGCTATACAAAGGCTAGCTACTAGTAGTAGAGAGTAACTCCCCGCATGGGCGCAGCATAAGTAAATAAAGCTAGGCATCATCTGGGGTGTGGCACGTCATAGGCACGTACACATATATCACACGGGAATATGTGCTACATCACGAGCCACGAGGTATAGCCATGCATGGCTGACGGCGGAGCTCATAACTTTCACGTTTGAGCACCGAATTTAGCCGTGAATATCACAATCGCTTTGTCTTTCTAAGACGCACATGCTGATATAATTTTCCGACGCTATTACGCAATATATGGCGAACAAACGCGCATCGACGCAACGCAGCCTGGCGGCTGCGCTCGGCAATGAAAATACGTCTGCAGCTCAGGCTGCAGCTTCGCCATCAGGTCCGGCAGGCAGCGGTGACACTAGCCGTGCACTGGTGGTCGTCCAGCAACCTCCCGGGCTTAACGCCTCGCCACCTGCATCGCCTGACCCCAAGCGCACCCGCTCAGCCGACAAAGCAGGAGGGTCTTCACGCCCCTCAGAACCCGCGAGCTTTCGGCCCCGGCCTTTCAAGGTCGATGATTACGACTGGGCCAACCCGCGGCCGAACTCCAGCACGCCATCCTCAACTCCCTTCTCCAGCGCTCCGACGGCGAGATCTGGGCTCCATCCATCTCCGCCCCCACACTTCGTTCCATCCTCGCGGAAGCCTTTCAGCAGCACGTGACCCCCCTTGCTGCCGACGTAGCAGCAATGGGTGGCACGCTGGCTACTCAACTTCCTCACATTTCCACCGCCGCCGCCTCCACCTCCACTGCCATCTCCGCCTCCACCGCCGACATCACAGCCCAGCTCCTCGACCTCGACCAACCGAACGCCTTCAAGCCACCGCCACCGCCCTTGAGTGCTTGCATGACACCGCCGGCCTCACCGCCCAGGCAGTGAAGGACATTGCTGCCCAGCCGGCACCTGCTGGCCCGGCCGGTGATGCTCCCTCCACCTGGGCGGACTTGCTTAAGCATCATCATACCACCTCCACCTGACCTCCACCATCGCGGCCGGCAGCACAACTCAAGCAACAAGCCCTCGACCTTCGCGAGGCGGCCGAGCTCGACAAGCGCAGCCACAATGTCATCGTCAAGCACCTCGACCAGCCGGCAGGTGAGACCTCCACGAGCCTCCTTGAGGCATTTAACCCTTCAATTGTGTCAACTGGAACCACCAGAACGGACTGAGTATGGGCATCTTAGTAAGTATGAGAGTATCTAGCCAAATAACATTTTCTGGCCCACCCTTGGAACCAAGGATGCTTTTATATCAAATAACTTTGGGGTCATGTCATTGGTCACATATCTATGCCCCACAGCTGCTATAAATAGCACCCCCCCCAAGGTGGTACGGTGCAGATGGGGTTCAAGAGATATATAATGCAATATGGACCATTTCTCAAAATCTGCCGACCCTGGCCCTTTGAGGGGAGTTTAAAATAATCATCCCACGGTCCTAAATTTAGGACTTTGTCCTAAATCGTCCTAGGGGTCACTATAACCGAGGTACCGGGGGGGGGGTGTCACTATATGGACCGTACCCCATGTGGACCGTACCCGGCATGATGTACCCGACCCGTGGTACCGGCACATGGTACCCGGATTCCGTACCCGGGTACCGGGTATAATGGCGGGAAAGTAGGTACCTCGACCAAAAATATAACCGATTTTGGAGCGAAAAACTGGGTGCGGGAATGAAGTGAGGTGGATATGGCGACCTGACAATCGTGGCCGGCGTTTTCACGTGCGTTTATCATTTCGGGCGCCCAGTAGCAAAAACGAAAGGTTGTTAGTTATGCTTAAAGGCTGTGAATATTTTCTGCGCAAGTTTTTATGTGTAGCGCTGTAGCACAGCGGCACAACACAAATGGGTCGCAGATCGCCTGCTCGCGGAGGGTCGATTTTGGCACAAACATGTTAGTGTATTAGCAATGGTGGTGCGAATCAAGCCAGGAAATTTTTGTGGACGATTTTTATGATAGTCTGGAGTTTAGAAACGGAGTATTTGACATGGGAGCGCCTGGGCCGTGATATTCTTGCCCGATTTCCATTGTCGACCATGTTTTAGGGACGTTCAGGCTGGGCAGCGAGCGCACCTTATAGGTCTTCACTTTCGGTATTTCTCGGACCTAGAACGCAGCACAAGCGTGGTTTATATCATTGTCGAACCGGTTGGCCAGCTTTGGTGCGCTCAGCTCTCGGAAAGCTGACCTCGCTGCGGATTTCAGCGACTTTTTTGCAACCATCTGGAATGAGGCGACGTAAGTAGCAGGTAAGTGCCGGGTTGTCCTAGATCATGAGTGTAACTGGCAACGCTGTCGTGGTGTTTTGAGTCAGCCAGCTATGCCTAAAAAGAGGGGACGCTCTCTGTGCACATAACTGTCACACATAGTTGGTTTACGTCATACAATTTTTTACGTCTCTATCTTCGTCGTCCGCTGCAGCTAAAACACACATGCGTAAGAGCAGTTTTACACATGTGTTAGTTATAAACCATGGTCCTATGGCCTACAGTCGTTCAGGGTGTTCTCAGACAGTATATACAGTATGGTTTACGTGTTACATGCACCCTGAATTCGCTCACAAAGCGTTGCATGTTAGCACAACGTTGTTTTGTAACTTGATTTGGCTGCATTCATGTGTTAGTTGCAATGCAAATGCAATGTTTTTTCATCGCTGGGTGGTGGCCAGCATGTCCGTGATGTCAAAGAAGGTTTGGCATATGCTTAGAGAAAGTTTACCGCAAGGGGTGGGCCATGTTCAAGCCGGGCAACCTCAGCAACCATGCAACCCTATATTGCATTACCTGCACCATCTGTGACACCGTTAATCACGCGTATATATAGAGGCAGCCACAGCAGGGTATGGCCTTGTTATACGCTGCCCCGCCATCCCAAGGCCTCGTAGGGTCCCCTAGCGCTTGTAAGATGCTCAAGGGACCGTGTGGATAGCATGGTCATGCGTTGACAATAATTGGTCCTAATGGTCCTAAAACCCACATTTTGGCCAAATTCGCGCTTTGAGGTCTGGCAGGTGGCAGGGCCCATTCATGCACTAAATGTAATTATTTGACCCCAGGTTTTTGATAGAAACTAAAAAAGTGTGTTATCTGTCATGGGCACGAATGCCAGGGTCAAATTTTAATGTTTGCATATATATTTTTTAATTCCACTTGGTCCTAAATTTAGGACTTTTACTGGGAAGATGGACAACAGGCATGCCATAGATGCATTCACAACATGACATGCCATAGAACTGCACAGGCTAGCTAGCATACAGCCCAAAATAGCTCAGACCGTTATAACGGGTGCAGTTATTTTGGGGTGTCTTGCTAGCACTACCGTATAGGCATTCAATTCCAACGTGGCACAAAACATCATAGATGGCCACACATGGATTCCCAAACACGTTTCCAGCTTAAAAGTCACAACAGCATGCTATACAACAAGTATAAAGCTTGTGCCAAGGCCCCAAACCAAGCGTATAACAGGTTCACAAGGAGCTACATTATCAATGCATCCAACACACTATAAAGCAATTCCAATGATTGGCAATGATAGAAAAAACAAAAGAACTAACCTGGTTATGCTTCCATGCAAGCAGGCCCTGGCCATTCATGTTTCTTGCATGCATTATGGACGCACAAGCAGAAGGATAACTTGGGCCAGCAAACCAAGAAGCAATGCCTAGAGCAGGCCAGAAAACCACTTGTCTCGCTATGTCTGTGCAGGGAAAAGCATCCCGTTATCAAGCCCACAATGTTTAGAGACAATACCAAACGCTACTTCACTGGTTTCGTTGAAGCCTCAGCTAATAGCATTCAAATCTGGTCCAAAATCTGCGTGACATAGTGGTATTCCCAAACCATCACAAGCGAACGCGTACAAGCACTAAAGCAACAAAACGACAAGCAAAAACCATCGATTACATGTCTACAACTAGTTTATAAATGATAGGACGGGCCGGGCCCACTTCAAATGTTCCGCCGTCCAAGCCAAGTGTGTGACACTTTTGGTCGTTTTTCGCAAAAAAAAAATAAAATTTCGCACGAGTTCGCGTGATTTTCGCGTGATTTTCGCAAAATTTTCACACATTTTCGCACGATTTCGCACGATTTCGCACAATTTTGCATGATTTCGCACAATTTCGCATGGATTTCAACCAAGGGTCGTTTTGGGGAGTGACGTTTGACAAAATTTCGCATGAATTCACACACGTTGTGCACATCAAAATTTTTTACCGTCGACATTTTTCACATGAAATTTCGCACAATTTCAGCAAATTTCGCACAAATTCGCACGATTTCAGCAAATTTCACACGATTTCAGCAAATTTCGCACAATTTCGCACGATTTCGCACGACGAATCACTCTGCAGAGTGACGATCGTCGAAAAAGTAAAAAAAACGACCAAAAGTGTCACACTTTTCGGAACATTTGAAGTGGGCCCGGCCGACGACTTGGTACTGTAATGTATAAACGCTAACATGTTAATACGTACCAGGTCGAAACCGCAGATTACCTGCTGTGCGGGAGCCATCACTCCCACCTCACGGACATAGCCTCGAACCTTTCCTGGCCGTCATCGCTAATAAAACATGTCAAGAATAACGTAACAAGTCTATCCACGCGCAAATATATGGACGTTTGCTGCCGAACAACAGGTAGCATACGCACTGTCACCGCCTGACCGCTGACAGGATCTGCCGCACCGATTAGAACCTAGAGACATACTTGCGCACATCCAGACGCTTCACGGCCAGAGATATAACCTTTATAACACTCAAGAATATTTACTACAAGATTTGAGTTCAAAATTCCAAGCCATGCTCGAGATCGTACCAGTCATTTGCCTGCACCGCCATAGCCGCGGAAGTCAATTATTTTCATTCACGTCGGTCCCGTTTGACCATGGTACCCCCCCAACTTTGATTGAGTATATCTCCCTGGCCAGTTGTCCAAAGTACGGTCTGAATAGTGCCAGGCATAGCTTACGTCTAGATCTTTCGATCCCCCCAGGTTTGACCGTTGAATTATTTTTGGCGCGGCGCCTGGTTCTGCCACAAACTCAGTCCGTTAGAGTGGCGCGAGTTCAACTGGCGCCACGAAAACGGACTCAGTACAAATTAAGGGTTAAGCGCGCCATTCTTGCCCCCATGCAACTCACTGGTGAGCTGGACATGTCGGTTGTCCGCCTTCCCCGCGCGCGGGGTAAGGCTAGCTGGCCCGGCACCTGTGCTCCTCACCTGGCGGACAAGCTGTCGTTCCTTAAATGCCGCAAGAAGCTCTCGGAGACTCGCTTCTGACACGCTGGACGACGACTTGACCCTGGCCTAGCAACAGCGGCGACGCGAGCTATGGCCGACCTACCTTCAGCTCCGGCAGCGCGCAGGCGGGAAGCCGGTATGTATACTGGAGGGGGGCGGTCATCCCCGTTGACAACAAGCCCTGGCACTGCCCCTCCTGCCACCTCAGACTAGGGAATATATATACCAGTAGTGTAGATTAGACAGGCTTAGCCGCTTTGCATGTGGCCAATGCACGCGCATGTGCGCCCATAATGGCCCCCATGGATGATGCTTTCAGTATTTAGCCACGCCCTAGCTGCCTACAATGGGACCTCCCATGGATGATGCATTAAGAACTTAGCCATGCTATGCCCATGCATATATGCAGGGAGTTACCGGCTCTCTGCTGAGATGCCATGTGTACACCAGCTATAGCCTAGCCACATACCTTCCACCCCATATGTCATGCAGGCCTTCTAGGCCCTCTCCTCAAGCCGCCCTGGGTGCCTGTGCTTGTTAAGGAGGCATGAACCATCATGGCGGTGCAGGTGCACCTTGTGCACCCAGAGCAGTTGATAGTTGTACATCCTCCACCTGCAGGTTGTCGCCCTGATTGGGGTGTACATATTACAATTTACAAACCCATGAATTGTCCTGTATTGTCCTTTGCGAATGGTTTCCTGCATGCAGCCAAGTATCCAACACGAGGATTTACAACACATAGATGCCCCTTTCTCAGGGCTATGTGTTACATATGCTCCCAACGGAGCTATGATTTTAATAATTAATTAATTAATAGGCACACATGTACATGATTGAAATAATGCTAAGGCATCATCTGGTATAGGGCCTCAGTAGTAGGCGTACATATGTACAAGGCCACGGCTAAGTAAGCCTGACTATTCTATACACTAAGTACTACTGCTGTATTCCCCTAAGCTGGGGCTTCTGGAGGTGCTGGGGCTGCGGGGGTCCGGTCGCTTGCCAGGGCTTGTGGCCGACGTAGATGGTCGCCCCCTTTCAGTACACCGGCTTCCCCGCCGCGGTCTGCCGGAGCTGGAGGTAGGTCGGCCATAGGCCCATAGCTACCGTCGCCGTTGTTGCTGCGCCAGGGTCAAGTTGTCGGCCAACTGTGAAGGGAGTCTTCTCGAGCCGCTTGCGGCGTCTGAGAAAAGAAATCTTAAGTCCGATGGGCTCTTAAAGATGAGAAGAAGCTGGGGCGCCCCTGCCTAGCTTATACCCGGCCCGCGCGCGGGGAAGGCGGTCGGGGCGACAAGCTCGATTTCACCAAGAAGGCCCATGCGATCAAGGATTTTGCTCTCAAACGCACGTGCAAGCTTTTCGGAATTCTCACCTTCTGCCATGTCGAAGTTCTTGACGATGACGTTTAGGCTGCGCTTGCATGGCGAGCTCGGCCTCCTCGCGGAGGTCAAGCGTCTGCCGCTGGAGCTGTGCTGCGACGGCGGAGGTGGTGGAGGTGGTGTGCAGCTTAATTAAGCATGTCCGCCCAGGTCGGGATGGGAGGAGCATCACCAGCCAGGCCAGCTGGCTTGGCGGCAATGTCCTTCACCGCCTGGGCAGTGATGACTGCGGTATTTTGCAGGCTGCCATC
Organism: Mesostigma viride; assembly: GCA_009746045.1. Lineage (NCBI taxonomy): Eukaryota > Viridiplantae > Streptophyta > Mesostigmatophyceae > Mesostigmatales > Mesostigmataceae > Mesostigma > Mesostigma viride. Next base: position 1,311,774 of record RPFO01000670.1, on the reverse strand, counting down.
GGATGCCATCCGACATCTGGCGATGGCATTGTCCTTGAGGCGCTTGTCCTTGATGGCGACCTCCCACGGCCGCTCTCCTATAATACGCGGACCTGCTGCGGACAGCGACCGCCTCCACCACCGACGCCATCGCCACGAAGCTCCAGGAGCTGTAGGACCACCGCCAGGCCCAGCAACGGGAGGTCACCGACCGCGCCCGCCGCGAGTGCCGGGTGTAAACAGTTCTGCTACTGAGTTAGGATAGGCATGGGAGGCCAAGGATTCACACTGAATGAGGGTAGCAAGCTCAGAGGTAGTACAGGTAGTACGGTAGTGAGGGACTAAAACTGCATCAGGGAGACGCCATCTATTATGATTTTGCCATGACTCTGTGTTTTGAGTCAGCAGCATAATAAAAGTGAAAAACTGTTGAGGGGAAGACTTGACATCTAATTTGGGAAGGTTAGCAAAGAGGGGAAGGGCATGCAGGGGGCTTAGGAGGATGGGAAGGATCAGATCTACCCATGGGACCACTGTCATCCACTGCTACGTAATAAGGGGGATAGAATGAAGGGAGAGGAAAGGTTTTGGATAGGGGTCTAGAAGGGGCCACCGTTTCAGGCTGGTGCCCATAGGAGAAGGGGACAGTATATGGTTTACGAAGGGAGGAATAGGCAAAATGATCATAATTTCTGTCATCTAGGGGCATGGTGCTGAAATCACTTCTAGCTCCATGCTACGCGGGAAGGGACCTGGGCAGCCTCGTAGGCCGTGTCAGGGTAGGACCAAGAAGCAGGAGGATGAAATGGAACTGCACTAGGCGGGGCGACAAGAAGGGCCTACAGGGGCAGAGGTACGACCCATGTTATAAGCAGGGATGGACGGAACACGATGAGGTTGAGGCCTAGAAGCATTGTCAGGAAGTGAGGACCTAATTGAGGGTTGAGCCAAGGTTGCAGGAGGGGCAGGGGCCTGGTTCAGGGTAAAAGAGGGGTCTTCACTAAATCTGACATGCATACGTTGTTCAAAGGTAGGAGGGGTAACAGAGGAACGACGACGACCACTAGTGGTAGGGGAAGGAGGTGAGGTACGCAGGTTACCTTGAGGAACTCGTGAGGTGGTGTACCGTTTCCATGGAGTCCCGTCTATTACCACGAGCTTTGTTGTTGTTGTTGTTGTTGTTGTTGTTGTTGTTGTTGTTGTTGTTGTTGTTGTTGTTGTTGTTGTTATTAATATTATTATTATTATTATTATTATTATTATTATTATTATTATTGGCATTATTAGTATTATTAGTGGTAGGTATAGGTGACATCTCTCCACCCACTGGATCCATGTTCAATATGAGGAAAAACAATTAAGGTTTCAATAAGGAAAAGTACAACAACCTAAATTAAAACAAGGAAAGCAAAAAGGAAAAAACCTTTAATGTCCTAAGAAAAGGAAAACAAGTAAAATCAATCCTTTTTAACAACAGTAATGGATAGAGAACCAAACTCTAAGGTGAGAGGAGTATCTACACTAGAGGAGGATGACACCGTAGAACGAGGGGGTGATGGAGGTGGTGTAACAAAAACAAGACTATCTGCAGAAGGGCGATCGAGCATGAGGAGCAGGACGAGAATGGAGGCCCACATCTGATTCACTATGATTGAGAAGGTAGTTCAGACTGAGCTTCTTCGAAGGACATAAACTTCTTATATTTGGAGACATTATATGTACGCGACTGAACGAACTTCCTAGCATCGGCCCACGATAAGAAAATAGATGCCCATTGAGGGGTAATAACTACGTAGTATTTCGCTAAGCTATTATTACTAGTCGAATGAGAAGGAGCAGGAAAGGAACGTCGCTGGCTCATGTTAACGCACCTGGGAGGTCTTGAGTAGTCACGTTAGGAGAACGAGGAGTAGGCGACTTAGCTGATCGAGGTATCTGGATCACCGAAAGCATGAGGGCGGCAATGGTCCAGCGCTCGTGGTCCTAATATCAGCGACCCAGTGAGGATTCTGCGGGTGCGGCCGTCTAATAAGCAGCAGCACGAAGGAAAAGGTGGAGCCTACAAAGACGCTAAACGTCTCACTAACGCGGCTGAAAAGAAACCATCACCTATCTACCAACCTCCTAAGGAAAAGGAAGAGGGAAAGGAGCTAACTATGAAGGGTTTTCCGCTGCGAGCAGGTCTAACTCCTAGCCTAGGCGTGTCCCGAATCGGGCAGCACTACCCAGCTAGCTTGCAGGCGACCCGCCCATTACCTGGCAAGGCTGTGCTGACTTCGTATTCCTGGCCGCGGAAGGGTAGGGTTGTAAATGGCGTCTGCTGCAGGGGATCTCCGTCACGTTCACTGCCTAAAATTCCTCCGATACCATTGTTACGACTCAGCCCTCTACCTCCGCCTCTACCTCTAATCAGTCTAATACTACCTAAATTAGTGAGGCCACCTCTAGTTAATCCCTGTGCGAAAGACGAACGTGACGAGCTGGATCTCAATGCATTTACGTAAGTACGACTATAATACGCCATAAGCCATTTAACCGAACCCCGTTTATTCCAGGAATAGAGGAAGGAAACACTACTACACTGCCATGACCCTAGCCATATGTGTCAATTCATTAACACATGCCGAGTGCAAACACGAGGGGTAGAACGTGCGTAAATGATCACCAACGGTCCAGCTCGGGCCGACAGGGCCATCGCCTACAATTGCACAGATGCACGCTGGTCCACTACATTCTACCCGAAGGATAAGGACCACTACTAAAGTACGCGGCGCGACGCCAAGTGCACCCAATGTACCACGATACCGGGACAACCGTGTCCACCGGTACAAACTACACGTGACCCTAGCTAGGAACGACTGAGGCAAAGGACCTAATTTACGTCCGTAACTGTGACCGATTGTTACGCGACGTAACACCTGGCGCCCTGGTTTTTGTCGGGCATTCAGTTCTAAGGGCTCTGCTGTGTCGGCGTTTATATTTCGTGGAGGTGTTAGCATGGCAGCGATGTGCAAACTTTTTGTAAATGCCGGGAATAGTCGACATTTACTAATAGCGATTGATATTGTGTCATAGTCAGTATTTAAGTACCGGTTCTGGCTGACGGGGAAACCGGGGAACCCCGGCTGGCATTTAAAGCTTCCCGGTCGACCAGGGCAGCCCGGACAAGTCACAATGGCTTATACCGGTCGAACGGGGGGGGGGTCCTGCTTGGCATATAGAATGCCGGTCGGCCGGGGGGGGCTTACCGGTCGGCCGGGGGGGCACCGGTAATTACCGGAGAATTACCGGAACCGGTACCTTAGCAAAAACACTGACTACAATCAAGATCATAATACGTTATCAATTATTTGCAGAGCGCATGGCCCAAAAAATTCGCCAGGCCATGATTTTGCTGTATTTCGGTTTTTACAAGCCACTGGGCCATGATCAGGCCAGGAGGCCTAGCACGTAATGGCACCTATGTATACACGGTCCTGCAAGACAGAGGCTGGAACAACCCTGCGATTAATCGCATGCACATTCTGTTCCCTACACCCTCGACCCCTGTCCAAGCACAATCACTTGAGCTCGTCCTTTTTCTGTTTTGATTCTGTTGCCCCCGTTGCCCCTGTTGCGCTCTCAGGTTGGCCTGCTGGCTCCACCACCTGCGACTCCTGCCGTGCGCGCGCCTCACGACGGAGCTCCTCCATTAGCTTGTCTGACTCTACTTTCTCCTGACCATCCGTCAAGGCTGCCTGGGGCTCTGCCTGCAGTGCTGCAACCTCGGCCACGAACCCAGGAATGGGGAAGCTGCGGGGGGCCAGGAGGACGGTCCAAGCGATCAAAAGAAAGCAACAACGAGGGACACCGAGTAAGGGTGGATGACTGGATGTAAGGGTGTGGGAGAGGGACAGGGATGAAAATCGATGGGACGACAGAGACAGCGTCGGACGAAGCATGACATGCCAGAGGAAATGTCACATACGGTCTTGCATGCCAGCAGACATCTTCCGTATGTAGCCATGATAGCTGCAATTTCATAGATATTGTAAAATTAGATTAGAACCAGATGCCTAGCTCACTAGAAATACAAAAGGGATTTGCTGTACGAGGAAAACAACAGGAAATAAACATATATATGTTTATTTCCTGTTGTTTTTCCAGTTTATTTCCCCTTATATATAAGGGGAAACCCATTGAAGCAATCCTACAGAGTCCTAGGATTATTGACTCAAACTACCTTCTTGGCCTCTTTCCCAAAAGTACTGCCCGCCCACTCATCCCCACATGACTTGCTAATCTCTAGGTGACACCACTTCTCCACTCACCTGACGTGCTTGCCCACGAACTGCTTGAGCGTGTCGTACGCCCACCCGCGCGAGGCCTCGTACTTGACGGGGTCGCCCTTGTTGCGCGCGGGGAAGAGCCAGGTGGCAGGGAAGTATCCCAGGTCGGGGAAGTTCTTGGGCTTCTCGTTCTTCATGCCATCGATCTTGAAGAACTTTAGCGTGGGCACGTCCTCCCACTCCGTGGCTAGCTTCTCCAGCGCAAACTCTGTCTCCTCCCACTTGTCATCAACTGGCAGCCATGGCAGACCAGCGCATGGGTGGAACCCGCCAGCACGGCCAGCCAGCCAACAGGCAGCCCAATCAGCAGGTCAGCGGGCAGCACGCATGTCAAATCACCCCTCAATCAAATATGGAGGTGATGCACTTACTTTTGGCTAGCATCCTTACCCTCGTATGCTGTCATAACTCTGCAACCAACGCAAGCACTCATGGTCCCCACAACCCCCAATCTGCCCCCCCCCCCCCTTCCCCCCTTCACCCCTGTCCTCCCTTCACAGTCCACAGATACCCGACCTGATATCTGTCACACTGCCAAGCCCCCCCGCCCAAAACTCACAGCTGGCGTAGAAGTGGATGACCACATCCTTGCGGGGGTCCATCACCGCCATCTCCATGGTGGATGCCACCGCCGTGAAGAGAGGGCCGGGGTCCACCAGGGGGGGGCGCTCCGACCGCAGGTGGTCCGGGTCCACATCGCGCTCGATGAACGCGGTGCACGTCTGGCACGTGCAGAGTAGGGGTGACCGAGGAGGGAAGGGGATGGAAGGGGGGCAGGCTTTGTAAGACACCCATGGGCAAAGCGAGACGGAACGCAGCCCTCTAGGGGGGAAGGGGATACGAAAGTGAGCGCAGGGTGGGACCAGAACAGCGCCACCTGGCAGGCACATGGTGCAAACACCAAGGATACCGAGCTATCCGGCATTACAGGTGGCGTGCCCAAGGTGTCCAAGTGCTTTGGCCACCACGAGCATACCTTGTTGATGCGCTCCGCAGAGAGGGGGCTGTCCGCGTTGGTGTTGATGCAGTAGCGGTACTCCTGCGACGTAACAAGCAGACAAAAAGGGAATGAAGGCGATGAGTAACAAGAGTTTGAGCGCGTGAGGTGGTAAAGCTATCCGGGCTACTGCATGCACCAGGAAAATGTGCACTCCTTGCACATATTTTTTCCCTACTTCCCAACACTACCGCAACGTGCGCACACCGGTTGGTGTCGTCAGGGATGGCTATACAATGGGGAGGTTTCTTCCCAGCAGTAGCACGCGCCTCGGTCGCATCCAACCACCTGGATTAATGGCAGTCTTCTCGCATCTCGTGCACTTTATATCAGCCACAGTAAGGACCCTGAAGCCCCCAGGCAGAAATATGTGGTGTGATAAGTCCGTCCAGAGCCCCATCCATGAAGCGCCGAAGACAACGTCAAGCGTGAGAGCAGGCGAGCAAGCAAGGGCGCAAACCAGCAACCACACGTGAGCAAACATGCAAGTTGGCCAGTGTGGTACGGAACAAGTAAAGGGGGAAGCAAGCAAAGAAGGGCGCGTTCCAGCAGCCAGCAGCCACTCACGTCCACATGGTCTTCGATAACAGCGTAGCTTACGCCTGTGTTCTCACACCGCAGGTGCTCCGTCAAGTCCCCGCTCACGTTGCTGCCACACGGCACCGCGCGGCCAAGGAAATAACGACAAACGCCGCGTGGCCCAAGTAAAGACGACAAGCATGGAGGCGAAGACATCAATAAAAAGGTGAATTCTGACCTTTTTCTTGTGCAGGTCGGGCATGGTGACAGCAAGGGTCGCAGCGGTACAGCTATCAGGGGATCGGGAAGGCCGGATGCCGCAGGAGGGCGGCGATACCGTGCCGGATGTCAGCACGCCTCGCGGTATCAGGATCAGAAACAGCAAAATTTAAGATAGACGAAAGCAACATGGTCCCCCATGGTATTCTGGGGCCCCCGATGGCTACATCCTGCCACCGCTGCAGCGAGCGAGCGTCTTCTTGCAGCAAGAAGTAGGAAGAAATAGGATAGAATTATTCAGCAGCAGGTTTAGGGCTACTCACCTGTTTGTGCACGCAACTCGCATGTTTGCGTATTCAAAGCCGCCCACATGTTTGTGAACTCACATGTTGGTGTACACGAAGCTGATGCGGCCGTAGAAGTGCTGCGCAACCGGCTTGATGGACGCCAGCAACCCCTCGTGGTCCTCCGTCGTGTTGCCCAGCAGCACGTACAGGATGGGCACGCCCCGCCGACGGAAGTCCCCAAAGTTCCAGCGCGTGATCTCCTCCTGCCAGGGGGGCGGACAGGTGGCACACATGCACACGTGTGAGCATGCTGCCACGAGGCGCTGGACGATATCGGGGACAAGACAATGGGCGGTAGGAAGGAGCATGCGGCGTGGAAGTACTGCCATGGCCAGAGATGCGCCAGCCCCCCCCCCCCCCCCCTAAGAAGCACGATTACGTGCATTTCCCAGTAGCCCCAGGATGAAAGTCAAGGACTTGACGCTTGTGAATCGGGCACAGTCGGGAGAGAAAGCAACGGATTCACTCATTCACGTGCGTCCAAGGTGACGGATGCCAGAGGAAGACTTGGTCAGAAGGAAGCTCTGGCCTCTGCCCAATCCCCTTGTTGCCCGCTGTGGCCCCATAACTCTGCCGATCCACAGTGGAGACCGCCGCGAGATGCTCGGTTGGGACAAGGCCTGCAGCGACTCCTTCACGTTTCCTGACACTCATTGTCTAGCGAGCTCTGATGATTATTGCATCGACAGCAACGCAGCCTTCCAACATGAGCCCTCGGCAAAGGCTGAGACTGGCCAACCGCAAGCAGGCACGGCCCATGCCACCTGGCATCACACGCTCACCAAGATGTTGAACTGGGCCTGGTACACCCAGCCTTGCAGCTTCTTCCACGAGGCCTTGCCACGGTACACCTGCAGCGGCTCGCCCTTCTTGACCATGGCCACGCCCACAAAGGGTTCCGCGCCGCTGTCGTTGCCCACCAAGCCGACCAGCCTGCGTCCCAGGGAGTGGGGGAGAGGGGGGGGGGGGGGGGGCAGAATGGCAAGGGAGGTGGTGGCCACATCCCAGGCAGAGGAGGGCAACTTGTAATCAGCAGTAGGAGTGACATGCAGAGTGGCATGCAGAGTGGCATGCAGAGTGGCATGCAGATTGCAGAGTGGCATGCAGAGTGGCATGCAGAGTGGCATGCAGAGTGGCATGCAGAGTGGCATGCAGAGTGACATGCAGAGTGGCATGCAGAGTGGCATGCAGAGCGGCATCAGCAATCCTAGTGGCATGGCTTCTTACCACGAGGCGTGCTCCGAGAGGCGTGCTCTAACCGTCTAGCCGCCCAAGCCAACCATGCACAGCCGCCGATAAAAGCTTGCCGACACGAGCATCAAGGCAAAGAGTGGCTGATGCAGCGGTGTGAGGAACATAGCCCCAGAGGTGCAGGTATGCCCTGTGCGCACCCGTTCGCTAGTTGCATCCCCGAAAAGAAGAGGGAAGGGGAACGGGGCGGTGGCCAGTACAAAGTCCCCCAACCTTGCCGCCTTGTTACCTCTTGCCGTTGCTCAGGAATAAGTGGCTCTGGAACAACGGAACCAGGCGCCCATGAGCTGTTCATGAGGGCGACCTAAGAGCAGCCACCCATGCACGAGCGCCTTACCTTCACCCGCAACCCCATCCTAAACACTACCCCCCCCCTCATCCCCAACCCCAACCCCAACCCCAACCCCAACCCCAACCCCAACCCCAACCCCAACCCCAACCCCAACCCCAACCCCAACCCCAACCCCAACCCCAACCCCAACCCCAACCCCAACCCCAACCCCAACCCCAACCCCAACCCCAACCCCAACCCCAACCCCAACCCCAACCCCAACCCCAACCCCAACCCAACTGCACATCCTCATCCACACACACACACACACACACACACACACCATCTACCCTTTCCCCCCACTCTACCCACCGCACATTCGCGCCACCCCACCCCACCCCACCCCACCCCACCCCACCTACCTGGGGTCCTGCCATATTGCGGCCGCATCGCTCTCATTCTCCGGCCTGTGCACCTTTGCGAAGTAGGTGAAGAGGCGCGGGTCTTTATCCGCGCGGTAGCGCCGCGCAACGTTGTCGAACAGCTTCTCTTCTGCTCACACACGCCACCAGGGGCAACAAGCCAGCAGGAATGGCAACAAGCACAGGGGGAATGGCATGCTGCTTGAGGGGCATGGCAAGACCCATGGTTTGTGCAATGTGACCTTGCTTGGTCACAAGTGACCGTAAGAAAGGGGGGAGGTGGGCCCGGGGGGCCCCAGGGGGGCAGGGAAGGGGGGGCCACGGCAACAGACACTATTGACCGCTAACGAAACAAAATCAATGGTCAAGCAAGGATGGCCCACCCCCGCCCGTTCCTGCAAAGAAGCAACTCCTTGCTCGTCCACAAAGGAAAGAAAGGCACAACAAACTCCATAATCTGTTGCTGCATGTCCTGAAAACCATGTAGAAAGGCCACAACTTGTGGCATAAAGCCATAAAAATGCCACAAAGGCGCATCTTATGAGCCCTCCGCCAACCGCTAGCCACTGCCACCGGCCACAAGGCTGCATACACACCGCCACAAGGCGGGACACGCGCCACACGACCACCATGGTCATGCACGCACCTTTACTGCCCGGCGGCAGGTGTGCCAGCACAGCCTTTGGGTGTGTGTCCAGAAACGCGGCCACGTCGGCGGAACTGTTCAAGTCTCGCCATCCCGGATCCAGCTGCCTATTGCTCCCACGCCGTGGTCGGTGGAAAGGGTGCACAAAACGGCGGGGCCGCAGGTGGGGTCGAAACAAGGGACAGGGCGCCCAGAAATATGACATCGAGAAATATAGATTCACAAAAGCACGGTTAAAATAACTTCGAGATGCCGACTGCTGAACCAAACGGGTGACGCGTAATTTTGGCAGGCATGAAGGCGCCGGGCCATGATACCATGAAGGCGCCAGGCCATGATACCATGAAGGCGCCAGCACGGGATGCCGAAGTCTCGCCCAACCAACGCGAACTTAACCCAACAAGGGAATTTCACCCGAGAAAGGGGGAAGTCCGTGCCGCGACCGCCTGCCATACCAGCCAGGGAGGGGACACATGCACCCAGCACATGGGGATGACCATGTAGGCCCCATGTCTCGCATGCTATGGCTGACCCAGATGCTCTGGGCACTAAGAACACAAGTTCACATGCGGCACAGGAGTGCCGACGACCCAGTGCAACGTGCGCTGTGCTTCCGCCACGGGGGGACCGTGACAGCAGAACACAGTCGCGATAGCAGGCCACCGTGTGTCACTGTCGTCAATAATGACACAGCACGATGGCAACAGAACCACGGTGACAGGACACAGCGGACAGCAAAGCGGGACCAGCCAGTATTACCCCCGGTGGGTCTCATGGATCCATTCCATCCACGTCGAGTGCCCGGAAGGAATCAGGGGAGGGGAGGTACGGCGCCTTCTGTCACGCTGCTACACAGGAGCCATGACTGTTGCCCTGGACCCATCCTGCATACATCACAAATCGCGTCCCTTCCGCGCATTAACGTGCATGCATGCACGGAGACATCCAACACAAGACACACCAGGCGCACACAGGCACAGATGCATGCGCTGAACGAGGCAAGATACCCGTACAAATATCGATCGACACCGGCGCCCCGTATAAATAGGGCGGACAAGCAATAAGAATGGGGGTGGCGGCGGCAACTAGTCATACGCAGCCATGCTGTCGTGGCCACGTGCGCCTGTGTGGGCGCTCGCCGCGCGGAACAACCCCAGCATGTCCTCACCTGGTCAACAAGCTACCGTGAGGGAGGGGTAACAGATGCCCTCACCTGGTCAAGAACGTGCCCAGCATGCGTGCTTGCGCGATCGTTTTTGCGTCGAAACTGAACACATCGCCATTGCTGCAGGGACAAGCAAGGGCACAAAGAAGGGCAACACAAGCAAGGGCAACACAAGCAACAAAAGCACGGGCGCATCACAGGCAAGCACAGGCAAGCACAGGAGAAGGGCGTACACGTGGCAAGCATGCACACGCACACATGCGGTGGTACAAACCGTAGCAGGCCGCGTGGCATGCATGGTGCAAAGGGCCTTAAGGGAGCACAGAGCGCAAAAGGCGCACAGGACGCAAAGGGCGCAGTGGGCCACTTCGAGGCAGTTGCATGCGCAAGCATGGGGGGCCAAGTGAACTGCCAGCTGAGGAACCGTGACGGCGCTGGTAGTTAAGGTACGAGCATGCAGGGCTGTTCTAGGCACGGCGTCCACAGACGTCAGGAAATACCGAAGTCAAGTTCCAGCGGCACGCCCTTTCCTGCGGCACAGGTACGTGAGCATGATTGCGAAACATGCGGACACAGATACGTGCATCTACGGGCGCATCTTCCCCCTTCTCCAGGGAAAACACATCAACCTAACCACGCCCGCCCGCCTGCGTGCTTGCATGGATACAGGAACATACACACACGTGCACACACACCCACACACACACAAGCAAGGATGCCCATCCAGTGTGCAAGGCAGCGGCACTGATGACCATGCAAGGCAGCGGTACCCACGTGCAAGCAAGGCAGTGACCGCTGCTACCAAACACTCCACCGGCGCAAGGGGACAACAACACGGTACAACAGGCATGCGCCGCAAAGCACTCACGCAAAGAACAGCTTGGCCTGCGGGAACACGGCCATCTGGAGCTTCTTGGCCAGGGGGCCCACTTCCTTGGCGTCCAGGCAGGCCAGGGGCACCAGGTGGTTGATCATCGGCGCAAGGCGCGCGAACATGAGGTGGAGGATGCGGGAGTCGGGGTTATCTGGGGACGCGCCGCATGCGGACACACACAGGCACGGAGTTGTGCGGGGTCAGACCCCTCAGAGCACAGACAAGTGCGTGTGATGCGCACAGGGAAACTACTGTAGATGATGGGGTAGAGCCACAGGTGATAGGATACAGCAACCGTAGGCAATACCATCCAACCAACCGCGGTAGATAGTAGAACTCACCATACATGTCCGTTGTGAAGCATAGGCAAAGGCAATCACAAACGCAACCAGGCGAACGTGCCGCGGAGTTTCCTACAATCCTACAACAGCACAAGGCAGGATGACTGGCCACAGCGGGCGAACAGCAAATGAGATCATATGCCCTGGCTTGCCGACGCACCCCGTGAGAAGAAGAGTGCCGCCGCCACCTCCTTGCCCTCCAGCCAACTGGCGAAGTTGTCCTCGTTTAGCAGCGGCAGGTGGCTGTCATCGTACTCTGCCAACGGCGCAACGCAGCAAGGCGATGTTTCATGGTGACGGCAGACGGCAAGGGGAGAGGGGGTGTCATGGTGACGGCAGACGGCAAGGGGAAAGGGGGGTCCCAAATGGGTCAATCAGGGGAGGTACAAGTTGTGGACAAACGTAGGCACGCAGCCAGGTGCAAGAGACACAGCCACCGCGGTGGCCATGAATCCCTTAGCAACATGCTTTTGTCCAACCTATTGCAAAAGTGTGACGGGCCTGCACTGAGAACTTGGCGTCCAGCAAATGGGCTAGGGAAGCGGATATTCCCGGTCTCAGTCTGGAACCTGAATTACATCTTCACACGAGCATCGAGTTTAAAGAAGGCATCCTGTGGAAGTGAGGCTGCAGCCCTTCCCCTGCCTGCCTCCGCATCAGGGCCTGCCCAACCGTAAAAAAATCTGGCGGTCACCACGTTGCACCACGGCAGTGATGACCGCACGAAAGCCCTCACAACACACAAGCATGGATGGGGCCGCAGTGCATAGGCATGTACGTGCGCATGTGTGGGGCTTGCATACATGCACGCGTGACGAACTTTGGCCAAACAACAGGGTAACAATGTTAAAAGATGTGCAAGCAAAAGATAGGTCACCATGGCAATAGATGTGCAGGCAAAGAAGACGTAACCGAGGGATGCTCAAGCAAAGAAGAGGTAACAATCGATAGCGCAATCACTGACTAGCAAAAGTCCAATCACGGACTATCAATGACCGTGGACTATGAATAGCGCGAGCACTCACCTTCTTCTGGGAATGACGCAGGGGCCATCAGCGCGTCCTCGTCTTCAAAGACTTCCTCTTCACCGCCCTTGCCCAGGGAGCGTGCTGGGGGAGTCGCGTGCCGTACGACAGCAAGACCACGACCGCGATAGAGCACGGGCAATACAGAATGGGCAGTACAGAAGGGGCCATACAAACGCAGCCGGCATTGGTAAGAGATGATGCCACACAGATGAGCACCACCATCGTCCCATGACAAGGGACCAGAGGCAGAGGGCGCAGGACGCAGGACGCAGGACGGAGGCTGTCCCTCACAAGGTATATGCAACCCTCTCGCGATATCTAGTAGCACGGCACATCTTTGCAAGAAAAGGCGGCCTCAAACCATTACCCAAACCATTACCCTAAGTACATTAAAGATCCATGTGTGCAACACACGGCAGGTGTACAGGGTATAAGCGACTTCTCCGACGCCATGGCGTGCAGAGGATGGAAACGACGTCACAATCCCTACACCCAGGTGGTCCATGAAGTCGTGATGACCTAAGCACTCTGATGATAGTAGTATTTTTTAGAACTAACCTTTCCAAAACAAAATTCACTACAGGTCATGCCATGCGATGATCTACCGGTTTATGACCATGAAGCCATTTACTACAGGATCATCGCACATCCTAGCGTCTCGTACGGTGCCATCCTAGCGTCCCGTACGGTGCTCAGGGTCATGCCCGCATGCTAGGCCATGCTGCTGACACACCACCCGCACAGGGCCCCCTGCCATGCCACGTGTACCCATAATGCTGCGCAACGTCCCCACATCCCACCGTCCATCTAAACCCCCACCTTCTAAATGTGTGCGATGTGCTCCGCCTACCTCCGCCTACTTCCCCATCTGCGCGCGCATGGCGCAACCACACTCCCCTCTGCCTCATGTGCATTAATTAATTAATTAATTAATTAATTAATTAATTAATTAATTAATTAATTAATTAATTAATTAGGCCTCATGTGCATGCGCCGAGCCATCAACAGAAGTCCCCCCTCCTCCCCCTCCTCCCCCCCCCCTTTCCCCCCGCACCCCCCCTTCTTGTCCACATGCGTCCATCGCCACGCCCCCCCCACTCACTGTGCTCCCCGTCCTCCTCAGCTTTCCATCGCTTCCAATCAACGGACACAAACGCCTTGAGTGGGTCGCGCGGGTCGCGCAGCAGCCGCGGCCAGTAAGGCGCGCTCCACTTCTTCGCGATCACAAAGTTGACCTCGTTCTCTTTGAAGCTCCACGAGGATTGCTGGCATCCGCGCGGCGACCGTTTCATTATACGCACACCGTCATATAAAGTGTGGGGGTGTGGGGGTGAGGGGGCGGGGGGTCGCATCAGGGTATGTGGGGGCAGGGTGGGAGGTTGAGTTTGGTTTGCACACACAACGCACAGACAGTGCTATATTCGATAAAGACAATGTCTTGCTCATGGGCTATCCCCACCGGCCAGTAAGTACCCGCACAGACGGTGCTATATTCGATAAAGACAATGTCTTCCTCGCGGGCTATCCCCACCGGCTAGTAAGTACACGTTGCAGGGGTGGCCAGTAAGTACACGTTGCAGGGGTGGCCAGTAAGTACACGTTGCAGGGGTGGCCAGTAAGTATCCGTTGCAGGGGTGGCCAGTCAGTACGCGTTGCAGGGGTGGCCAGTGAGTACACGTTGCAGGGGTGGCCAGTGAGTACCCGTTGCAGGGGTGGCCAGTGAGTACACGTTGCAGGGGTGGCCAGTAAGTACACGTTGCAGGGGTGGCCAGTAAGTACACGTTGCAGGGGTGGCTAGTAAGTACACGTTGCAGGGGTGGCCAGTGAGTACGCGTTGCAGGGTTGACCAGTGAGTACACGTTGCAGGGGTGGCCAGTAAGTACCCGTTGCAGGGTTGGCCAGTAAGTACGCGTTGCAGGGGTGGCCAGTAAGTACACGTTGCAGGGGTGGCCAGTAAGTATCCGTTGCAGGGGTGGCTAGTAAGTACACGTTGCAGGGGTGGCTAGTAAGTACACGTTGCAGGGGTGGCTAGTAAGTACCCGTTGCAGGGGTGGCCAGTAAGTACACTTTGCAGGGGTGGCGAGAGGGAGGAAGCCAGCAGTCGGGCATGAAGCACGGCATGGGGACGTGTGAGCAGGCCAGGGGAGCAGCTGGCAGGCACGACCCTAGAATTGCGACATTTTCCATGACTAGTACACCTGGTGGTCCGAGGTCAGCCCTTTTTGTTACAAATGCAAGTCCTGCTTGACTGAAACGTGAAAACTGCAACCCCGGTGTGCGGATGGCAAGGCAGGCGCATCAAGCACAACCCCAGCCCCACGCGGCACGCTACACAAGGCATTCGGCGCCAAACCCTGGCATCTAAAAGAGCACTCAAGCGATACCCACCAAGCAACAGGGTCGGCTAAACCTTGTTCCCCAATCTTCACCCCTAACACGCCCCAAAACACTTATACCACTAACAAGGGTCATCATTCTAGCGGTGAAAGGAGAGAGACGGGAAGATGGGTCGCTAGACACTGCAAGGGTCCACGTGCTGCCAGCTGTCACCCACCCGCTCCTCGATCCTCCGGTAAAAGTGCAGGGAGATGCGCCAGGTGTCCTGGGTGCCGTCCGGCGTGGACCCTGCCGCCTCCAGGTGGGTGGCGTTGAGCTTTATGCCTGCATCTGTCAGCGACAGGTCCGACATGTACAGCCGCAAGTACAAGATCTGCTTGCGCTGCGCCCATTGGATGCGGGGGGGGTTCCTGCGGGGGGCCAGAGGGTGTCAGGGACGTTGAGAGAAAGCATGAGAAAGGAGATGGAAGGGATTGCGAGAAGAGACATCGAGATAGAAGCTATGCTTGAGAGAGGAGTATAGCCACAGGAAGCACGGCAGCTGTTGGGTCAGAAGTAGCACAGTTACGATTACATGCCTGTCCTGTAATGTGCCTGACCTGAATGGGAATTATAATTGCTCTCCTATACCTGTGTTTGCCAGCTAGGAAAGCCTCCAAACGTTGGTTGTTCATACCAACTTCCACCCGCCCCACCCGTGACAACACGCACACAGGATATGAGTGCACTCAGAGCATTCCACAAACTCTTAACAATACCATATGTAGTTACGCGCGGAAAGGTGGTGAAACAACTAACAAGTGCTATACCGATGTGTCATGTTAGCAAACTGCGGTAACAAAACCAGCGCTCGCCTACCCCATTTCCTTATTCATAAACGAACAACAACCTGCGTGTTCACGAAAAATGTGAAGGCTCACAATAAATCCAGAAAGCCCTTACCCGACGACTCCGGTTTCTGTGTTTGCTGATGAAAGTGTTTTCATCATGAAAAAAATTAAGAATACCAGCCACCAACTACGTGAGGTCCAGGCAGCCATTCTTGCGGCTGAACTGGCAATGAGACGGAGCATGCAAACCAAAATGTACTTGTGTAGCTAATTGCTGCCAAGTAACCCAGCCATGGTGCTTCGCAGAGCTCTTTAAGAACGCTGAGATGCCGCTGTTCCTCTAAACAACTTACGGCAGCACCAATGCTACAAGAATGTCCCAGTAGATGGTGTTTTCACGATGGAAATTCCGCCGTGGCAGCCAATTTCTGTTGTGCACCCGACCTGCACGTTTTTCTGACTTGCCCAGCTTGCACGCTGCAAATAGGCACGTGAACTACCCGCGCGGAATGTGCTAGATTCTGCCATACGCGCGCGCGGCTCTATTTTGGAACCATCACCGGCCTCCCGCATTTCTTGCGACTGGCAACGCGCCAGAAATCTGGCCTTAAAATACCTATTAGACCGTACCTACTCCCTAGTATCACTAGTATCCTACGGCAAAGTGGCGCCAGGATTACCATCCGGCACCGTGCTGCGAGTTGCGACAGCAGCTGCATGCTGATGCCACCCAGAAACGGTGAAGTGCAGCACGGCAGCACGGCCACGGGCCCACGGCCCGAATGGCGAATTCCCGATTTACGTGCCAAGTACAACGTGATTACTACCGGTACGATTTACCAGGACGATGATTCTTTAACCCGTTAATCTTTCTGACCTCTGGCAAATTCTGCAATATGCCCAACATGTGAATTGATGCAATGGCGCAAGAATAAGACTTTAAATAAAATTTTTCTTTTTCCCAGATAAGCGCATTATCTTTGTTCGTAAATTTTGACGTCGTACGCAGCACTAGGAGTCAAGCAGTGTATCTTAGAGTTTGCCTGCAGTATAACTGATAGCAAGTTGCTTAACTCTGAAACCGCAGGGGCACGTGACATGGCGCACTAGTCAGGGTCAGTGGCTGCACATGCGTACCTATTACCGCCATTGACAAACCTAACGCCGTTCCCTCCCTCGCACACAATCACTGTACGAGGACTTCACCTATTTTGAAAGGTAGCCAACCATCTCAGGCTACGCAATGGCAACCTCTAAAATGGATAGCTGTATGGACATTTTGAGAAGGCTCCCCCCTGACAGACTGGCGCAGAATATAGCCGGGCTGGTTGAACTGGTGCCCGACCTATCCGAGGAGATATTGGCACGCGTCGATCAGCCCCTCAAGGTACGAGCGGGTGCCACGAGCGAAGTGGCTGGCCTGCTTCTGAATTGCGTTCTGCTTGGGTAGCCCGAAGGCTGGCGCGGCTATTGCTCGACTTGCTCTCCGCAAACTCGTTTGGGAGGCTCTTGGTTGATGGGCCATTTCTAATTCGTGTTGCCATCTCTAATTCGATGTGCGGTGCATGAGCGCATGGTAGCAAACCCACCGATAGATTCCATCCTTACATGTTTCATTTTGGACCGGGATTACGCCATGTTTCTCCGCTTGCCTTACCCATCTGACGCGGCGCGCTGTGCGGCCTCTTGTGCCAGGTCGTGCGGGACCCCACCGCAAACCAGGACTTTCTGGTCTGTGACTACAACCGGGACGGCGACTCATACAGGTGACCTGACATGGTGTTTATGTGATTAGCATGTGACTCGAATCACACCGCTGCCATAGCCCCATTCTTTCCCCTTGGTCTGCGTGCCTGCATGATCCCCTGTACACTCACCTGCCTGCAGTAAGAAATCCCATGGGTTGGTACTCTGGAACGGCTTTTTACTAGGCACCTCTCAGAACAACTACAACGTGCCTAGGCTTTGTGTTGGCGACCTCTCGCCATATTTTATCACTCTGGTTCCCACTGCGCTACGAGCGCCCCCCGTGTTGTCGCGTCGTCCGATTCTCCCCTCCACCATCCGCCCGACCGTCCTAGCCACATGCACGAGACAGAGCGGGCTACGGTGGCCCTTTTTGCTTGAGATGCTTCGCAGTTGACGACAGCGGATGCACGATGCCTTGCCCATGACACGATCAAGGGCTCGTGGTATTTATGGAACATAACCTCTTTATGGGATTCTTTGTCCCCCTCACGCCCTCCTTTGGCAGATTTGACAGTGGCCTCACGCGTTCCACGTGGGGAGTCTCCACGTGCCTCTTGTTAACTCGGCTTCTATACTAATGTTTTGTTGTTTAGGTATTGAAAGCGTACTAATGTTTTGTTGTTTAGGTATTGAAAGTGGACAGTGCAGTCATCATACACCTCTCGTCTCTGGCCAGCGCTGCGCATGGCTCATTGTATCCTTGCAAGCAGCATGGCCACGTCTTGGCTGCTGGCACCCGATACCCCCACCCTTTGACCTGTGACCTTCTGTGCGGCTACCTACTCACTGGGCCGGAGATGTTCCCCATATCCTCAACCCCATGCAATCTTGTCACCCCCAAGCACATTGCCCCCCCACACGTTGTCCCACCCCTTGTCATTGATATGCAACCGCTCCAACTGACCTACCCCCCGCCGCGCACCTCTCCCCGCCTGGTTGCCCCCTGGCTGCCCCCTGGCCAGGTCTCCCTGGTCCAATGAGTACTTCCCCCCCCTGCCTGACGGCGCGCTGCCCCCCGCCAAGCTGCGTGCGCTGGAGGTGGAAGCCAATGCGCTCTTCAACGCTTACCGGCAGCAGTGCGTGATATCTGTCTGTCTGTGTGTGTCTGTGTGTTGGGCGTGATGTCTGTGTGTGGGGCGTGATGTCTGTGTGGGGGGCGTGATGTCTGTGTACTAGGGGTGCCTGCTAGCAGACCTACCGGTAGCACTTTGTGCGATGCGCCATGTGCCGGCTTCTCTGCATGCGAGCGTGCCGCATGCCATGCATGCTATTGCAAGCGCTCGTGCAAGCGTGGGCATTTCTAGTTTGACGGGTAGCTCGAAAATACGTCACAATCCGTATGACCCCTTGCGTTAAATATGTCCAGTGCATGAGAGAACATGGTCCTCATGCAGGAGCCTGTTCTTGGGAAACCTCAGGGTGAGCTGTAGGGCGACCTCACCCGCACACGCTCTGTCATCATACAGTTTGTGATTACTTCCTCTTCCTGCGCACGCACCGGCGGGCGGTGCTCCCGCATGCTGGAGTATGTACACCAGCAGGGGGTGGTCATGCGAGCCCGCCCACGACACTTGGCTGCCAGATGTACGGATGTGTATGTGTACCGAGTAGGTATATAAGTACCACAGTAGTAGTCAAAGACTACCACAGTAGTAGTAGTCGTGTTGGCCACCCAGGTAGGATCACGCACTGGTAAATGCTCATCGCCGTGCCCAGCGGTGGTTGGGCTGTGCGGCGGCGGTCGCTGACTAGCGGCTTCGCGGGTATCGGTGATGGTGACCAGAGATGGCTTGCTTTGTCACGAGAGACTCTCATGCCAGCCGGACAACTTGACAGAGTGACTGCACCGGCCGGAGGCTGCCACATGGGGACGTTGGTTGACCTGACCTCCCCCCGGCCACGTTTCGTGCGGTCGTTTTGGGACCTCCCCCTGGCCATGTTGCCATCATGTTGGATCGGCTGCGCAGGTACTTTGAGGGTGGCAAGTCCTCGGTCTATTTCTGGGAGACCGGCAGCGGTGCAAGCGACGAATCGTTTGCGTGCTGCATCCTCATCAAGAAAGGTAGGCGGAATGCGCGCTACCATGCATTTGGTTTCATGGCCTAGTTCTGGCTTCCTGCCGCTGCCTCCCACATCAATGGGTGGCTTGCTGTTGTCCAGCAGGGCCTATTGCTGCCAGACAGCACGGGAGAGGCAGAGGCAGTGTCGTCCAATGCACCGCGACCCTAGCCCCGCCGCCGCCATGACTGGCATCCTGCCCGCCAGGTTTCTATGCCCATGTTGGTTCGCTTGGTGGCCGCTGCCTTTTCCTCTGTGGTGACCACGAGACAGCTGGCGGTGCGATGGATGGCATATCGGGCCAAGCACGGGCGTCGATCGCACCGTTCAGGGCCTCATGGGATTGGCAACCGCCCCCCCCTGCCTCCCCATTGCCTGTCTTGGTGTCCCCTGCCCAACGCAATGCTGTGCCGGTCCATCGGAACAGCCGCGGATGCCAGTACCTATTCGTGCTGGTTTCCTCCTGCCTGCCCTCCCATGGCCGCGCACCTGCATGAACATGTGGCCACGCGCCTGCCTTCCCATGGCCCACGCCTGCCCTCCTCGCAGAGGCGGATGGCAGTGCCGCGCGCAGGCGGTCGCTGGAGGACCCGAGCCTGCCCCCCCCCCGCCGCAAGCTGGAGAAGGGCTGCTGGGACTCAATCCATGTGGTGGAGGTGAGGGAAGATGTGCGTGTGGTACAAGTATTGGAACATGGGGTACAGGTGAGGGAAGATGGGGTGGAGGTGAGGGGTCATGTGGTAGAGGTGAGGGCTCATGCAGCGCATGCCCTGGTCTGGCTAGGCGCTTCCCGCTCATGCCTGCTGGTCAAGTAGCCCACCACACAACTCTTTTGTAACAATCGCACACCACCACGAATAGGCAAAGCCTTGTACCCCACTTTGGATAGGCAAAGCCTTGTACCCCACTATGAATAGGCAAAGCCTGGTACCCCACTGTGAATAGGTAAAGCCTTGTACCCCACTATGAATAGGCAAAGCCTGGTACCCCACCATGAATAGGCAAAGCCCTGTACCCCACTATGACTAGGCAAAGCCTGGTACCCCACTGTGAATAGGTAAAGCCTTGTACCTTACTATGAATAGGCAAAGCCTTGTACCCCACCATGAATAGGCAAAGCCCTGTACCCCACTATGACTAGGCAAAGCCCTGTACCCCACTATGACTAGGCAAAGCCTTGTACGCCACTGTGAATAGGTAAAGCCTTGTACCTTACTATGAATAGGCAAAGCCTTGTACCCCACTTTGAATAGGCAAAGCCTTGTACCCCACTATGAATAGGCAAAGCCTTGTACCCCACTGTGAATAGGCAAAGCCTTGTACCCCACTATGAACAGGCAAAGCCTTGTACCCCACTGTGAGTAGGTAAAGCCTTGTACCTTACTATGAATAGGCAAAGCCTTGTACCCCACTGTGAATAGGTAAAGCCTTGTACCCCACTATGAACAGGCAAAGCCTTGTACCCCACTATGAACAGGCAAAGCCTTGTACCCCACCACGAATAGGCAGTGCCTTGCACGCTACCACAGCTAAGCAGACTCTTGCCAGCCATCTCGAATTGCGTTTGTCGGTGGAAGTAGGTCATTCACCAGAGGGCATGTGTGCTTTTGAGCTTTGTGACAACAAGCGGCCCACCAGTGGGAGCAAGGACGTCTCAACCCCAGATCCATCACAAGGAGGAGGGAGGCCGCCCAAGCGCGTACGCCGTTGTCCCCGATGGAGGCGGCCCGCGTCTTCTTCTCCAACACTCGCATACCATAAGGCTGAGCATGCTCACAACTGCCTGCCACGTTCCGCGCAGATCAACCCCGGCCCGTGCCGCGTTGGCACGTGCATGGCTGCCGGCCACTCACCATCCACACCCGCGTGCATCATCGTGCTCTCTTCGCCATGACCTAGGTCGGCGGCGAGGCCAAGAAAGGCAACGTGCGTTACCGGCTGACCAGCACGGTGCTACTGTCGCTGACCACGTTTGAAGACAACAAGGCCGGCAGCTTCAACCTGGCGGGCAGCATCGCGCGGCAGGTGGGTGGGCGCCCCCTGTTTGTGTTTGTGTGTGTGTGCGTGTTTGGTGCGGGCACGCGGGGGGGGAGCGGGCGTGTTTGGTGCGGGCTAGTGGGCCGGCGGATGGGCGGGCATGTATGCGTGCATGCAATCGGGAGTAAGTGATAAGTCCTCAAGGACCAGGGGACTGGCATCCGCACAATCACTCATGGGGCCATCAGAGGTGCTGGACCACATAGGGCGGTGCCCACCAGGGTAGGGACAAGGTCCGTGCGGGCATTTCGGGGCGGGGTAAAGGGCGTGGTGTTCGACCAGGTCCGCCGCAGCACGCCATCCACTTACTCACGAGCCCACCATGGCATAACCACCCCACTTGTCAAGGCTGTGTCAAGGTGTGTGTATATGGACATGACATCAGCCAGAGGCTGCTCCCTTGGATAGACACGTACGGGGCTGCCTGCTGCCGTATCCGTGCCATGATTTGCTCACAACAGCGGACACCGACATTGCACCTAGTCCGTCACGGGCACTGGGCCGCCATTCTCGTGTTGCACCTAAGGCTGGCTATCTTGCTCACGCTTGCCCACATTTCACCTTGGGTTGGATGCATTTGGTGTTGGTTGGGCGGCCGACCCATTACCAGGTGGAGCAGGAGCACCCTGCCAAGGACGGCCACCTGGTCAACATCGGCCAGATGGTGGAGGAGATGGAGAGCCGCCTACGCAACACTGTGGACCAGGTAACAGGAAACAGGAACACGGTGGACCAGGTAGGCCGAAACGTGACCTGGCAGGTCTCAAAGACTTTGTTTTGACTCCTGTTTGACGCTGAACATCGTGGGTATGTAAGCGCGTGTGTTGGTTTTGTGGGTATTTAAGTGTGTGTGTGTGTGTGTGTGTGTGTGTGTGTGTGTGTGTGTGCTTTTGTTCCGTGAGCAAGGGATGTGCACTCAGGGCATGCAGGAGGCGAGTGTAAAGGGGGAGGGGGGGGGAAGGTAAGGATGTGAGGGGGGAAGTGGGGCATGGTAGCAGATAGAGGCATTGGATGTGCTCCACCTGCCAGGGTCCTATCACAGGGAACACCTTGTATGAACAATCGCCCCATCGCCTATGTCGCTTGCGATCCTAC
Source organism: Mesostigma viride (assembly GCA_009746045.1). Taxonomy (NCBI): domain Eukaryota; kingdom Viridiplantae; phylum Streptophyta; class Mesostigmatophyceae; order Mesostigmatales; family Mesostigmataceae; genus Mesostigma; species Mesostigma viride. Next base: position 1,289,281 of record RPFO01000670.1, on the reverse strand, counting down.
TTACCTGGGCACCCTGTGCCTGTGTGCCCACCGGTATCAATCCACAGGTGTACTTTGGGAAGACCAAGGAGGTGGTCGGCAAGCTGTGCGTGACGGAGCTAGGGCTGGCCAGCGCGGATGCAGACGTACGCAAGAAGAGCATCATGAGCGAGATGGCGCAGCAGGCGCGGCACTGACGCGTCCCATACACACAACTTTTTGCATCGTAAACAAGCGTGGCTTACACTCAGGCTATTCTGTTATGGACAGGTGTGGCAATGATGCAGTGCAGGGTGTATGACAGGCACCCCATGTGCCGCAGGCGTGACAGATTATGCGATCGAATTTTGACAGGCGCTGCACTGATCAATGCGCCGGCCTGAGCGATAAGCACACGCGCGCTGGCACTGATCATGCCATCATGGGCAAAACGCATGTGAGGTACAGTTGACGCAGTTCCAAAAAATTGATGGCACGCACTTGACAACACTGATACCTCCCAAATGCGAACTGCCACAAGTGCGCTGGTGTGTGTCGCAGCCGTGGCACAATTACACATTTAAGGTAGGCGCAAGGCATCGTAATTGACCAGCACTTGGTATGATCTGCCGGACAATGCCGACCCTTACAAATGGACATGTTGTCAGGAATAGTTGTCTTGTTTGATGTGATGGCGAACACTGGCGCGCATGGCAGTAGGGTGGGCACCATATTGAATCGGAGGAGCTGCCTAGTGGCCGCAACCACATGTCCAGAGAAACAGACGTGAAGGAGGGGCGAAGGCGGCCATTCTCATGTGATCATCCTGGCGGGGAGTATCACTGAGTTGTAACTGGGTTGCTGTCGATTGAGCACTTGTCTTATCGTGTATAATTAGGCGAGAGCTAGAGCCTGACAGTTGCTTACACGCAACTCAAAAAGCTAGTGCCTATTTCCCATGCTAATTATTTAAAACGTGTTAAATTAGTAACTTGGAATTACAATCTTGATGGCCGGTGGGTACAGACTCCCAGTTATCCCTTTCCATGCATCCATGCACCACGTCGGCCCCCTTAGTTTTCGCCGTCCTCCGTCCATGCAGGTCTTCTTACATGGACATGCAGCCACATGGCTTTCGCGGTCTTTGCGCATTTCCTCTTAGACCATATTAATCTAACTGGCGCCCAGCCCACAAAATGCATGTCACACCCTGTCGGAACATCATGTCAAGAGACATGTATCAAAGTGACAACCAGCGCAGGCCGGCAAAAAATGGAAGAATCCAAACCATGGTAGCTCGAGCCTGCTGCTATCTTATCCGCGTTTGTCGAGTCGTTCAGGATGATATGGAAATGAATGGAGGTGGATATGTGTAGCCGTGGACATTAAAAATTATGGCTGGCTAACGCTCATCGAGACCTAGACGGCTTAGCTAAAAACAACCTCTTGTGATCAGGGCAGGTGGTCCTAGCGGGCAGGAGTGTATGGCTGGACATGCGAAGCGCAACAAGGCCGAACTAATCAAATGTACATAAATAAGCCAATATGGCCTTGTCTCGCCATATGGGATGCATGCCATGTGCTGAAATGCGCACATACCCATGTCCATACCAATCCCAAAGCCAATGCCCGTGACCCCTCATGCGAAATGGATCCCCTTCGCATTGAACGCCACCAGTAGCCTCAAAAAGTCGTCCTGGCCCAGCTTGGACGCCCGCTTGTCCTCGAATGAGATGCTGCGCAGCACCTGCAGGGCCAGCTCCTTCATCTGGCCATGCCGGGTACTGCTGGTCGCCTTGTCCGCCTCCCCCATCACGTCATCCTCGTCCTCATCACCTTCCTCCTCGTCCACCGGCTCAACTCCCTCCGCCTCCATGCCCTCGGCCATCACAGCCTCGCCTTCGCCCAAGAAGCTGAGGTCACCCACGGGCACCTTCATGCCGACAAGAGTCTTGGCGTTGCTCTCCAGCGTCTTGGCGACCACGTTTTGCCGGAAGATCGCACCAAGGGTCTTGTTCTTGCGGCCGAAACATATCCGGATGAGGCCATCCCATTCCTTGAAATTCACAGGCGGGGGGGGGTTCCGTGGCTCGATGCGCACGACGCTGGAGTCCACCTTTGGCGGCGGACGGAAGTTATTGCGACCGACTTTGAGGAGATGGTTCACACGGGCCAGCAGCTGTGTGTTGACAGACAGACGGCAGTACTGGCTATCCCCCACGGTCGCCGTAAGGCGTGTGGCAAACTCCTTTTGGTACATGATGACGGCGCAGCGGAAGGAATTCCTCACGGACAGCAGCTTGAACGTGAGCGGGGAGGAGATCTGGTACGGGATGTTCGCGACGCAGACGTCGAAGTAAGGAAGGTCCACTTTGAGAACATCGCCCTGAATGATTTGAAGGTTATTATAAAGTGGGGTTCCATGGAAACGGCGTTGAAGCTCTTGGACCATACGAGGATCGAGCTCTACGGCGACAACCTTTTTGGCGGCTTGAAGCAGCTTGGCTGTCAAATTGCCAGTTCCGGGTCCAATTTCCAGCACAGTGTCCGTCTCTCTAAGGCCAGCCTTTTGCACGATAGAGTCTACCACTAACGGATTCTTCAGAATGTGCTGCCCCTTGCTTTTATGAAACTCAATTCCTTGGAAACGCTGAACTGCCGACTTGCCGCGTCGTATCGCGCCGCCCGCCATTGCTTCGACCGGAGAAAATCCCAAATAGGACAGCACCTGGCGGGAATTTAGCACGCGAGGCTTTAAAACGTACGCACGCTGAAGCCCGGAGCTAATCAGCAATAAAATTGTAGAAGTGATTTAGATTCACAATTTCGTGGGGAATGGCGACCCACGACGGCGAGCGGAAGGAATAATGTCGCCGACTGCATCAACCATGTAAATTTCGCGGGTGGTCGCCATCACACCTGGCGTTCCGGGCCTGGCCTCGCACTTCATCACAGGCGCCCAGAAGTTTGCCAGCCAAGTACCTACATGTAACATAAGACGCCGGCTGGACGCCGGCCTTCTCGCGCCGCTGGGCCCTGGGGCCGCGACTGACGTCCGGCGCCCGACGCGCACGGCCACGTGTAGCAATCCGCCGCGGCCGGGCTTGCCCGATTGACGTCCTGACGGCATGCACCTAATTCGGGCGTTTCACCCAGTTCGTCCGTCGCCTGTAGAGCCATGTTACACCGTCCGCATTGGAAGTTCTAACTAAATAATTAGCTTCTGGAAAATGTTCTGGCTGAAAACCATAAAAAAAACAAAAGAAAATTAATTAATTAACTCCGGGGGCTGAGGACTGGACTCAACAAACAAACAAACAAAATTAATTAATTAACTCATGTGGGCACGGGGTCGTCGCCCTGTGAGAAAACAAACAAACACTTTATATTATATAAAAGTACATAAAACCTTCGAAAATACCTTGGACAGGCGGGGAACATGAAGTATCGTGAAAATCGAAAAAAAACCGCGAGACTCAGGCCGAGCGCGGGGTGAGGCGCGAACCAAGTGAACCGCTTTTGCATCCAGCAATCCACGCTCTACTGCCTCGGCAGGGCACGTCGGTCGGTACTCTGTAGAGGCTGAGGCCTGAGCGTGTCTACAGATGTACATGTAAGATGTACTACTCATGTGCGATACTTATGGGCCTTGAGCAATTAAATAGGGTATCACTGACCTGAGACCTCCACTGACTAGTGACTATAGCCTGTGGCCGCCGAAAGGGGGGCCGCCGGGCCGGGTTGGGGACGGCGTGTACCATATCTACCAAACAAACAAAAGAAATTTAATGAAATAAGGCCCTTTCCACATTCGTCAGTTCCGGGGAGTTAGGGTCCTAATTCAGTCGGTTCCGGAACTAGAGGTTTCCACATTGGGCCGTCCAATTAGAAATGTAATTCTAATTAACCGCTAATTCGACCGGAACTGGGGTGGAACTCCTGGAACTCGAAAAAAGCAGTTCCGGCCAGTTCCAGTCAGAATTAATTTTTTTTTTTTGGTCGATGCACGAAAAGGGCGGGGAACACGACGTGAAAAGGGCGGGGAACACGTGCACGCCGGGAAGACAGTGCGGCCACCATCGCTGCCGCGCGTTAGTGGATGAAAGTGCGTAGCCATGATCGCGAGACTAATAGTTATATTTCTCATCGTGCTGGTGCGCTACCTGCAGCTACGCAGGAAGCAGGCCGCGATCCGCATTATTCAGGAAAATGCGGCTCGCGAGGCGGAATACATGGCAACCGCCACACAAGTGATGATGGGGATGGCAATGGACGACAAGCCAGACGACCGACGAGGCGGGTGGCAGCCCGGTCGCCCGTGGGCATATGATAGGGCCGCAGGACGTGGATTTTGGGAATCAGCAAAGCGAGGGGGTGTCATGACGGACGCGGACTTCCGTGCAACATTTCACATGACCCGTGATTCCTTTGATCGTGTAGTGTGTATGTTGATCGCGTTAGCTAAAATTAGTCAGCCATGGTTAAGTAAGCTAATGGAATTTGAAGGCACGGTAAAACCAGTACTGAAAAGCTATCAGCCCAGTTCTCTCGCGTGTAGATTGTTTGCTTTCTCGACATTTTGTTCGGACGCGTAGTGTATTATCACGGGAAGCATAGCGATTGGTAGCCAACGATGGCGACGTACGTGAAGCCTCTGCTCTATGACGGGAAGGCATCTGGCGTTGCTGCAACTGGAATCAGGCCAGTGCCATGTTCGGCACCGTGCACGCGGAAATAAGGCGCCGTCACGTTAGATAGCACTGCTGAGGACGAGCTGCGCCTGCCTGCCCATATTTACCGAGTTTGTCTCGCATCGCACTGCATTATTGCTGGCCAGACTATGCTGTCTTTATGCCCGACAGACTGGTTCACGAACCGTTTTAATTTGCTGCGTGCGTGGCTCCTGCCCTTCCATGGCAATGTTTGCAATTTCGCACGTTTTCGTTGTGATTGTTGGCACATACTACATAGCCATGCACATGACATACTGCATGAAGGTCGCAAAGTTAGGTATAGTTTCTGTTTGTAAATCCTGAGTTCTTGCTTTACACACGGTTCCTTGAAATGAAGGCCCTGGCCGAAGCTCGTTGCTTGCCAAAGCCTTCTTGTGTCGAAGAACAGCGGTTCTCAGTGGGCACATGAAAGAGACGTTGCCAGGCATTGTAAGATTTCCAACCACACGCTTGTCCTGTAACCATGCATTTCATTCCATGTGCGTTATGAATCTGGCAGCTTGTGAGCCTGCAACCATTAATTGCAGTTTGGCACATGTTACAAAAAGTAGGCTCCTTGAATTTAGGCTGCTTTCTCGCTTATTTTTGTTGATGCTATAGGCAACATTGGACTTAACACTAAGTTGAGTCCCACCCGCATCCAACCCCCCCAATCATCCATCCACTCCGTCCCTACCCACCCAATTATACCACCGTCTTCCCGCCCACTCTTGAACTAATCAGCCCAACGCCCCAGCCCAAGACACAGGCAAATGCCCATGTAGCCACCCATGTGCGCGTGCAAAGAGACACTCAACTAGCTAGGCTGCATATACGTGCCATGGGGGCATAACAGGTGCATGGGCGCAGGTGCACATGCAGGCCCGCAGGCATGCACACAAGCAGGCAGGCAGGCAGGTTGACAGATGGGTGGGCAGATAGGCGGGTGGCAGACTTGCAGGCGGGCAGGCGGGAGGATGGGCAGAACATTGGGTGGACAGGCGAGTAAGAAGGTCGTTGGGTCCAAGCAACCCGTTTATTGGTGATGGATTGATGTGTGTGGCGCATGTGTGCAAGTCGGCCTGTGTTTGTGTGCGTTTGTATGCATGTGCACGTGTGCTCGTGGGTGTGTGCACATGTTTGTGTGCATGTGTTAGCGTGCATGTGCGCACGTGGGTGTGTGCATGTGTGTGATATTGTGTGCATACATGTGTATGTCACAGTGTGCATGTGTGTGCGTGTGTGCGTGTGTGCGTGTGTGTGTGTGTGCGTGTGTGCGAGTGTGCGAGTGTGCGAGTGTGCGTGTGTGCGTGTGTGCGTGTGTGCGTGTGTGCGTGTGTGCGTGTGTGCGTGTGTGCGTGTGTGCGTGTGTGCGTGTGTGCGTGTGTGCGTGTGTGCGTGTGTGCGTGTGTGCGTGTGTGCGTGTGTGCGTGTGTGCGTGTGTGCGTGTGTGCGTGTGTGCGTGTGTGCGTGTGTGCGTGTGTGCGTGTGTGCGTGTGTGCATGTGTGTATGTGTGCATGTGTGTATGCGTGCGTGTGTGCATGTGTGTATGTGTGCATGTGTGTATGCGTGCGTGTGTGCATGTGTGCGTGTGTGCATGTGTGTATGTGTGCATGTGTGCGTGTGTGCATGTGTGCGTGTGTGCATGTGTGTATGTGTGCATGTGTGTATGTGTGCGTGTGTGCGTGTGTGCATGTGTGCATGTGTGCGTGGGTGCATGTGTGTATGTGTGCATGTGTGTATGCGTGCGTGTGTGCATGTGTGTGTGAACATTTATGTGCATGTGTATGTATGTGGGCGTGTGTGTGTGCTGGGGGTAGGATGGATAGGGAAAAGAAAGAGTGAAAAATGCAAGGTGTGGGGGAGTTAAATGTTTCACCTCGCGGCAAAAGTCGTTGTGCCTGCCGCGTGTATTGACAAGCAGCTGTGGGCACGGTTGCAGCAAGTGAGTACACGCCAAGGGCCTACACGGTTCATGCAATAGCACACAGCCAGTGGGACGAAACATCTGCACATATTACTCGGGTTCATCTATTTTGCACATTACCTGCTTGGGTTCATCAACTGAATTCTGTACCTTACACTTGCATGGCTCATGGTTTCAATCGCTGCTCAATTGACGGAAAATGAACAGGCAATCAACATTCAGATATGTTAATCCTGAAAAGTGACCTTCCACGTACACCAGGAGAATGAAGGTCGATGCTGCTGTGACGCATGAGCCTAATCCACGTGCTCTCGGAGGTCTCCACCTCGGCAGGAGCACCTGCAGGCGTCGTGGCTCGCTTGCCTCAAGCAATATGCGCGTGCTGAAAGCTACCGGGGTCTAGGCAGAGTTACATTATCTGCCCGGAAAAAGCACCTCTTAAACCTTTCTCGGCAACGAAGCTCTGAGCAGCGCTATATTGTCGTGGCCGGACTTCATTGTCGCCATTAAAATGTCAAAAGCTGTTCGATTCATCCAAGGAAAATGCGTGCATGGTAGACAGATCATGAGATGCCCGGGCGTATAGACATGACAAGCAACTGCTTAGATGGCGCTCATCGCGTCCCCTCCTCGCTTCCCTCGACTCAGTTCGTTAAGGCGCCTAATCCAATGTATGGCATAGGCCGCTGTGATCTGGCCGCGCACCTCGGCCTCAAGAACATCTTCTTGCGTCTTAAACATCAGCGCCGGAGGCGGCGGCTCAGCCATTGCAAGGCTTAAAATCACAGCGATGCCAGATGGTTATGGCGTGTAATGCTGGGCGACGGGGTGCAGTTTTCACTTTTAGGGTCAAGCACGTGCCATGATGCACACAAAAAGGCGGGAACTTGTTCGCCGCCGTTGGATCGGAACTGAATGTGGAAACCCCGTCCCGACTAATTCACCGCTAATTCATTCTAATTCGCCGCGCCGAATTAGACCTCGAGCCTGGAACTGCGGTCCGGACCAATCCGAGTCCTCCTAATTCGCACTAATTCGTCACCATATGTGGAAAGGCTCTAAGTACCCACGTGCCTTGAACGGCTGCAGGACAAACAAACAAACAAAAGGTTTTAATTAAATAATAAAAACCCGGGACTCTAACTGGCTCCCCAACAAACAATCCAGGGTTATTCGTAATGCAAATACGGCAAAAATTGACCCATAATAACAAACTTCCAATGCGGACGGTGTAATTTACTGTGTCTACAGAGGGTCGAGGCATCGCGCGCTCTTTGCCTGCAGGCACGTGACTTGGCTATAACGAAAGGTTCATAATTATGTCGAGGGCGCGGGCGAGGGATGCGGGTATGGCTTGCGAAACACGCGACGGCTGTGCGATTGCGTGCCAACATTTCAGCTCATACTCCCATCCGCTAACTTATATCGAGGGAGTGCAAGTTACATTACCTATTTCTGCGTTTGCTACGCTATAAGGCTTCTGGGACAACCGACGCTTAGTATATATCCAAGGCAGGTAAAATGGAGGACGACAAATTAGCGGCTTATTATGATGAATTAAAAAGGAAAGGCGCAGGTGCCGCTAGCGGCAAAAGGGGCCTGGGATTCGTGAGTTCCTCGTCGGCTCCGCTACGGCAGGTTTTCACACAGGAAAGGAGTACGTTTGTGGCGGCCAAGGGTGCGGATGACGCCAACACGGATGCAGTACACCACAAGCAAGATGACAGTAGCAATCGTAGCTCCTCGTATGGCGGCCTCCGCGGAGGTATTGGTAACCGCGACAATCGTCAAACCAGAATCGAGGGAAGTCCCGACAAAGGAAGCGGCTCCAGAAGAACGAGTCGCAGTCCGGATCACCGCCGACGGCGTGATCCCAGCCGGTCTCCGGAGCGGAGGAGACGCCAGAGAAGTCGTAGCGTCGAAGAGCGCGGGCGGAGCGACGCCAGAGGGGGCAGGGATGACCGTGACGGAGACAGGCGAAGGCGCACAAGTCGGAGTAGGAGCCGGGACAGGGATGGAGGCAGGCGCAGGGGCAGGAGCAGGAGCAGGAGCAGGGACCGGGACAGGGGCCGGGACACGTCAGACAGAAACAGACGCGGGAGCAGAAGCCGCAGCCGAAGCAGGAGTAGGGGCGACAGGGGCAGACGGAGCCGGAGCCGGAGCCGGGGGGTGAGTCGCGAACGCGGGGGGTACCCCACCAGCCGGGAGCAGAGCTCTAGAGGGTGGGCCTCACGGTCCGAGGGTGGGAAAGGGGAGGCGCCGCGTGTGAGGGATGGGGCCGATGGAGACGAGCGCAAGGCTAAGGACAAGGAGGTAGGTTGCCTGATTGGCTGAACCCACCCATGGGCGTGTCATGCTGGTCGTGTGTGCAAGATGAGGCCGGCAGTGGCCACCACGTTGTTTCGGTGGTGGGTCCCGCCGTCACCCCAACGTGCCCTCGTGAATCGATGTGCCCTTTCTAGCCCACGTGCCCTCTCTCCTCCGTGCACGCTTCCACCACCCATAGTCACCATGTGCAGGACTAGTCACAAGCTAGTGTGTGGGTTGCATGTCGAACGCCACCCAAGCATTTCATGCTCACTCGTCCCTCCCATGCCAGTTGCAAGCATTATGGCTGGACTGGGGGGCCGGGCGGGGGTGGGGGGTGGGGGGCGGGGGAAAGCGTGCCATGGTTGCGGCACGCACGTTGGTTGACAACTGGTCTGCCACTTGGCGCCTCATGCATGTCCAAGGGGATGGCGCCACCTTGTTGGCTCTTCGGAGCCGCATGCTCACGTGGGTGTCAACCAGCTGCTGTGTATCCCTTGGCTTGTTTCCCCGGCATTGCCCTCCCACTCTGCGTTCTTGTCCCCCCCTGCCTCGTCGTGCAGGGTGCCAGGGAGGAGGGTGCGCCACCTGGCCCCTCTGCGCCGAATCGCATGGCCTTTGTGGGTGAGTGGGGACCCGCGATGGCTGCAGGCGAGCAGCAAGTACCTCAGCAGGTATATAGGGTGCAGGGGACCCACTCCTGGGCGAGCCGCCTGCATGGCCATCCATGGATACGCTTGCCACGGGCCCAACGCCAAGGCTCCCTGAGCTGATGTGCGATGGGTGGGTTCCTACTCTGGAAGCATGCTTGCAAGCTTGGAAGGTGGCCGGCGCGTGGCTGCATCAAAAGAAGTTGTATTGGGTGGCTGCAGTATCAGCCGTGGGTGGCTGCGCTATGAGCTGTGGGTGGCTGCATCATAAGCTGTGGGTGGCTGCGCTATAAGCTGTGGGTGGCTGCGCTATAAAATGTTGGGTGGCTGCGCTATAAAATGTTGGGTGGCTGCGCTATAAAATGTTGGGTGGCTGCGCTTTAAGATGTTGGGTGAGTAGCAGGTACGTTGTGAGTAGCAGGTGGCTGCGCGATCATGTGGTGGGTGGCTGCGCTGTTAAGTTGTGGGTGGCTGCACTTTAACACTGTGGGTGGCTGCATGATATAGGTGGTGGAATCCAGTAACCTGAGGAGGCGTTACCTTGTGAGTGATAGCGTGGCAGCGATGGCAGGGTGTGAGTGCGGCTATTGGCTATTGCAGACACGGTGGGCAACGCGTCTTGACCTCATGGTCTCACCCTTACCTAGAGCGCAGGCTAAGAAAGTATGCTGAGGTGGGCCAAGAAACGTGGGCCAAGAAGGTGGGCTGAGAAGGGCCTGTAACCATCTACCGCGGCATGATGCGAATGAATAAACATTAGACACAAGTACAATCCTCGGTAGACCCACGCAGCAGATCCACGACGGCACCAGCTCTTAGGCCGCTCGTTTCCTATGAGAATGCCAGTGGCGATAATGCTAGTGACTGTTACGTGCGCATTCGAACGGATTCAAAGTACTCAGTGGCCTAATGTCACTGAGTGCTTTCATGTTCGGAAAACGAAGAGGGAAAACTAAAACAACAGCGTGCAAAGAACAGTGTCATTTTATTGAATAGCATTTTATTGAATATATTATTTTCCCGTCCGTTCTGTCCCGCACGTGCCATGTTTGATCCAGCGGCGCCTCAACCGTGACAACCCACCTTTTCATGTCCTCATAAACAATTTGATCCGCCGTATCAGCGTATTGGTGCCATGGCCATGTTTTAATGCAACAATAAACCCCGCGTTGCCTCTTGTCCGTGCGGCTTGTGACACCTGGCGCGCCGGTGTGCTGTGTGGAAGCCAGCCGCAAAGGTGCGGGAGCGCATCATTGGGGAAGAGGAGCCGCGTGAGCGCCAGGTGGCGGCATGGGGCGGCGCACAGCAAGAGAGCGGTCGTGTGGAGCGCGTTGACTTTAACAGCAAGGCCCTTTTAGGGACTGGTGGAGGTGAGTGGGGACGCTCGCGGGGTGGAGTGCTCAGGGTTGCGTGCTGAGTGTGCGCCGTGTGCCAGAGTGGGAGCTTGTCAGCACATGTGCCGCCGTTCGTCAGAGGATGGAAACGGCACAGGAGGGGGGGGGCTGTGGCTTGGCGAGGCACCCGCTTTGCGGGGGGTTGAATCCTGGTGTGGTGCAGGGAGGCACTGTGGGCCGGGTGGAAACTGCTGACCTTTATTCAAAGCTGCTGACCGACCATTTCAAAGCGCGCTGCTCCAGAAGTCAGCAGTGCTTCTCTATGCTGTGAACGGCCTGTGGTGGCTGGTTCTGGTCACAGTGACGGGAGATGGAACAGGTGATCTGTATCTATAGATATAGATAGGGTGATTTTTAGTTGATGTCATGAGCTCCACCCCGGTCAGAGCTGTTCCTGTTACCTGAAGATGCCTTGTTCCATAAATCATAGGATAAAGCTGCCGAAGAGCATGCAGGCTTTTGGTTCTCCTCTTCTCGTGTCGCGCCCCCTCGTGCGCACGCTATACATCTCCCTCATGTGCGCATGGTGGCATCCTGGCCCTTTACTCGCCCTTTCCTCGCCCTTTCCTCGCCCTTTCGCAACCCCTCTGGCCGGTGCGGTGCGGTGCCCTTTGTGGGATGATAACCCCCCTCGTGTTCGTATCCCATCACTTGCTTGACCGCTGTGATGTGTGTTCCTCTCGCGACCGCACTTCATTCAAGTGGGGGTGCTCTGCTCTCCGCTCTGCTCATCCTTGCTCCTGGTCGTGCCTCTTCCCTCCTCCTCGTCTTTTCTGTGTGTCGCGTGCCTGGTTGTTGTGCCAGATGCAGACACCCTTCCAGGCGCGGATGGGACAGGTGGCGCTGCGCCCTTGTTCCGCTTCAGCGTCGCCGCGCGCATGCAGGAGCAGCGAGACCAATCGCACGCCGACGCTATATTTGGGCCGCCCCCCGTCACCACCGCCGACGCCTGGGCGGGCGACGATGACCGTACAGAGGGGGAGGTTGCGGCGGCAACAGCGCGCACGGCCTCGGTTGCGGCACGCCTCAAGGGGAAGCCCCCAGGTAGGGGGGTGCCTGTGCGTGAGAACGAGGAGAGGCGGCGGCGCCAGCAGTCACCGCAGCCACAGGGTTTGGACGGCCGCGTTGGTGATGAGCGCGTCAGCCAGCGATCGATGGGACAGAGGAGAGATGCTCAGGGCGAGAGGGAGAGAGAGAGGGAGCGGGAGCGAGAGTGGGAGAGGGAGAGGGAGAGGGAGAGGGAGAGGGAGGCAGAGAAGGAGAGGGAGAGGGAAAGGGAGCGGGAGAGGGAAAGGGAGCGGGAGAGGGAGAGGGAGAGGGAATTGGAACACGAAAGGGAGCTGGAGCGAGGGCATTTTGAGTCATCGCAGCTGAGGACTGCGGTGGATGGAGGCGGCGGCAACGGGCTGCTGGATACTGAGGTGAGTCAGGAAAAAGGCGGGGGGGGGGGGGGAAGAGGAAAGGGTTGGAAGGATTGGCAGGGGGCTGTGCAAGTGGATCGCTGGGCAAGCGCGTGTGTCGCTGTATGCAATACGTGCGCCCCGTTCTTAGCTGTTGGATGCATCGCAGACAGTTTTCTCTAGCAGTCCTTGAACATGCTTACAGGGAGCCTCTGTTAAGCGTTCGGTCCAAAGGAGCTCCCGCCACCTGTTTGTACGTGTCACTGGGCCTGGCAGTTGTCTATGGCTTATTTGCTCTATCGAAGACCTAGTGACTTTATATGCACGGAATTTGAGAGTGTTTTCATCTCTGTGAACCGCGGAGCGTCTGAGCGCTTGACCCATGTGATGGTATCACATGGTATATCTTTCATCTGGTATATAGTATATCGCATGCATTGTGTTCATGGTAGACCGCGGTAAAGGCAGCTGTTTGTACGGCTGTTAGGACAGCACATTGGACTGCTCTTTGAGAGGCAATGTTCGTGGCTGAACTTCTACATAGTTTTTGGTGTGTTTGAGTGGCTGTGTGTGCCCCAAGGTTGACAGCTCTGCGTTGGCCTTTATAGGACGGTTGAGTCCATGACTTGGCGTGGCAGATGTATCATTCTGGCATCTGGTCATCTGGATTGAACCGTACACTAATGGGTACTGCAGATGGCTAATCTCTGCGTCTGATAGTGCTTTGAGCGCAAATGGGTCAGGTCCTAACTACTCTAGCTACCCTTGCTATTCTCAGTTCAAATTTGGAGTTGATGGCTGCCGCTGGGTTGTAAGCCACACGAGGAGTACGTCCTTTCTCTTACCATATTTGGCTGCCTCACCTGAAATTCCGCATGCCCATTAATGAAGGTTGCATGTGCGAATGGTATTGTGATCTTGCAGCTGGTCGCGGCACAGAAGCAGATGACGTGGCAGGAGAGGGCCAAGATGATGAGAGAGAAGCGGGGCGCGGCCGGGCTTGGTTGACATGGGCTACATCCCGGCACGTACGGCCACTACAGTACGATGAAGCACGTAAATAAAGGAAGCTGCGTCAATAAAGGAAGCTGGTGCCAATAAAGGAACCTTCAACCCCTATACACAATGAGATGGAGGGCTTAAATATCCCGGCACGTACGGCCGAAATAGCAAGTTTGGGGGTCCCTACGGTGAAGCATCCACCATGTGTTTGCCAACGCCACTGCGGTCTTACTGCACCCATAGCGGTGTCTGCACCTTGATACTTGATGTGCACAGAGAGTCAGTACGTACTATGGCTTGATCTTGTCCGCGTTTTCGAGTCGTTCAGGATGATGAATATGAGTGCAGATGGAAATGTGTGGCCTTGTGCATTGAAATTATGGCTGGCTTACGTGTAGAGCGACGAGATGATCTAGACGGTGGGCCGGGCCGGAAACGTGCTTGCTTGATCAGGGAAGACTGGTATCTCTGCACCCTTCTCTGTGTGCAACATACAGGGATGTAAAGCACCATGTGCTCCGCGAGTCCCCCAAGGGACTGCGCGCAAAATAAATTTAAGTTTCTGGTCAGTTTAATTGCTATCTTGGAGAGCTGCTTCTTGGTAAGCTTTTCGGGGGAGGGGGGCCACCGCGCCCCATCGATTAATTAATTAATTAATTAGACTCGTGCCCCATCGATATCCCGTGCATGTCTTTTTTGGCGGGCCGTGATGTACCTAGCTGAATTTATATTGATCTGCAGTATGAGCCTCCTGCATGAATCAACTTGTAATTTTATTGTATTGCTGGTTGTCTCATTGATATTGTAGTGTGAAATTAAGATGCCCTTTATAACATACTTGCGCATTTATCAACATGAAGGGTAATCAAACAGCGATCTTGCAGACCTGTGCACCATCAATGTGCATGTATGTTACATGTGCAAGTGAGAAAACGCTTGCAGACAAATGTTCGCCACCAGCTGTCTAGGAATCACCTCACCATACGCGTTTCTGCAAGCTGATTCATAAGTGCAATCCTTTGTAGAGTACAAAATGCAATCATGCGAAGTACAAACTACATCCCCTGCTGGCCCATGCAGCATATGGCATCAGGTGTGAGCTTCCCTACACATACTTTTATCTCAAGGAACATGGGTATATACAGGTACGGCCCAATCGCGAGTGCACTTAGCAATGTTGTTGTGGTCCCCCGGCTGCCTTTCTAAGCAAAATATTAGAAACTATGCAGTCATAACTGGCATGACAACTACTTGACTTTCGCCGTGGCAAAGCCCACCCGCATGTTGCCATGATCGAACACCGTGTGGTAGGCAGCAAGGAACACGTCACCGAGGATCCTGCACAGACACAACGCGCATGAGAAGGGCATGTGCGATAACGGAGTCATGCCGCCAGCAAAAGGCACCACGCATGGAGATACAACTGCCAAATACACCAGCCAATCCTATTTTGCACAAATTATGCTTATTATCGCCAATATTAGATTGCACAAACCACTAGGTTGGACAAAATACCTTTTTTTTCCTGACTAGGTTGTCCCCAGTTTACAAATTAACAAAATTAACAAATTAACGCCGGCGGACTACCTGCGGACTGCTCGACGCGGAGTCGCCGGGCTACAAGTTCCGTACTTTACCAAACTCAGCCTTAGAGGCCGCCGCATCAATTTTTACTTCTTTCCGTCACATGGCTTGCGTTGGGTTCATCGACGAGCATCGACGCTCATCGACGGTGCAATCTGACGGCGGAGAATAAGTTCGCCACAGCATAGCGCGACGCAAGGGCTAAGATCCGACAACGTGACATGCAAAGCTTTATACCGCATCGCTAACCGGAAATTCCGTCCAACACCGTCGTACAGTACTGCCAGTCGACCGCACCTCTGCCTCTTAACCGTCGAATGCGCAATCGATGTAGAAAGTAGAAACGTCCCCGCGACACTTCCGCGATTTCAGTACTTTCCGTCACCCTTGACAGTTTTCGTACAATACTACAAATTTACGCCAATAGAAACTCGCCTCCATACATATATCTCGATAGAGGCGTGCGTCTTATTTAATTTCAAGGTAACTTACCTCTTAATTAATCTCGCCCCCCCGTTTTAACACCGTCCCCCGTTGTAACACCGTCCCCCGTTGTAACACCGTCCCCCCCCCCCATAAATGCGTCCCCCCCCCGTTGTAACACCGTCCCCCCCCACGTACAGTACTTTCAACCGCAGCTCTGCCTTTTAACCGTCGAATGCGCAATCGATCTAGAAAGTATCCGCGATTTCAGTACATGCCGTCACCCTTGACAGTTGTCGTACAATACTACAAATTAACGCCAATAGGAACTCGCCTCCATACATATATCTCGATAGAGGCATGCCTCTTATTTAATTTCAAGGTACCTCTTAATTAATCTCGGCCCCCGCCTCCGCTAATTTGCTAATTTGCTAAAAAAGAGCCAATTTTACCCCGACTAGATTGCACAAACCACTAGGTTGGACAAAATAGCGCTAACGCCTTGCTAACGCTAAAAAAACCCAGCAGAATGATGCGGCACACACACAAGGCGCACACACAAGAGACATAAACAAGCTTGGTTGCGGGCACCTACCAGAGAGGTCCCATCGGCTCGGGCACGTCCAAACCGATGAAGCCGCTGATGCAGGTGTCGGTGCCAAACTGCGACACCTTGAGCACATACTGCGGTCCAAAAGGGGGGGGGGGGGGGGGGATGTGGACGCATTAGGGATGGTGGTATTGAGTGGCATAGGGGTCGCAAGTGTAGGGAGAAACTTCAGCATGGACGCTCCTTCCTCACAAACGTGGTAATGGCCCAGCGCCTTATGCAAGCACACAGCTACCATGAAAATGTTTGCGACAACACCCTTCATCGCAAGCAACGTTGAGTGCCGAGCCACAGTACGAGGGGGTACGCCATGTCGGGCGAACTGCCACGCACGGCATTGCATTTTCTCCAACCACTGACATCTCCGATCCCTGAGAGACTGCCCATTAAGCCCCCAGCGGTTGGCATTTTCTTCAACCACTATCCTCCAAGTACTGCCCTTCCTCCCCATCGGCTCACGGCACTGCCACCCAAGACACACGCCGGAGCCTGAAGACCATGTGGGAACGATCGTTTCCAACAGCGAAGAGCGCGCAGTACAGCGTGACTCACCTGCTCCGGCGTCAGCTGGAAGCTCTTGCCCCCGATCGTGAAGGCAATGGGGGGCAGATGCGCCACGTCCTTGCAGTCCAGCCCCGACTCCCCCATCGGGCTGGGCAGCGAGTCGCACCACTGGCGTATGCCACCGGGGTGGATAAAGCGGGCGCACGCAACCAGGTTCAAGAAAACGGGCAGCAGCGCAGCCAGAGGTGAACACCATGGGCGGCGGCGCAAACCCGGGGTGAGCACCATGGCGGGGGCAAGACCATGCGCCCGCGACAGGCAGCACGCCACAAGCACATGCGCACGCACGAGAGAGCAAGCCCGGTGCTTGACAACGGAGGAGGCCATGGGATGCTTATCAGGCAAGCAACTGCGGTAGCTTGTCATGGCTCGCGGCTGTGAAGCAGGTTGCACCGGGTGCCCTTAGCAGCAGGGCGCACCGGCTGGTCTATCCAGTGGTCCTACATACCGCTGAACCCCATCAAAGTCCAACCGCTCTTGTGAGTGACACAATCTTGCAGGTGTCCTACATTCAGGTTCCTGCTTGCCCTCGTGCGCGTCGACACCTGCCCACGCTTGGGGGCATGCTGGCATAGCAGCAAGCACGCATGGATGGACGCATGCATTATTGTACCTGTGGTGATGCTGCCCCCCCACGTGGCCCATGACCCCCCAACCCCCCATTGGCCATGATACGACTCCCACCCTAGCTTCCCCTGTCCACATGTCCATCATCCCCACCCACCCACCCACCCCAAAAAAAACCATCCCTCTCACCTGGTCTGTAATTCCCCCCCCCCCCCCCTCCCCCTGTTCCATCATTTGTCCCCTCAACGGCTCCGTCACTCGCCTCCCCCCACCTAGTCTACCATTTCCCACCCACCCACCCACGCACCCACCCACCCACCCACCCACCCACCCACCCACCCACCCACCCACCCACCCACCCACCCACCCGCCCGCCCGCCCGCCCGCCCGCCCGCCGCCCGCCCGCCGCCCGCCGCCGCCCGCCCGCCCGCCCGCCCGCCGCCGCCCGCCCCCGCCCGCCCGCCCGCCCGCCCGCCGCCCGCCCGCCCGCCGCGCCCGCCCGCCGCCCGCCCCCGCCCGCCCGCCCGCCCGCCCGCCCGCGCCGCCCGCCCGCCGCCGCCCGCCCGCCCGCCGCCCGCCCGCCCGCCCGCCCGCCCGCCCGCCCGCCCGCCCGCCCGCCCGCCCGCCGCCCGCCCGCCCGCCCGCCCGCCCGCCCGCCCGCCCCCGCCCGCCCACCCACCCACCCACCCACCCACCCACCCACCCGCCCACCCACCCACCCACCCACCCACCCACCCACCACTGTCCCTGAACCCCTTGCGCCCCCCCCCCCCCCCAGGGTCCATCAACCCCCCTCCCCCACCTGGTTCATCCCCCCCCCTTCCCCACCTGGTTCATCTCGTCCACCAGCTGCTCCACCGTCTCGTTGCGGCTCATCTTATCCGCCATCACCGCCACCGCCGCCAGGCACACGTCACAGCGCACGTCGTCACGTGACGCGGCAGACAATGATGACGACGACGATGAGCTGTCGTCTGACCCAACGAGCCGGATGTGGGCCGCCTCCTCCAATGAGGCGCTGAGAGGGAGAGGTAAGGCACGTGCAGGGGAAGGGAGAGGGTGGAGGTGCGGTATCGGGCGTCAGGTGGGTCCATCCACGCTATATTAGTACTAAGAGACGTCCACAATCAGCAGCAACAGCATGCACTAGCGTTTCCAACGCGATGCGTGGCTCAGATGCATGCCGCCCGGCCAAGCAGCGAGCCGCATTCACAGGCGATGGCAGGCATGAGGGCAGGCACGCACCTGTCAGTCGGCACGGCGGCGGGGCAAAACTTCAAGGACTGGCAGATCAGCTTGGGGGCCATCTGGCAGGGGGCAGAGAACAGCACGACAACCGCGGGGGAGGCATTTAGGGGTGCATGTTAGAAACAGGCGGAAGATGACCTGGTCCTCTTGACCACATACCCTGGTGAGGTAGCTCTCATCATGAGGAGCGACCGGGCGTCAAGGTATGGAGACAATGCCCAGGCCCCACCTGTCCCAAGATAGAAAGATCCCTACCTGGTGATGTATGTCTTGCTTCACGTGGCCCAAGCCAGCACGCCCGCTTTCACAATCTAACCGCGAGCCAGCTAAGCATGCCTCCCTGCCCCACCCATTATTACTGTGCACAGCCCCACCCCACCCCAGTGCAGCCTCAAGTCGCGCGTCCACAAGACATGCCAATCAATGGAGGGTTGCAGGATAAGTTTTCCCATCAAGACTACATCCATCCTGACCACTGCACCAACCGTCCCCCAAGTCTACAGAAACCATAAACTTGACCCAATCAATACGCAAATCCTCGTTCTTCTTCGTCTCTTCATGTCATATACGCCCGCTCTGTCTCATCCCTTTCTCTCTCCTGCCCCCACCCCCTCCCCCACCCACCTTGTCGCGCAGCATGGCCACGATCTGCTCCGCATAGGCCTCCACCAGCGCGCGGCACTGCATGGTCACCACGCCCAGCGCGCCGATGGCCTTGTTGATGGCGGCAACAGAGGCCTGGGGGGAGGGGGGGGGGGAAGGCGGTAGGATGAAAAAGAGAAAGGAAACAAACCCGCCCAAGGGGAACACACACAAGCAGAAAGGGGCCATTTACCCAGGTAAGGGCCACTAGTTCTTAGTAGAGACTGCGAGGCCGCGGTCGTGACAAACATCCATCGCCATGGGTCTTCTGCCAGTAGGAGGTAAAATACTTCACTAAGACAACTAACTTGGAGTGTAATGCTGGACCCGCGTACTGCGGAGCCCAGGAACCGCCCCCGTTAATAGGCGGAGAGGGCTGCCTGATGGCCTATACGTGTGAGGGAGTCCCAACTGGCCCCATGGTCTGCTGAACAGCAACGGAAGGCACATTCTGAGCGCCATGCATGGACGAGCATTACCCCAGCACTACACACCAAATACGCCTAAATAAGCCCCCACTAACTGGGCATTCCATGAGCAAGCCACACGATACTGACTGTGTACCACACAACCGTTACTGTGTACCAGCGCGACTCACCGCTGGCCCCGGAATACAGGCACCTACGAGGCATGCACACCCACTAGTTTCTGTGGCATGCGGCCCTACTAACTCGCGTGCTTGCGCCAGCCTAGGCTGCGCAAAGTCGAGCCGCTACGGGGGTAGGATTTTCCCGTTTCTATCACCGTGGGGCGCTCACCGTCGGCCCCGCAATGAGGGACGTCCCTGTGTCGGCGATCGCGTGGCATCCGTCACGGCCCTCGCAGAAGGCTGCCACACAAGTGACGGGTGGCGCACGGTCGGGCCATCATACAGCCACATGTGGACGAGGCCAGGCAGCGGGTAAGGCCACATGCGCACGCGGAAATATCAGAATATCGCCTAGCCTGCGTTTGCAAGCAGCAGATACTGTATCATAAATTCCTGTACTTTTACTGTATCGTTCGAGTGCCTGGCCTGCTGACGCGGGGAGTGCCTGCGGAGCACCCACCGCGTGCTGACTCAGCCCCTCGTTCCGTTGCAACCTTCTGCTGGCCCACAGCTGGCACGTCCCCAGACACATCCCATCCCTGGAGCAGCCTATCACAGACTCACTACTGAAAAGCATGACTACAAGTGGGAAACCAACATGGAAAACAACCGCCCGCAACATGAACTGGAAAAACCGGTGTGTGCGGGGGCATGTCACCAGACGCAGACGCGAGACAAGAAGCAAGCAACAGCGGACACGAGACAATGACAACGCAGGAAGCACGCTCCAGAACCAGGTGACCAATGCCTCCGCCCTGCTGAGCTCTCGCATGCACCACCACAACACCACAGGTTATCGAATCACACAAGGCAGGCCTCTCATGCGTGGATCGATAGAGCATGCTTGCATGTGCTGCTCCCAGCCCCAACGGCCCCCGACACCGCATGTGTCCTGCACGGCCCCTTGCACACAGCGCTGTATCCGGGATGGCACATGGTCGCTTCGTTCTTGACTGGCTCGCTCCTTTCTGCGCGGACCTAGTCTGTCTACAATATTCTGTGTGCTCTACGTACCCAGCGAGGAGTTGCCCAGGATCACGTCATCCAGCTTGAACTGCGGCACACACGCACGCACGCCACAACGCATCATCACCGACATCATAGCACACATGCATCATCATCAAACGCAACGTAACATGCAAAATCACACGCATGAGGCAACCTGCAGGTTGCCAAAGAGCATGGTGGTTGTCAAAGAGGCATGCCGAGTCGCCATGCCACCGAATTCCCGCATCCCATGTCTTGACATACGAAACAAAGAAACATATTCACAAGCACCAACACTCACACATTTACGTGAAGCGACTTTTCCCACCCATCATCTTTCACACATTCCTCAGCTCCATGCCCAAAGGCCCTCAAGCCCCCCCATCCATCCAACCATCCCTCCATCCCCCCATCCGTCTGTCCGTCCGTCGCTCCATCCGGCCGGCCGGCCGTCCGCCCGGCCGGCCGGCCATCCCGCCCGCCCCCGGATCCACCACCGCACCCGTGTACGATCTACCAACGCAGGTCATGCCTCAGGGGGTTGGCGCCTCCCACAAACATTGCAATGAAGAAAGTAAAGATGGTGCGAAACGGGGAGTTGATCTTGCTACGCAAATAAGACAAAAATGCATCTTGCTTTACCGTCGACGAGCGCAATATCCGAATCTGGCATTTATCCGCAAAACAGAGAGTACCATCCCGCTAAATCTGTCATCCCGGTGCACAGGAAGTGCGACATGGCAGAGTGATGACTACATGGAAGGGTGGATCACCGGGGCCAAACATGCGCCCTTCTCCCTCCTTCCTTCCCTTGTTTCTTTCCATTCCTTCCTTTGCTTCCCTCCATCACTAGAATTCCACAACTAGAATTCTACCGCGTCCTTCCACCGCGCAGCAAGATGAGAAAGTCATGGACCGCGCCGCAGGCCTCGCCACACCTGCCAGTACCCCTTTCGCGTGATGG
Source organism: Mesostigma viride (assembly GCA_009746045.1). Lineage (NCBI taxonomy): Eukaryota > Viridiplantae > Streptophyta > Mesostigmatophyceae > Mesostigmatales > Mesostigmataceae > Mesostigma > Mesostigma viride. The sequence continues at coordinate 1,267,752 of RPFO01000670.1, read as the reverse complement.
GCGCCCACGCGTGCTCGCCCTCGTAGTGGCTCGGGTCCATGCCCCCAAACACAATCTCGCCCCCGATGCTAGACTTGAGGTTGCGGTTGAACCAGAAGGAGAAGATCGATTCCGACACCAGCTGCTGCGATATCATGTTGTACCTGCAGGGGGGAGGGGGGGGGGGGTCCTACAGGCATTGGTGTGGGTTAAACAGGCGTGGGGGGCGTTGCTTGGCATCATGTCCACACCTGCACGGAGAGGATGGCACGGCGCGGTTGATGATGTGGGAGGGCCCCACATGAGCCCCCTCTCACCAGATGGGCACACCCTGAGTCTCATGCAGCCACTCACCCGACGGGCATGCCCTTTACCCCACGGGCACACTCCCACTCACCACATAGGCCTGTCTTACCAAGCACCGCCACCCAACACTCACAAGACCGGCATGCCCCCACCGTCATGCAGCCACTCACTGCGCGACCTGTCCTTCCCAGCACTCACCACACAGGGGTGACGTCATCGACGGAGATCTCCTGGAACGCAAGCCCCAGGATGCCGTCGAACTTGGCCGTAACAAATGTGACGCTGGGCTCCTTCAAGGCCTCCGCAAACACCTGCAGTGGGGGAGAAGAAGGCGCAGGGAGCGCGACACGGCCAGTAAGTGCCTCGTGGGGCACGGGTGACAATGGCCGTACTAAAGGATGACACGAGAAGGGTCGCGGGCGCAACACACGCATGTGAGGATATACATAGAATTCATGGTGGCGAGCCCCTGGCCCCACCTGGTGCTTCACCGCCAGCCCGCTGACGGTCACGGTGTCCTCGCTCAGGAAACCTGAGAGGGACCCTGTGCCGTACTGGATGGCAAACTCCTGGCCTGCGGGGTGGCACACAACGGCATACGACGCAAGGAAGAAGAAACCCAGTCAGTGCATGGAAGCAAGTCAGTGCATGGAAGCAAGTCAGTGCATGGAAGCAAGTCAGGGCATGGAAGCAAGTCAGGGCACTATGTCAAGGTATCATGCACATGCCAGGGCAAAAGAGCGTGTCTGCAAAGTGGGCCCTATGCCTAACCGTCATGCTTATCTGACTGCAAAAGCAGCACAATGATGACTAGACGAGAAGTGACGACGCCTGAAGATGTCGGCATCAGCAGACGTCACTGTAGGTGACACGGTCCCAGCGTGGCAGTCGCAGGGAGGACATCTACCCAAGTGCCCCTCCCAGTCATAAACACTGCCACGGGCCCACACAAGCACCATGTACTAACACTGCCACGGGCCCACACAAGCACCATGTACTAACACTGCCACGGGCCCACACAAGCACCATGTACTAACACTGCCACGGGCCCACACAAGCACCATGTACTAACACTGCCACGGGCCCACACGAGCACCATGTACTAACACTGCCACGGGCCCACACAAGCACCATGTACTAACACTGCCACGGGCCCACACAAGCACCATGTACTAACACTGCCACGGGCCCACACGAGCACCATGTACTAACACTGCCACGGGCCCACACAAGCACCATGTACTAACACTGCCACGGGCCCACACAAGCACCATGTACTAACACTGCCACGGGCCCACACAAGCACCATGTACTAACACTGCCACGGGCCCACACAAGCACCATATACTAACACTGCTACGGGCCCACACAAGCACCATGTACTAACACTGCTACGGGCCCACACAAGCACCATGTACTAACACTGCTACGGGCCCACACAAGCACCATGTACTAACACTGCTACGGGCCCACACAAGCACCATGTACTAACACTGCTACGGGCCCACACAAGCACCATGTACTAACACTGCTTCGGGCCCACACAAGCACCATGTACTAACACTGCTACGGGCCCACACAAGCACCATGTACTAACACTGCTACGGGCCCACACAAGCACCATGTACTAACACTGCTACGGGCCCACACAAGCACCATGTACTAACACTGCTACGGGCCCACACAAGCACCATGTACTAACACTGCTTCGGGCCCACACAAGCACCATGTACTAACACGGCTACGGGCCCACACAAGCACCATGTACTAACACTGCTTCGGGCCCACACAAGCACCATGTACTAACACTGCTACGGGCCCACACAAGCACCATGTACTAACACTGCTGCGGGCCCACACAAGCACCATGTACTAACACTGCTACGGGCCCACACAAGCACCATGTACTAACACTGCTACGGGCCCACACAAGCACCATGTACTAACACTGCTACGGGCCCACACAAGCACCATGTACTAACACTGCCACGGGCCCACACAAGCACCATGTACTAACACTGCTACGGGCCCACACAAGCACCATGTACTAACACTGCTACGGGCCCACACAAGCACCATGTACTAACACTGCTACGGGCCCACACAAGCACCATGTACTAACACTGCTACGGGCCCACACAAGCACCATGTACTAACACTGCTACGGGCCCACACAAGCACCATGTACTAACACTGCTACGGGCCCACACAAGCACCATATACTAGGGCAGGCCCCACAGTGACATCAAAGAGCCCCCAACTGATAGTACCCTCCCAGCCTACTGTACCCAAGCTACAACAACAGGCGGACATGGGACACTGGGCTTGACATGCCACAGGGAAAGCCATTCGCTGCTCCCGTGAGGCCCATACTCAGCCCAAAGTCAGCCCACACACAGCGAGCGCAGCAATCGCCCACGCACCAGCGAGCGCAGCAACCACCCACGCAAAATAACCGCACGAAGGGTCGTCGCACAGATGCCGTCGTGGGCCCTGTACGCACTCTCAAACCCTTCCACTCACGCGACCCCAATAGACACGCACATGACCTGGATGTTGCGCGGCAAGGATACACATGCCGCGCCCACCCGCGCGCAATGGCAACAGGCCTTGTGGTTCACACGACACGAGTACAAGCAAACATATCAGGCCTTGTGCTTCACACGACACGAGTACAAGCAAACATATCACAGCCAGACGATGCACTGGTCCACGTCGCAACGGGGGGAGGGGGGGGGGTCACCGATAGAGCAGCCAACTCGACAAGGTGGCGGTCAACACCTCACAAGGTGGTGTTCAACACCTGACAAGGTGGTGTTCAACACCTCACAAGGTGGTGTTCAACACCTCACAAGGTGGCGGTCAACACCTCACAAGGTGGTGTTCAACACCTCACAAGGTGGTGTTCAACACCTCACACTGTGGCGGTCAACACCTCACACGGTGGCGGTCAGCACGGGGTCTTCAGTGCAGGGCAGCTCACCAAGTGTGGATGCACATGGGTGGATCGACCCCTCCGTGGAGGTGGTCGGCAGAGGGGTTATCACCACCAGGTGCAGACGACAGCATCCACACTCAAGCAGACCAAGCAGAGCAGCCAACGCTGGCGCAGGGTTGGCCGGAGCAGCCAACTTGACTGAAGTGGTTTGGCACCCCCTTCTTGGGCTACTCACCGTTGGCCGCACAAGCGACTTGCCCCCCACCACCCCCCCTCCCCCTGGTCTGCTCACCATTGGCCACGTAGGTCTTGGACTTGGTCGAGTCGTAGCGCGCGTGGAGCAGGCACGCCACCTGTGGCAATAACGAACGAATGCGCGTGCATGCGTGTGTGCGTCACGCATGGGTGGATGTGCACAAAAATTAACATTTAAATGACGTAATTCCTTATTACTGCTGTAAACGCACGCAGTGAACGGAGACAACACCCAAGGGATGTAAAAACTCGGTCGCAGCCAGCGCGGATGGGGCTGATAGGCACCAATTCTAAGTATAATTTCCTATGTATAAAAAATCGCAAATACATGCATGACATACGGCAGAAGCGCCGCGCACATGGTGGGGGTAGCACATATAGTGGCCTGCATGATTGGTGGGCAGGCAGGGACATATGGCTGGCGCAAACCCAGGCTCTAGAAATGAGCGCAATTAAGACTCAGAACAGCATGAACATGTTTCCAGGGCAAATCCCTATAAAGATAACTTTGCGTTCGTTAAGTCACGAAGGGTGTTTAGTCACGAAGGGTGTTTCCTTAACTGCCAAAACGAAAACGGTCCACCCAGACAGGCATATTCGCGTAATCAACCGACGATCGTAGCCATGCATATCCCCGATGAAAACCAGATATACCTGAGGGAAACGGCATTTCTTAGATGGAACCCAAAGGTTCGAGCTCCCCGTGTCGAAGACGACTGCGTGAGAAAAAGGAAAGTTAATTTCAACGTGTGCACACCACGGGTTGCTGAAGTAAGCCCGTTGAAAATCATTTACGAATCTGCTTAGATTATAATATATATTTCAACTTGCAATCAATGGGTTTTCGTGCATCTCCCGGGACGAAATCGACCAATTACCATTGAAGGTCTGGGGAGGCGTTCCGATTGAAATTGGCCCGTAATACTGGGCGTTCATATAATCCTTCAGATTCAGGTAACTCTCACCCAACATCCCGTCCCTCAGAGTCAAGGATCGAACAGAGGAGGCATAGCGGAATACCCTCCTGGACTCGGGGATTCGGCGAAGAGGAATCCGATTCTCGGAGGCGACACTGGCAACCAACGCTGCCAGCCAGAACAATTTTAGAAAAATGGAGGCCATCCCTGTCGAAAGTCTCATATGCTTAACAACTACCAGCTTCTGATTCACAATTAAAGCCACGAAGAAGGATACAAGAACGTGCCTAATCAGCCTCGTGCACATCGGCCTCTCTGGCCATGAAATCGCGTGTAATCACCCGTCGACGTCACATAAAATCTCGCCACTTGCCGAGGCACAGGGCCAGCGTTACTGGTGGCGTAAACTCGCGTGGCATTATTCTCGCCGTGGCAGACTCGCGAAACGACTTTTATAACTCACTTTCTGACTCCCCCCCCCCCTTCTGCTGGCGGAAGGAATAAGGATCTAACTTAGTCAATATTCGTCGCTTTTCCAAGCGCAAAAGAGTATCGGGTGCTGGCAGGGGTGCTGGTGATAAGTGGCATCCTGGTGGCATGCCTAGGTACATCCCCCCCCCCCCGTTTAAGATTCCCAGGTTTAAGATCTTGAGACCCTGGCTTTAGGAATTTCAGGTTTAAGTTCGCAGGGCTGGTTTTAGGTACAAATGGCTGGTCTGTGGTCGGTATGCGATATAGATTATGTACAGTCAGGTATACCACACCATCCATCCATGGGGGCCGTTAATGCTCCGTGACTCCCCAACGGGAGCACGTTTCTAATTAATAAATTAATTAATGCCACACCATGTATAAGATCGCCTACAGCTCTCAACTTTAAGATCGTAGTCCGAGCCCAGGATTTGATTTTAGGTTTAAGATCGCAGCCCTGGGTCGGCCGGACCCCAATCTTAAACGTGTGTGTGGGGGGGGTGTACTGAAGTTCTCCTTGCGAACGTCCTTGATAGAGTTAAATTAATTAACAGCGCCGTTACGTGAGCATAATGAGTCGACTGAGCCGGATGGATGGCTCAGCTAATTATTGTCTCAGTAAGACAGGTCTCAGTATTGAAACTTTACACGGCTGACTAGCTAGGCCGGCGGGGGTCATTGTACATGTGGGCATCAGTGACGACCCGGATTACTGTTAATTAATTAATTACTGTGAATGCCATACTGTCTCGGTCACACGCGGAGCCTGCCCCCACTGGCCTAGGCTGGGGGTGGACTCCTTCATTACTACCTGCCACCTATCCTTGCGAACCATCTGCCTCCACTAGATTATGTACAGACAGATAGATTCATAGTTGTCTCACTTCAGACATGCCAGGGGGCTACCCTGGCATGACTGAGCCCATTGCGACGTCGATATGACGTGGGTTTCAAGAACACCGACATATCCATGCCCGCTAGACTATCCCGGAAAGTCCACGGGTGGCGCCCCGACCGCGCCCTGGGGCACGCCATGTGAGACAAAACGCCCAGGTTGGGCGGGTTGGAACTCGTGCCAACAAGTCATGAGCTATCCATGGTGTGTACTTGATCTGTGCCCGGCTATAGATCCAGGCACCTGTGTCCGTCTAATAATATGGGAAGCGTATGGTAAAGCAGCATACAAATCCTCAAGGCGAATGTGCATTAATTAATTAATTAATAGACACGTGACTGCGTAAGGCGAATGTGCATGCTGAATGGAATCTTAAGCGCACTACGCGGTAGCATCTTGGTGACCGCGCCGTCGAGTTGCTGCTCCAACTCCTCCGGACGGTGTCAGCGTCCACGTCTCAGCTCTGTCCATAGGTCAGGATCGTCAAGATGATGACCTTGAAGAGGTGCACATGTCAGTTTGACAGTCCGGGGCGGGGCGGGGTTGCTCCACCTGCGACGGTGGTCGTGGAGCTGTGCCCGGGCCATACCAATCCGGGTTGTCATGTCGTCCTCGCAGTCGGGGAGCCAGCTGCCTAGCAGCTTGAAGCGACCGGAAGCGGGGAAGGGAACTGGGGTGGTGTCTAAGAGGCAGAGCTCAGGGGGGGGGCTGGCCTGCGGCCAGGGCGAGCTAGGGCCATGGCCTCCGGCTTCAATTCGGGCTGATTTCGAGATGATAGAATTAGCACTCCGTCTCATCCTCGGCGTCTGCTATACCAAGAGCGCTGCATCCGGGCTGAGCGCTCTACGTACTAGCTGCGACCTCCTTCTTGCCACCCATATACCATCCGACACTGCCGCCTACTCTTTAATTGCCAGCCATCTTGCCTGCGTGCGCAGACCAGGAACATACCGATGTACGGGCCCGGCATGCCAAGGGGACTGGCCAACGAGGTAGATGCACAGGTCTCCTCCTATGGCAGGGTCCCCTTGTCCCATTGCAAACCACTGGCAAACTTGCGCACGCCCAACACCGATGCGGTGCGACCCCGACAAATATATGTGACACATCTTGATATGTGACACATCTGAATGAGGAGGGCTTCTGGGACTATCTGTACTCTGCGCCCGCATGATTGACAAGGAGAAATGGGCTGCCATCTGCGATCGATAAGCACCTTCCTGTGGGGTATGCTCCTAGCTGTTTTCTCCCCGTGACTATATGGGTGGGGCATGATGCAGACCTTAACGTAGGTTTTTTTCCGAGCGTCCATCATCAGAGTCTTTGTATCATGGCATGCCTCGTGTTTAATTCGGACGAGATTAGGCAGCATAGGATAGCATTTGTAGGACACCTTGCCCGCACCAGCCAGGTCGACACCACCCTTGGTCTGGCCGGCCCCCAGCGGCTTGGCCAGCCAGGGCGGCACATTCTGACCTGGCCTGGCCCCGAGGACATTCCCAAAAGGGTAGGGAAACCTGTCACGAACTACGTTCAGATGTTGCTGGACGACCTAGTGGTCCCAGCCCAGTTTGAGCACCGCATCCACTCTCTATGATGTGCCACACTCCAGACGATGCCTAGCCTTATTTAGTAATGTTGTGCCCATGCAGGGAGTCACTCTCTGCTGAGAAGCCATGCCATCGCTCTTGTATATAGCCATGATGATCTTCCCCCTCACAGGCATGCTCCCCCCTTACCCGGGCATAGCGTGATAGACCATGAGGGTGCGGGTGCCCTGGTGCACCTAGAGCAAGTGTTGTTTACATTCCCACCCTTGCAGGAAGTAGCTTAGAATGTATTATAGGCTCATATGCCCCTTCTCAGGGCTATGTGCTACATATACTCCCAACGGAGTTATGTTCCTAATTAATTAACACTCTCTCTCCCGTCTTTGGACTGCCATGCAGGACAAGACGCGGTGGAAGAAGATTGTCAAGGCACACACGCCCGACCCTGTGGGCAAGCCACCTCCCCCCAAGCGGAGCAGGCGTTTTGATGAGTAGTGTAGTTAGGATTTTCTAGATAGCTTAGAGGTAGGATAGTTCGATCACGCGGCTTCCTCCACCCCATCCATCATGGAATATGTGCTACATGACCCCCCCACGGAGGCATGTTATAATTTAATTTAATTTAATTTTAATGATGCAGACGATATTTTTAACTTTCGTGTATTTATTTTTTCTAATGAGATTACCATAGTACCCCGTGGCGCGTGTGCGCTTTTGCTGTTAATGAATTAGCATAGTACTCCGTGGCATGCCCATGCGCAAGACACGCTAGTACTTAAATTTACTTACTGTTTTCTCGCTACGGGCCCCGCGGCCCGGCATTGCTAGCTAGCCAGGGTAGAAGTCCGCATGCAGGTGGAGGTTATATATTGCCCCTGGGGCTAGCCGCTACACTACCGCCTCGAGTCTGCCATTACAGTATATCAGGACAGCTCGGATGAGGATTAGTATATTCCCATCTAGTGACTATCTGGTTGGGGCATGAGGCAGACGATATTTCTAACTTTCGTGTATTTCTTGTTCTAGGTAGTAGACTCCGTGGCATGCCCATGCGCATGACACGCAAGTACTTACTTACTTAGGACATGTTGTCTCATCAATCGACGCATTCACAAATTTATATGCCATTCATGTACATAGTTCAAATTCACTGTTGGCCTATCCAGATGATAATCTCCCACGTGTTGCACACACGTACTTACTACCAAGGGTCAGAAAAGAGCACTCCTGATGAAAAGCACACCGAAACCTTTAGACATAGGTACGTGAGCACATGTGCACTGATAATAGAAAGAACAGGTGACAAATCTGTGCAGTGGGCTTTTCCTGTACGAATAGACAAGTTTGTATCTTCCTCCAACAGTAAAAACTTTAGCCCCGTGCAACATGTACGCCAGACTAACACATAAGCTTGTCTCATTTGATAAGCTTGTGGCGACACGGTAGACCTGCTCTTCAGGTGCGTCTGGTGTGCATGTACACACTACTCTTCAAGCAACATGTTCACCCCCTCTTGCTGTTGAGCGAAACTGTTGAAAATTGTCTGAAGAGATGTTTGCCCTACGCTGTACTCTGCCAGACCCATAACTTCCCTGCAATTCCGAGGTAGCATTCAAAAGGTGCATATGCCAAGCACAGGATTTGCAATTAGATATCTTTTACTGGCAAGCCAAATCAGTGTGAAACACATCTTTACCAGCCGCACAGTAGCCATGGCAAAAACAACTTGGGGGCAAGGAGAGCTCCGATGTTCAAAGCCACACCAATCTCACATACTATCTCAACATAACTTGAAAGGTTTGACAGCCGTTTGACACAGCTCGGATGAGGATTATATCCCCATCTAATGCAGCTAGGCCTGGGGCATGATACAGACGAGTCTGTCTAGTGTTATTAGCATAGTACTCCGTGACAACCCCCCACACATGGCGCGCAAATACTTACTTACTCGACATTCGACAACCATGGAGGCAGTCATAAAAAGATAGTCCCCATTTTCGCGAAGATTGAAAGATGGAGCAAGGCAGTTGCTGGCATCACAACCAACTGCCACCCAACCCAACTCATCAGCGATCCTGAAACCTCGAAACCTTGCGGGGCTAGAAGCGCGCGCAGATGACATGTCAGGCGAGGTGTACAATTCACTAGACTAGCAATCCCTACCTTCAATATACCAACAAAAACATCATTATGTCTCTAATGACACCAGCAAAAAAAAACCAAGACATTATGGTCAGCAGGAGTGATGCTTGTGGCTCTATGAAACCAGAAGCGATACCATAGAGAACGATGAGAGGGACACGGTCAGGAGTACGATGTCAGTAGATTCCACACGCTACTCAGCAAACGCAGGAAAACACTGTCACAGGCACATACGCAAAAAGAGGCCGCAACATGTACCGCCATCGCCATCACATGGACATTTGAGCATGCCAGTCAACTAAGATGAGATAGGTGATTCCATTTGGTATACTGATATGACACCGTTTCACATACTTGTTGGCCTCCAGGAAGCCGAACACGCGCGCCAGCGTTGTGTCCTTCCCCATCGGCAGCTGCACCCGAGACACCGCATGCGCGTGCAAGGGGAGGCAAGCGGTGTGTCCAGTCATCCACAAGCGTCCAGTCACAGGAGACATCCACAAGCCAGCCAGCCTGTTGGCCTCCCAACCCAAATGGCCCAGTCCTATATGTGGTGGCTGGGTCCTGTGGAGACAGCAAGCAGGGCCCCCAGCCGCGTCCACGATAGCTTGGCTAGCAGGGATATGAACACTGGGCCAGAAGGTGCACATTCGCCACTGGGCCAGAAGGCTCTACAACACACCGGGCAAGCAGATAGACACAACGCGAGGGATCCACTCTCTTAGCCATGGACAGATAAAACATTGCATGCAGCCACGCACGGTTCCCCGCTAGGTTGTTCTCTGTCACGGTCGCAGCTACCTGATGAACAGGAGCGGCCAGCAGACAGTCAAGATAGAGACTTGGTGCATGCTGCAGTTGTAGCGCGAGGAATCACAATGGTTATGTGGTGGAAAGAGGCAGTGGAAAAGGCACCCCGGAGGACTATCTGGACTTGCGCCTACCTGCCAGCGCACGACTGCGCCGTTGCGCTCGGCCACGGTGGCCTCGGGCGACAGCTTAAGCACCGCGTGTTTGAAGCGAGAGAAGGTTATGCCCGTGCACCACGACTCACACAGGACGCGCGCCGTGTGCTTGGCTGGGGGACAACATAACCATCAATTGCAAGACCGTGCAGGACGATAGGCCAGATGACATGCACCGAAGCCACAGAATTTGTTAGTTATTTCATTTTCCATGGCATGCATGGGGCCGGGGAGACAAAACGCCAGGCATCAAGTTTCGTTTAAGTGGCCAGCCGGAGCGGCTGCTTAGGTTTTAGCGGGCAAGTGTTCGAAGCGCGTCATTGGTGGATTACTTGGGGAACTTGGGTTTCCCCGCGAAACTCCAACCGCACGTTCAGATTTCCAAATCTCAAGTAAAGTTCGGCGCAACTTTCTGAACGGGGGCAGTTGACGAGCAGCATTCCTCCGGACGAATGAATTGCGTTCCATACTTGCGCAAAATTTTGAAAGGTAGCTTGCGTGCAGCCCTACTAAAATTTGCGCGCACGTTCAGATTTCCAAATCTCAAGTAAATTTCGGCGGAACATTCTGAACGGGGGTAGTTGGCGGGCAGCGTTCCTCCAGACGAATGAAATGCGTTCCATACTAGCGCAAAATTTTGAAAGGTAGCTTGCGTGCAGCCCTACTAAAATTTGCGCGAAGTGTGGGACTGAAAATTCGTAACGGAAACTTTTTGGTAGTTGCCGTCACTTCCTCTTGTGCAAACGTGTGGGAGTGAAAATTCGTAACGGAAACATTTTGCTAGTTGCCGTCACTTCATTTTGCGCGAGTGTTGGGCTGAAAATTCGTAACGGAAACTTTTTGGTAGTTGGCGTCACTTCCTTTGGTTTGACTGAAAATTCGCTGAAATTCGCTGAATTCGTACCGTAGCCTAATTTTTAGTACCTCGAAGTGACGGAGCACCTAAAAATTTGTCCACAAGTACACTTGGCAGCGCGCTCACTGGGAAAAATTGTACAGCCGCTCCGGCGGGCCACTTGAACGAATTGTAATGGGTTGGGCGCCACCATGGGCTTTCACTCCTTGGCTGGCGGAAACTATCAAAGCTTGTCGGACACATGAGGACGACCATGAATGAACACATGAAAGACAGCTGCAGCACGCCCCCTCAGCCTATGATGCAGTAAGACAGATTTGAAAAGATCCTCTGAATGGCTCAAGGAGGCAGCTTGTGGGGTGACTGTCAGGCAGTGCCAGGCAGCGTGTGCCTGGCCCCAAACAAGCAGCATGGCATGGCAGCATGCAGTGGCAGGAAACATCAGCCACCGATTGCAAGTATGCGGCACTGCGCTCGACAGGCCACCTAGAGTAGCACACGCATACAAAAGTGATTAACAAGATAGGGAATGGCCTTCCCCCCCACCCTAGGCCTCACCACCCCTCTCTGGCAAACTCCCTCCTCCCCATTAGGCCCTCACTGCTGCTGTCTGACACACTTCCCCTTTCAGCCCCTCACCGTTGCTGTCAGGGAAAACCATCCACCCACCATCGCTGTCCAGCACATCAGCGCCGGCCAGGCTGCTGCTCAGTGCCTCCCACGCCTCGCTTGGCATCACCCCCCTCTCCGGCTCGTTAGCCAACCCGTCCACAAACGCACGGAATGATGACAGCGGCAACCGCGCCTCCCCCGCCGCCGTCACCAGCGGGTTCTCGTCATCCCCCCCTGCCAGGGCCAGCATGCTCGAGCTCAGCATGCGGCGGTGCTGATGGCCCCCCCGCACCGACCGTTCTTCCTGTTCTGCTCGTCGCCGCCTCGCCTCATCCGCGCCCTCCTCCTCGTCCTCCTCGGCTTGTGCGGACGCGTCAAAGGGCTTGTACCCGGCCACCCGGCCCACCAGCGCGGCGTCCGCTAGCCGGCGACACAAGGCCTCGATCTCCTCTGCCGGGGGTTGCGCCAGCTTGACCTGGGACGAAAGGACGAGGATTTGCAGAAAGGGACACCGTTTTTTGTAACGAGGGGAAAAAGAAGTTGTTGGCATGGGGGGGGAAAGGGCGTCGCTGCGATGGGGGGGGGGGGGCAGTGGTGAGAGTGGCGGTGGGTGGTGGTTGTGGGGCCCTTGCACAGGTAGGGGGAGGGTATCTTGCCACACATGGAGCCCGAGGGATCAACGCGTGAGCACCCCAAGGCAGGCATGCAAACACGGGTGGAAGGGGGCAGCCATCCCCACCATGCTTCTCGTGATGATTCCTATCCTTGAGCCTGTGAGCACGAACAAAAATGTCTGACCCTTGTTGCACCCCTGGCCTGCCTTGTAAGGTTTGGTGGTGGGCCCGGTGGTAGCGAGGCAGAGGCAGCACAAGACCCAAAGATAAGAGTTACTACTTCTGATATTCTAAAGATGTTTCTGCACTTACGATTCCATCATGTTGCAATTTAAGCAGTTTACTCCAGGCTCTGTGGTTGATGGTGGTCGTTTGCACTGGTGCCCTAGGCCTTGTGATGAAGCGGTAAATGACTACTGCTAGAATATAATACTTGGGCTTTGATGTGATATTCACACACCTCGAGCTGTAGCGCACGCCCGAAGCAGTGCTTGATCTGAGAAGGGCTGCCCAGACACCGCAGGCTGCCATCCACCTGCAGGGTAGACATTTGCACACGGGGCCCACGCATGCCAAGTAAGAATGCAGGCCTTCATGTGACTCCCTTGAACTAGCACCAGGATCTTGGGCAAGAGATAAACTGGTGTCAGCCAAGTGCAGCTGCTGGTGTAACGGAATTTGTATCTGCTGACCCGTTCTAGCAACAGTGAAACAAGGACCTATGCGCTAGGGCCTCACAATGCTTGTCTAATGCGGGCATAAAGCCATAGACGTGCTTCCACCCCTGGGGTGAGCAGGGGGCACCGACACAGCTTTCAGCGGTTTATTGAACTTCTCATAGAGCTGCCGCCAGCAAGGCAGGCAGTGCCCAGCAGTCGCACTTCCACATTGCAGGCTTGCCTGCCCCTCGGCACACGTCTATGTAGCGCCCATATATGTGGGCACCGGCGTAGAGTATACGCATAGTATAGTATAGTATAGTATAGTATAGTATAGTATAGTATAGTATAGTATAGTATAGTACATAGTATAGTATAGTACAGTATAGTATAGTATAGTATAGTATGGTATAGTATAGTATAGTATAGTATAGTATAGTATAGTATAGTATAGTATAGTATAGTATAGTATAGTATAGTATAGTATAGTATAGTATAGTATAGTATAGTATAGTATAGTATAGTATAGTATAGTATAGTATAGTATAGTATAGTATAGTATAGTATAGTATAGTATAGTATAGTATAGTATAGTATAGTATAGTATAGTATAGTATAGTATAGTATAGTATAGTATAGTATAGTATAGTATAGTATAGTATAGTATAGTATAGTATAGTATAGTATATAGTATAGTATAGTATAGTATAGTATAGTATAGTATAGTATAGTATAGTATAGTATAGTATAGTATAGTATAGTATAGTATAGTATAGTATAGTATAGTATAGTATAGTATAGTATAGTATAGTATAGTATAGTATAGTATAGTATAGTATAGTATAGTATAGTATAGTATAGTATAGTATAGTATAGTATAGTATAGTATGGTATGGTATGGTATAGTATGGTATGGTATGGTATGGTATGGTATCGTATAGTATAGTATAGTATAGTATAGTATAGTATAGTATAGTATAGTATAGTATAGTATAGTATAGTATAGTATAGTATAGTATAGTATAGTATAGTATAGTATAGTATAGTATAGTATAGTATAGTATAGTATAGTATAGTATAGTATAGTATAGTATAGTATAGTATAGTATAGTATAGTATAGTATAGTATAGTATAGTATAGTATAGTATAGTATAGTATAGTATAGTATAGTATAGTATAGTATAGTATAGTATAGTATAGTATAGTATAGTATAGTATAGTATAGTATAGTATAGTATAGTATAGTATAGTATAGTATAGTATACTATAGTATAGTATAGTATAGTATAGTATAGTATAGTATAGTATAGTATAGTATAGTATAGTATAGTATAGTATAGTATAGTATAGTATAGTATAGTATAGTATAGTATAGTATAGTATAGTATAGTATAGTATAGTATAGTATAGTATAGTATAGTATAGTATAGTATAGTATAGTATAGTATAGTATAGTATAGTATAGTATAGTATAGTATAGTATAGTATAGTATAGTATAATATAGTATAGTATAGTATAGTATAGTACAGTACAGACGCGTCGCGTCGTGTCGTGTCTTGTCGTGTCGTGTTGTGTCGTGTCGTATCGTATAGTACAGTACAGTACAGTACAGTACAGTACAGTACAGTACAGTACAGTACAGTACAGTACAGTACAGTACAGTACAGTACAGTACAGTACAGTACAGTACAGTACAGTACAGTACAGTACAGTACAGTACAGTACAGTACAGTACAGTACAGTACAGTACAGTACAGTACAGTACAGTACAGTATAGTACAGTAAAGTACAGTACAGTACAGTACAGTACAGTACAGTACAGTACAGTACAGTACAGTACAGTACAGTACAGTACAGTACAGTACAGTACAGTACAGTACAGTACAGTACAGTACAGTACAGTACAGTACAGTACAGTACAGTACAGTACAGTACAGTACAGTACAGTACAGTACAGTACAGTACAGTACAGTACAGTACAGTACAGTACAGTACAGTACAGTACAGTACAGTACAGTACAGTACAGTACAGTACAGTACAGTACAGTACAGTACAGTACAGTATAGTATAGTTTAGTATAGTATAGTGTAGTATAGTATACGTATACATATACGTATATCGTTCTCCCAGGAAGGCACCACCACCGGGCGCAGTAGCCTGTGCCCTGACCAGACGTTGCCAGTACAAAGGTCTGCATCACAGAAATGCCAGGGGGGTTGTCGGTGCGCTGCAGACTACAACAACCAGACCCTGCTGTGGACTGCAAGGCTGCCTACCATGCAACCTGCTGAAACCCTCAAGCTCGGGTAACATGCACCTGGGCGTGGCCCCACCCACCACCATGATGCCCTGGCCCGTGTGCTCCCCCCCCCCCCCCCCCGCCGCAGTGCCCCAGCCTGCGTGCTTCCCCCACCCACCATTATGCCGATCCGCGTGCAGAGCGCCTCCGCCTCCTCCATGCTGTGCGTCGTCAGCAGGATCGCGCAGTTCCCCTGTTGTGCCACGTGGCGGCGCGGCAGCGCGGCGTGTGCAGAGGCGCATGTATGCAGAGGTATCGTGGGCAGCCGGGGGGTCAGCCACGCAGCAACATGGAGCGAGTGAAATGCAGCACAATGGAGCGAGAGCAATGAGAATCCTGCCCTCCCCGTCAGTTTCTCAAAGCATCGGCGTCAAAGCAGGCGGACGCGATCACCAAGAAACTGACAGCAAGCAGCAAGAAACAAATTGTGCAACCAATGCGTGGAAATGTTAGCTGCGAATGAAGCAGCTCTCAGACAGCAACCCTGTCGTGTCCAACTGCCACTTTCTGCATGCAAGGCCGTTAGAGATTAACCATCCCATATATGCGATATCAGCAAATCAGGTGGGCCCTATCCCAGAAGAGGTAAGTACCTCCAGGGTGATCCTGTTGATGATGCTCCACATGCGGCGCCGTGCCACCGGGTCCATCCCTGCAAGCGTGACGATAGGGGCAAGCCATGGCATGGGTGCGGCAGGGTCTTCCATGACCAACAATTCTCCATGAACAAAGGGGTATTGAGAAAGGCCGGCGCATTGAGGTGTGCATCTGCATTTTACGCCACCCCTCCATGTGGCTTGGCGCGCACAAGACATTACCCATGGACGACACTGGTAACCATTTCTTGACAGTATGCAGCTTACAGTATGTTGTACTGTCTGGTGCTGCATCGAACCTTCTCCTGGTCACTGTATGTTCAACCAGGTGACCCTCACCCCGCTAACAACACCGCATGTACCGCGATCCCCACAAGCTTAACTAGCATCCATGTGATGGAGCATGTAGAGATCCCAAGACTTCAACACGCTTATTGTTGGACATCATTGAAGCTGCCTAAGCCCCAGGGCACACCAATTGTAGTGGCCCGCGGCAGTCGCGCTTGAAGAACCTTCGGGTAGGCGGATGCTATCTGACTTATCCTACATGTGTGCTTATCATACATGTGAGCTTATCATACATGTGTGCTTATCATACATGTGAGCTTATCATACATGTGTGCTTATTGTGTCGTTTCGTGTCGTGTCGTGTCGTGTCGTCTCGTGTTGTGTTGTGTCGTGTCGTGTCGTGTCGTGTCGTGTCGTGTCGTGTCGTGTCGTGTCGTGTCGTGTCGTGTCGTGTCGTGTCGTGTCGTGTCGTGTCGTGTCGTGTCGTGTCGTGTCGTGCCGTGTCGTGTCGTGTCGTGTCGTGTCGTGTCGTGTCGTGTCGTGTCGTGCCGTGTCGTGTCGTGTCGTGTCGTGTCGTGTCGTGTCGTGTCGTGTCGTGTCGTGTCGTGTCGTGTAGTATATTGTTGCACGTGATGCGTATGCTCTTTTACCAAAAAGACCATTGCAAAAGCGCATCACATACCGGTGGAGGGTTCGTCCAGGAAGAGGATGGGTGGGTGGCCAATGAGCGCGACCGCGAGGGAGAGCTTGCGACGGTTGCCGCCGCTCAGCGTGCCGGCCGCCTTGCTGGCAAACGCGCGGAGGCCCACCATGCCAAGCGTGGTGTCCACCAGCTGCCAGCACCCGCCACAGGGTGACAGGGCAAAGGGGGAGGAATGGGTGAGCGCAAGATTGGGAGAGAGAGAAGCAATGCGTCATCACGCGATGCAGAGACAAGGAGGGAAAGGGGTGCGGTTGGGTGGGAGTATAACTGGTTACAGACAGCCAGTTGTTAGGCAATAATAGATACGGGGCAGGATGAAGTATCATGCATGACATGGGTGGCCAGGAAGGTGTTTGATTAGCCTACCAATGTAGATAAGAGCTTCCTGCATAGCCTCCAAGGACAGGCGACTGCAACAAAAGCCAACGGAGGGAGCAAGCTGCTGGCGTGCATGCCAGGAATATTGCGGGATGGCTCATATCCGCCCAAGGCCATCACCCCTTGCAACATGTATGGAAAAGCAACCTATTTGGTGAAGAGCAAGCAGAGGATAGCTGCGCTACACGTACGAGGCATATATTACACAGCGCATCTTGTGATCGGCGCTGAACGGCGAAAGCACACAAGGCTGCCATGCCATCGAGTTTCTAAGAAAAGATAGCAGGCGCCTTTTTCGGCTTCCGTTTCCTCTTGCTAGTATCCCTGTCCACACACGCTCATCCTCTTTCCCTCCTGGAATCCTTGGATCCTGTGTCATCGCATGATGCTGACACTCTTCTGCATGCACACCTATGCCCTGGACTCGGACAATGGGCACATCTCCGTGACGACCCATCAGCCGCGCCTACCCACCAGTCAAGCCCTTCCCAGCCTAACCTGCCCCCCCCCCCCAAGGGTACCTGCGGGATCTCCTCGTCCGGCAGGCACTTGAGGCGCGCGTAGAGCAGCAAGTGCTCCCGTGGTGTCAGCAGCTCCAGCAGGGGGTCAAACTGGGGGCAGTAGCCCACCTGGTGGGTGCCGCATCCAGACAAAAAGACGGGCCAAAACCCAGGCCAAAACCCAGGGAGGGCACACATGACACTTTGGTCAAACAGGGCAGGAGGATCCTGCCGTCACATCACAGCATTCCACTCGGTAGAATTGCCCTTGAACACATACGAGCCCGCCCTAATCAGCTCGGGAACATCCTCAGGTCCACTGAGACAATGCTAAACCGTGCCTGCAAAACATCAAGAAGATCAATACGGCAGCGATTCAAAGTACGATTGATAAGACAGCTATGCTGGTGAAATCACGTCACCTCGCCCCATACCACGTGCGATGGATAAATACCAGGGTGTTCATGCCCCCATGGGTGTCCTGCACGCGGTAGCCTTCGTGCCAGAATAAGCTGCACTCCCGACCATGAACCAGCAACAGTTCAGGTGCGTCTACCATACATACTAGGATCAACAGCACGCAACGATGCATGTACCCTTGATCGAAAAGACACCATCCACGCTCATCAACGCATGCTTGTGAACAACCTGCCTATCTGCAGCAAAGCCCCAGGCAGAGTCACCGTCCAGGGTGGGCTGTCGCGATCCTCAAAACATCGCCAGAACTTGTGTGATCCGCATCCTCCCTTTCCCCTTTCTTCCAGACAACCCCTCGCACATGTTACCAAATGCAAACACAGAACCTCGTGCAAGGCCTGAGCGGTTGGCCCTCTACGCTGGCCCTCCCATCCCTATCCACGTAAGCGTGCCCAGGCTCCTTTCCTTTTTGACAGGAACGCCGAGCATGCCCACGCCCCCCAACCCTTGTAGAAGGGATGCTCGTTCTGTGGCAACCATCGCCGTGTACATGACCCCACACACCCCGCCACGAGCGCGACAAGAGAGCCAGCAAGGAGAGCAGCACTTGCCACTTTGCGCGCCGCCTTGCGGTTGGTGGTCACATCCATGCCTGCGATGTAGGCCGTGCCCTCGGTCGGCGCCAGCTCACCTGCAGCGCACGCGGGGTAGAAAAGGTGGGATGTATGAGCATCATGTCTTTTCCATGGCGCACCCAGGGTGCCGCAGTGTGTGGTACCTTGGCCTGATGTGCTGCCCTCTCATACCTCATATGGGGAGCCTTTCTTGCATCACGAGGAGCAGACACGTGGGTGAGAGGGGGACCGTGAGACTGGACAGGTGTGGATCGTGACGGTTCGCGGAATAAGAAGGTTCACGGAATAAGAATAAGGGTGAATACGGGTGAAACATGGTGTATAATGGATGGTAGAGGACATAATTCTGCCATCCAGTCACAGGTTACGGCATGCCCGCGCTGATCCTGGAACGGACCTTACCCCCTTATGACCAGAGAATGGCCCCCTGTGACTGGCCCAGCGTCACGAGTGCCACCATCATGGCCCAGCGTCACGGTTGCCAGCATCACCAGCAAACCAGGTTGGGCAAGATGGGTCGATGGGTCGGTGCGGCGAGGCAGGTAGGCAGCATGCAGGCACTCACACCATGCCTGCATCGGTGCGGGTACCATGTTTGCTTCTCACTAACCCACCAAGCTAAGGGTTGCAAGCACGGCGCGGTTGCCGGAGCCCGACATTATTAACATTCCCTGTGCTGGTGCAAGTTAGCGCCGATCGGTTTACAGATACTCCAATCACTTCTCACGATACAGCTAATCACACGGCTTATCCCACGGCTTATCACGCTGTTTATCACGCTGTTTATCACGCTGCTTATAGTATCTCTATAGACTTCATATGTAACTCCTTATAACACTGCAATCAAACATTCTTGGTTCACCAAGCACTGCAGCAGGAAGCAACTTCGTCCGTGATGCAAGAGACGTGACATGCTGCCGTTAGCGGACGTGTGCAGGCACACGTGAGGCACATACCTGACAGCATCGCCAGGGTGGTCGTCTTGCCTGCGGTGAGACAACGGAAGCCGGGCCACGCGCACGCATCCGAGATGGCCAAGAGACGTAAATGCGACGCAGGGGAATGTCCATGCTAACAGGTGCTTGGCATCCCGCGCATGCCTCGCACGCACGCATAGACAGTTGACACGCGCGCGCAGGCAACAGCTGGGCTGCCCGATCACAAGGACACCCTCCATCCCTCCATGATGGAGCCAGAGGCACGCCTGCTCTATCTTCGACAGAACGGTCTGCTCTATCTTGGGGGCACGGCTGTACCTTGGAGCTTCCTACAAGCTCAAGATGCACAAGCGCATCATGGGGGCACCATGACCTGGTGGCGCGTTGGGCTGGGCATGGGGTAGTTGACACGGGGAGTGACATCATGAAAGGGAGATGGGGCAAATCCACACACGGCACAGGTGCCCCAAGTGGCCACAACAAAGGACACTATAACCAGCGGCATCCTGCCACGCCGCAGCCACAGTAGTGGAGACCTGCCCGGAAAACCCCGGGGGCACGGTGATGGGAGGACTCCCATTTCCACTGCCCCCATGCCCCATGGGTCTACTCTTGATCACCGTACCTAGGCTTTGTGAGGGCCGCACGGAAAGAAATGGATTCCGGCGGTGTCAAAGGAAGTGATGTCAATGGACCGACCAATGACAACGCAACCAATGCCCTACGGAACACTTGGTGCAGGCCCACAGTGATCCGATGGCAGACAAGTTAGACATCCCTTTCGCCCTGCTCGCCGTACCTGCTCCATTGTGGCCCAGGAAGCCAAAGCATTCGCCGCGCTTCACGCCAAAGCTCAGGCCGCGGACCGCCATCTTGACCTCGCCTGAGAAGTTGGTCGGGTGGAAGCACTGTGCTCGACAGCGCGAAGGGTGGTGGGCGGACAGGCGAGCCAAATGACACCCGGTGGTGGCATGTGAGGGCGTGGAATGGGATGTGTCTACCCCATGAGCTTCAAATATTCCTCGATAGCTAGGCCGGGTAGAACATCATAGCTGGGCCAAGTAGACAAAGCCCCATGGGACACTTTACTGCTGCAGGTTCACATCTATGGCAAAGGACCATGCATGTGTATTCTATCTAATTTTCTCGTGTTTGGGGAATGTTGCACCCACCAAGCACAAACAAATGACACCCATCCAGAATGGGCAATGCTCGTAGCGGCAAAGATGTTCTTGTGAAATGCCTCTAGCGCCCAAGATACAACCTGGGCCATTGCTGCGTAGACACTTGCCTCGTGACTACTTAATCCTGTGCGATGGGACCACAATGAAAATGACATGAGGCCTGCTGAGGGGCAGGATATGTTGACAGCCTTGCCTGAGGCTTTGAAGGGAGCCTTCACTCACACGTATTGAACCCCCCCCCCTCCCTCCTTTCTCCTCACTCCCAAACTGCTCCCAGACTGCTAGCTCCCAGCCGGAACCCCACTCTGCGATACCTACCCGGGGCCCTGCCCTGCCCCGCCCAACCTTCCCATCTCACCCTCACCCCTAGCAACTAGCAAGTGGCAATAGTGGAGGCACCGCAGATCAACCCCTGCCTGCATACAGGGGTTGCACACGCCAGCATCTGACGGCAATTTTCGTGCGGACGCTACGCCACATCTTCCCCCCCACTTCATGGGGGGGTGCCTGCATGGAAGGGTGCCCACCCTTTCTCCCTAATGCCACCCCACTACTCACCCACCTTACCAGTAAGAGCAGGCCCCATGACAGGCACCACATTGCAACCCTGCCGCTCCATGGGTTAAGACGAACTGCTTCCCCTCGCTGCCTCCCTTGCATGCCACCCCGCGGCATCCGGCCCAACGCTGGACATGTAATGTGTGTCCCCCTCGGCCCCCTCCTCCCCCCCTTCCCCCCTAGACCCATCGTGCAGCTAAATGTACTTCAAAGCACTTACACAATGCGAGCAACCTAAAGAAACCCACCTTGTGCAGGTTGACCAGGCAGACCAGGTCGTCTGGCTGCGGCCCGTTCATCACGCGCGTGGCCTCGGTCGCCACGTCGTAGTTGACGTCATTGTGTGCCAACAAGGGCTCCACCGCGCCGCCCGCACTAACCCCCCCCGGCCCTCCGCTGAGGCTCCGGTACCCGCGAGGGCTGGTGCTGGGTGGCAGGGAAGGCACGGTGGGGGGCACGGCGGATGCGGTGGGCGTGCCAGGGTGCGCGGGCCAGCGCGCACGCCACGCGCGCACGGAGGCGGCTCGTGCCCGCGCGGTGGCATGGTGGCAGCACGCGCGCGCCTGTTGCAGGCAGCGCAGGGAGGGCACCCACTCGAGCAGCAGGCAGAGGGCAAAGTAGGCGCCCGCCTGGCAGGGTGTTGCATGGTTGTCCACAAGGAGCGTGCACATAGTAGTATGACAAGCAGGAGCCCCGGAAGCAATAGAAAAAGGCAAGGCGCAGAGAAGGGCACGCATAAGTCCGAAAGGTACATGGTACAATGTCCTTGCGATGCGGCCATGGATGCCAGCAGTAGGAGACAACATTATCGTAAGTCATCCCCCTTTCTAAGGGCTTGCCATGCGAAACCGTGGTAGCGCGTCGGGACACCAACTTTCACGATACGATTCCTGCATGAGTGGCGGAGGCGGCTGGGCGCATGCGTGGGGCCCTATGTGAGTGTGCTACCACTGCGCAAGGTAACCCCATGGGCTCCCATGGGTCTCATCTGTCCTAGCACCATGAGGCCTGCATGTGTCGGGCCACGGTTGATGGCCAGGACCTAAGGCGCCCACGGGATGCGCCGCACTGGATACACACAAAAGCTTGCAACAACCGGCATCTCATGCTGCCTGCGCCAGTTAGGATGAGAGTTAGGATGATGAAACAGCCTGCTGGCACTTTCCCATGGTTGTTCATGGTTCCTTATCGATGCAACATGGGCTGCCAGGCTGATTGATGATGACGGACCTGCGGATGGCCAGAGCAAAAGAGAAGGAAGCAGCGAACGAATCCCGAGGATGACACAGATGGAACACAAAGAGGATGACAGATGGAACACAAGGAGGATGACAGACGGAGCACAAGGAGGATGAGATGGAACACAAAGAGGATGACATATGGAACACAAAGAGGATGACACAGATAGAACACAAAAGGCGAAACCAAAGGATGACACAAATAGAACAAAAATAGACCACAGCATTGAAAATCACTCCCGAAAGTCAGCCACAAGCGCATACGCACGGCCACAAGTGCCTCATGCCTGCTTCCCTGTCCCCTTTCCCAACCCCCCCCAATGGGACCAGTGTGTCCGCCATCTCCATGGCCGTGCGCACTTCACCCACCTCCACGGCCATATACACAATGTCGGCGCCGCACACGTGCCAGGCCATGGCCATCTTGCGGCGCGTGCGCTGGTGAAGCGCCAGGTTGGTCAGCCCATCCGCCAGGCAGAAGCTGGGCAGCAGGCGGTAGAATGGCTGCACACATGGTGAGTGGTGGTGGTGGTGGTGGTAGTGGTGGTGGTGGTGGTGGTGGTGGTGGTGGTGGTGGTGGTGGTGGTGGTGGTGGTGGTGGTGGTGGTGGTGGTGGTGGTGGTGGTGGTGGTGGTGGTGGTGGTGGTGGTGGTGGTGGTGGTGGTGGTGGTGGTGGTGGTGGTGGTGGTGGTGGTGGTGGTGGTGGTGGTGGTGGTGGTGGTGGTGGTGGTGGTGGTGGTGGTGGTGGTGGTGGTGGTGGTGAGGCTTGCAGGGAATGAGGCACGGCAGCATGTCAGGTCGGATGCAGAATGGGGCACATGGTGCCCGTTTCCATCAACACGTGCTGCACAATGCTCAGGCTCTATAGCTTGAGCATGATACCCCAAGCCTGGAACCCCATCCTAGAATGGCAATCTGTAGATTATTACGTCAGCCCCACTCCTAAAACATGCTCCCTACTCAGTTGGAGTTCCGAATTTCGTGACGGCAGTCCCTAGTGCAGGGGGTCGGATGGCCCGGACCGAGGCGATACTTGCAGGGCAGGACCTCAACAAAATGAGGCGGTGGTCATGGCTTGACCGCGCTGGCGATCAGGTGTCTAAAGATTCTTCGGTGAAGAAATACCTGCCCGTGGCATCCCCCACGGCCCGCGCTAAACTCGTCATGGTGTACTAGCCCCCAGGAGCGACCTGCCTGAGCTTTCTTGAAAGTGTATATACACATATTAATTGATTGTAAATTAGCGGGCGCGGGCACGCACGCACCTTCATGTGGCGGTTGAACTTCCTGGTGGCCGGTATCGCACCCATGATGGTTGAGCCCACTACGAGAACCAGGCCGCTAAAGAAGCCAAAGAGGAGCACCCCGTTCTGCGCACACCAGCCCCACAGTGGGCATCAAAGAGTGGGGTAGGCAGAGTCGGGCAGAGTGGGGTAGGCATATACGAGGCAGGACGGAGGGGTTCAGGCGAGCTGAGAGGTCGGCATCCGATGGGAGTCGGCAACAGACTCACCACATGAGCATGACGAGGTGGTCGAAAGTCGAGGACGGATAAAGACAGCACATCATGGCATCTGCAACACCTCAGGGTCGCAGAGTCCATGGGCGATGAATCCAACGGGAGCCAGGAAGCATATGCAAATAATGTGTGCGTGGGTGCACCCAGCAGAACTAGGCTCATATCCTTTCTTGCTACCACCACAGGACAGGCTAGTCATGAGATCAGCCAAGGCAGGAGATTTGGTATTGATTACACGTGGTTGGCAGCGACCTGCTGTTAACCCTTGCCATCCTGGTTGCTGGGTTTTGTTCATGCCGGTTGTCTTCGATCCAGTTTTCTTCACGCTTACCTGCGCGGCCGTGTGGTTGTCGAAGAGGAATGACATGCAGTAGGCCAGCGCAGCCGATGCGGGGCCAAACGCCACAAAGAGCAGGCTGGTGGCCTTGAGCGCGCCCTCACCGATGAACTCTTGCACGTCTGCCAGCAGAATAAAGGGGGGAGGGGAGGGGGACAGCCAGTGTCAGGGTAAACATTATCATACGCAGCGTATGGGGCTTGCAGACGGAACCAAAGTGTAACTGATTTCTGCATCCCGATCTCAACGACATGGAGCAAAATGCCATGACGGTTCGTGATGGCCAACACACGGATTACAACAGCGCAGCGGGAAGGTGTGCAACACCCGTAGGCCGTTAACTGACTCAGCATGTTGACACTAACAACGAGGTATGTCTGTTGACGTTGACGGTTCAGCCTACCAAGACCTTGCCCATCCAGCATTCCACCCGATAGGAGCTGTGCCTACAAAGAAAGCTATTCCTTGGACTGTCCGATGGCCGGTAGCACTGGTACTTCCCTATGGTCCGTTGGCTTGGTTGCCACAAACCACTCACTGCATAGGGACGCACCGAATATCATCAGCAGCAGGATGGACAGCGTGGCGGGCAGCAGGTAGCTGACCGAGTCCCAGAGGAAGATGGACACCCAGTGGGCAGGCAGGGACATCTGCGCCACCGCCAGCAGAACAACGCAATCCGTCCCATAACGCAACGTCATGCCAGGCACCAACCCGAGCAGTGCAAGATGTGAAGGGTGGTTAAAAATGCCATTCAGTCAAACACGTTCCAGATACGGTAACTATTCGGTGATGGGATCGCAGACAGCGGAGACCTCCACTTAGGGCTTCTACACACGACAACCATGGCGCCACTCCCATGGGGCAAGCATGCTACTGGTCAAAGATGATAAGAACCGCGGCTTACCATTAACAATCTCTTGTACCTGACAAGCAGAAAGAACGGATTACCAAGTGGGTATACTAAACACGAATTAGTGCAGCGGGCAACCAGAGAAGAGGCGAAAAGGAAGCAAAACCTTGGTCAGAACTGCCCAGGCTGGACTGCCCAGACCTACCTGGGCAGCAGAGGTCCCACAAACAGACCAGAGGGCTGCCTGAACGCTGACTGGACAGCAGCTAAGCACGTACCCCTAAAACAGCTTGAACTGCTCTGGTTCCACCGCACAAGCCCACCAACCATGCACCACATAAACACACACAGCCACGAGTGTGGCCCCCGGATCGCCATGCCACAACTGACACCAAGAAAACCTGCGGCACCGGGCCTTCGTTGACACTGGGTTTGATGTAGGGGAGGCCACCGCGGTCATGTTATACTACAGTACAGCAACAGCGAGTAAATGAAAACAGATCGACCACCACGGGGATACCAAGCACATGCGATGCCCAGCAGCCATGATGGTCACCCCCCTCTGCTCAGGTGGTGGTGAGCCCCGAGGGAACATACCCCGCTCAGAAGCTGCTGGTGCTTCGCCTTGACCTCGATCTCCTGTGAGTAGGGTTCAAGAGACCAGGACGTGCACAAGGCAACGCTGTATGAGACCCATGAGCGAAACAGGATGGGGCTCCGGGGCACACCAGAGCAGCTTCCGGGGGTGCCGTTCAAGGGAATATTTGCACTGTGCAGGCATCCCAATCAAGCTTGGCATTTGACCAAGAAAGTACTAATGTTGTTCAGTCATTCCTGCGTTAAGTTACGATTATTAAGGTTACCTTCCCGCGTTAAGTTACGACGCCGAAGTGTGGGCGGCGACCGTAACTTAAGCCTGGGTGCCATCGTAACTTAACCCGGCATGGGGCCAAACTGTAGCCGTCAGGCTACTTTTGGCTGCGGAGGAGGCCATTTTTGGCCAAGTCCGGACGCCCGGACTCCGGATTAGCGGACCCGCTATGCTATTAGCTAGGTGAGACCACTCTATCCAACTATGATTGTGACGTTACAGTTTGTATAGGTAGATGAATAGGCCATGCTCAATGCTCCACTTATTAATTAGTGGTAATTAGGCCAAGCTCGGCAGGGAACAGGGAACACGGATTCCCGGAACACAGAGCACAGAGTCACAGAACATAGCTAGCGCCAGGCTACGCCAGGATGAACTGCTGAGCCGGATCCGAACTGAGGTGAACTAGCAAACGCAGCCTTGCTATCAGCCTATCACCCAAGCATCCCGCAGCGCCCAGCCTCGCCGCATCCAGAACTAGTACGAAACCCGTACGAATCGGGCTTGACGAGAGCTGTCGAATGCCGTATAGAAGTCCGTCAGAGTAGGAGGGGGTGAGCTGCTAGTCTAATTCTACCGTTAAGGTTACGTTCCCGCGTTAAGTTACGACTCCCAGAATTTGGCGGCGATAGTAACTTAAAGCGGGAATGACTGTACTGTAATAGTTTCGAATAACCAATACTACGGTACTGCTTTGCTTTACCGTGGCACTCATGGTACCCAGGATCGTTGCCCCAGGCCCTCATCCTTAGCCTTTTGCCCCAGGCCCTCATCCTCAGCCTTTTGCCCCAGGCCCTCATCCTTAGCCTTTTGCCCCAGGCCCTCATCCTCAGCCTTTTGCCCCAGGCCCTCATCCTCAGCCCTTGCTATCCATCCTTTCAAAGCGAGCTGACATGGCGTGTGTGACACCCGCACGTGGGTGGCCTGCCTCCTCGGCTCTTTATTAAACACTGCCCCACGGCGTCGGTCTATGAATGGGGGATGGCTGGTGCTCGCAACCGGCGGTAGCCTGCTGGGCCATCATGAGGAACGGCTGCCTTGGGCCCTGGGGAATGCCCACGGGGACGTGTCCTGTGGCAACACAAGCGCTACGCCTCAACCATTTCCCTGCCGTGGACATGTCCCCGGACACGTCCCATGAGTGACACTGCAAAAGACAGCCGCGCCCGTACCTTAACCACGGAGATGGCAAAGGACGCGGGGATGAAGGCAAAGGCGACGTTGATCATGATGCCCGCGGCGTACGCTTGTACTTTCTGGCCGTTGGGGGCGGGGACGGCAAAGAGGGCAGCAGGTACAACCACCACCACCGCGATGATAAAGCGCAACACCGCTTTGAGCGAACGAATCCTAAGATACAAGTACTGCCACCCGGGTACCAACTCAAAAATTAATAAAGCTTTAATTTCAGATTGTTCTTTGTTGATCCCTTCCCTGCTTGGCAACACCCTGGGTATTTGACCATGCAGGCACATGATCACTGGGTGAGACGGCCATGCTATTTACCGGCGGCCAACATGGGACAGCACCACAGTAAGGAAAAAACAGGCAGACTCTTCTTCTGGACACGGCGCGAGGAAACTTCCATTTCGATCCGGCACAGAGGAACCACAGGCGTGACAAGAAGCTGACGGCTGCGACCTATCGCTGAAGAGACGGGGACAGGAAGCGGGTGACGTCCGACCCACCTTCTTGAGCGCTTTCTGTGCCGCAGTGCGCGGCAGCGGGTGGCTCCGTACGCGCAGCACAGCGGGCGCGTGGGAGCCGTTGCCGGGTTTGACCGCCTGGTCAAGGTGGAACCAGCGGTCGGGCCAGGGACCCAGGCCGAGGCCGTGCCCACCATGGCCAGCGCTCATGGCCGCATCGCCGGACAGCCCCTGGCTGCTATTTCTGGCGTCTGCGTAGGCCAGCTGCAGCAGGGCCGCATTGATCACGTTGACAAACGTGGGTGCCGCATGGATGCCCGTTGTATTGTGCAGCAGGCAGTAGGAGAGCGCGTCCGGTCCGCTGCCGCGGGGGGATAGCGGCCCAAGGCCTTTGGATGAGTTGTCGCCGCTGACCTCACGAAAGATGGCCGCTCCATACCTGGGGTTGGGAACGATATGCATAACGGATACCCATAAAGAAGCATTGACCCGTAAAAGAGGAATCCGCACCCACACATGAGGAGCGCGGGAGGGAATGCCAGAGTGGGATCAGGGTAAGGACAGGAGGAAGTGACAGTTGAAGAGAGTAGCTCTGTGATTAATGCCTTCAGTTGGGCTTTCATAAGTTGGGTTCAGGCCTTAAGTTGGGTCGCCGAGGATGTCAGCGTCCTTGGTTAAAACTAGTTCAGACTAGTATGCTTAAGTTCAAATTAGTACACTTAAGTACAGCCATTCACGCCTTAAGAGTTGGGTGCACGCCTTGAGCTGACCCCGATTTATCGAGCAAACCCAACTTAAAGCGTGAATGACTGTACTAGAATTCAAACACAGGACCTTGAGCAGAATTGAGTTTACCGTGTGCATCATGCACCACTGAAGCGTGCTCCACTGAACAGGGCATCCAACACTGCCACAGGGCCCTATTCCAGGTGCTAAAGGGGCAGAGAGGCCTACCTCGAGTAGAGGCTGGCGTTGCGTGTCTCCATCAGGTACTCGCTCAACTCCAGCAGGTCGCCACCATCCTGCGCGCCAGCTGCCGCTATCGCGTCGCGCCGCGCGATGTCATCGTGGGGGAACCGGTAGCTGGGGGGGATGATGGCGAGAGGAGACGCCGAGGTGACCTGGGCCGCCACCTGGACTTTACATGATCAGGTAGCAGAAGTTGTTTTGGCGGCAGTTAGTTTGATAAAGCTAAACTAAATCTTGACAGAAAAGACCAACTCATGACCAAGTTTGAAACGGGAAGTGGCGCTCCCACGTAAACAAGTTTCCACATGACCCGCAACACATATCATTGTCACCTAATGCCCCCACCCCTCCGGCTTTGCGCGATGCAACCCCTTTTGGCTTCCGATAACGCACCATCTGCGCAGCACTGGCCGACATGTTGAAGGGCATGGGGCCCCCGCTGGGTGGCGGAGCTGGCCACCCCTTGGCGGAGAACCGCCGGAACAGGTGCGGGTTGAACTGGGCGGTGTCCAGTAGCAGGCTGGGGCACTCGCCCACCGGCTGCAGCATGAGCAGGCACAGGCCCAGCAGCAGCACCAGCACGGGGATGACCAGCGCAAACGCGACACTCTTCTTGTCTCGCAGCGCCATGGCCGCGCGCTTCGCCACCAGCGCCCAGAACTGGCGCACGAACCGGCGGCCAAACCGCGGCGCCCCACAGCCCTTGCCCTCCTCGTCCCCGTGTGGCATGCTCTCAAGAACCGGAGATGGCGGGCTGGGCCTGAGGACAGAGGGCATGGGGGCTGAGTTGGCCCCCGTGTGCACCGCGGGCGACGCCAGGAATGGATTGCTAAGGAGGGGGCTCCGTATGCTGCACGCGCGCGGGGAAAAGGGCGACACCACCGTGCTCTCACGACCCTCCTCACCCCTCGCTGCTGACGTGCCCATCGCAGCCCACACGCTGCTGGTGCCATGCACACTGTTCTCGCCGTGGAAACTGCCCGCGTACGTGCTACCCTCGTGGTCGTCCTGCGCCCCTGCGGCGGCCAGGTGGAGGAACACATCCTCCAGCGTAGTGCCGGATATGCCGTAGCTGGACACGCCCAGCACGCCGTCCACGCGGATGTCGCATGCGGCCGCCTCCTTGTGCACGTCGATCTCGCGGAAGAGGGCCTCGAAGCTGCGCAGCGAGCTGTGTGGCAGCTGCCAGCTCATCTCCGCACCCACCTGAGGGGAAGGGGGCGAAGCAGAGCGCATGCGCGCGCGCGTGCGTGTGTGTTTGGGGGGGGGGGGCGGGCGGGCGGGGGGGGGGGGGGAGGCGGCGAACAAAAAAAAAGCAATTCAGGCTGGGGGGTCAAAGCATGCCCATAGCATAGCCCTGTGGAGGAGCAGTGATTTGGACTGGGCAGGATGTCATCAGGCCTGCCATGATCACGGCTACAACTGCAATTGACAGCGTGATGTAAACAGCGTGGAGTCGGGCCCTCCGTCAATCCACGCACGGCTCGACATTCGCCGATGTTTGCTGTGACAAACTGTTGGCTGTGGTGAGAGACGTAGCATGACGCTGAATACGCATAAAAGCATGATAGCCGTACTCCCTAAACTGACCCCCCTTCTCAATGGCATAGATGTGTGCAAGTACGCACAAATGTACGCAAATGCACCATGTACTCGTCCAGGCACAAGTGACACATGCAGTACTAAATTTCCAGCGCTCTCCACAGCATCTGAAAAGCCATGATAAATAGCTTGGCCCCACCACCCCCTGGGTACAGCGACTTCGCCACGCCATCCATGCCGACATGCTTACATGGCTGAGAAGCTTTGCGGTGGGAATATGCTTGGTGACAATCGCAGAGAGCGCCTCCAGAGGGCACGGCCGCCCGCTGGCGTTTTCCTGTGAACATTTGACAGCATTAGCACCCATTTATGCCAAAGGCACATTCCGTGTGGGACGTTACCAGGTCAGCACACTCCACGCGACGGCAGTTGGGATGCACACACAGCCAGATAGGTAGCGGGCGTAACGAGAGCACACATCAAGCCAGTGCCAAGGTAAACTATGCACACACTGCCAGTCAATAGGCAAGCAACCATCACATCCATTCACGCAAGAAATTACCTAGACGACGAACTACGCTTGGCTATATTCTTCTTCAGAGGCAGGACAGCTGTTGACAACCGTCATCCGATTTCTGTGTACCACTTGCGTCACAAACTCCCTACAAAATACATCAGCCTCGAACTATTTCCAGTCCTAGCTCTAAAGCCCACCACGGCATGCCACGCAAGTGCTTTTGTCACAAAATATGACCACTGACAAGTGGCGACTGTCACATAACTATCATGTGACACCTGATTTTCCGTAATGTCACACATTCCGCACTAGAGCCTTAACTAGCGGTGCGCGGCCTGACCAAGGGCAGCCGGCCCACAAGTACCCATATTAAATTTATTACTTGTCGAATACCTGCCATCTGCGCAGCCACTGGGACTAAAACCAGCGGCTGTCCCAACCACTTCAGAGGTCTCTCGCATAGCACTACATGAAATTATTTTCAGAGAAATCTGGTCATCTCTGGCCATGGTACAAACCTCAAGCACGGGCACATTTGCACAAGCAGATGTAACCCATGCGATGCAGCCGGCAAGCACAATGGCACATGCAATTAATTGAATAACAGAATTATCATATATCTGACAGCATACACTGCATGTGAGCAGCAGCAGTCCCATGACAACGCGGTCCATGGCCCCAGCGCAATGCCACCTCAGCATGAGCACCACGCCCCTGCTCGTCAGCACAATGCGGCCATGCCATGCCACCATCTCATGAATAGCACCAACAAAAGCCAGCAACCACACACATGCTTCCAGCATGCACAAAAAGGGGCGCCCCCTACATGGTCACAACATCCACTGACAAAGCCATGACGCCCTCATCGAGATACAAGTGCTCCAACAAGCCTCCGACATTCCCGTCCGGTCCACTGAGTAATTACAAGGTGAATGACATAACAGTAACAATACCCGATTGCATCATGTCCAGCTGCCCAAGCCAGGGCATCCAGAACCAAGCGTAACCAGGGTACACGCCCACCCCACCCAAAGGATGACACGTGTTCACCCAATAGATGACACGGGCACACCCAATAGATGACACGGGCACACCCAAAGGATGACACGGGCACACCCAATAGATGACACGGGCACACCCAAAGGATGACACGGGCACACCCAATAGATGACACGGGCACACCCAATAGATGACACGGGCACACCCAAAGGATGACACGTGCGGGCGGCCACGTACCGTGACCACGGTGAGCGTGTAGCCCTCCCCAAACACGCGCTTGAGGTACAACGGGCTGCCAGCACAAGAGGCAGGGGGCAGGCAGGGAGGAGGCAGGGGGCGGGCAGGGGGGAAAAGGAGGGGGCAGGCAGAGCACGTGGACCATGTGGGTGGAAGTCAATCAACGGAGGAGTACAGAGGACGGCACCTGTGAATGTGTGCCCCCGTACCATTCCTTGTAACCCCGAAGCCCCATGCAAAGAAAAGGCTAGGAACGTTGTGGGCAGCCCGTGGGGTCCATAGTGCCATCCAGGAACAGCTTCGATGCAGACCCACAAGCCTGCGCTGCTGCCTGCCAAGTGACTACACTAGCCCATGTCAGGTGCAAGACCATCCATGCGCCGATGCTTGATCAGCGCGTGTTGGAAACTACGTGAGCCGCTACCACGCTTGAGCCCATCCAGTGACGCCGTGTGATCTGGGGTCTGCCCCTCTCTGG
This sequence comes from Mesostigma viride, assembly GCA_009746045.1. NCBI lineage: Eukaryota > Viridiplantae > Streptophyta > Mesostigmatophyceae > Mesostigmatales > Mesostigmataceae > Mesostigma > Mesostigma viride. Next base: position 1,234,888 of record RPFO01000670.1, on the reverse strand, counting down.
GGTCTTCCGCAGCCCACACGTGCCTCGGCCCCTCCTGAGAAAGAACTGCCCTCACCTGCCGCAGCAGCGCAGCTGCCCCTGGCTCATGATGGCGATGCGGTCCGCCAGCACGTCGGCCTCGGTCATCGCGTGCGTGGTCAGCAGGATGATGCGGCCCTCGCGCTGGCGCTTGATCAGCCGCCAGATGGCGCGCATCGAGTAGGGGTCCATCCCGCTCGTCGGCTCATCCAGCACGACCAACTTGGAGTTGCCCAGCATGGCGATGCCCAGCGACAGCTTGCGCTTCATGCCGCCCGAGAGGTCGCGCGACAGGCAGTCCGCTTGGCTTGCCAGGCCCACCTGCGGTCGTCAAGGTGATGCCCACCCCAGCCAGCATCAGTGCCAAGAAAGGAGCACAGCATGCCAAGCTAGCGCGACGCCCTGCTCGTACAGCCTACGGACCCATGGGAGGACTGGCGTCAGGCGAGGTACACCCCGATTTCTTGGGCTACATGAAACTAAAGTGACATCATCCAATCATGCAAGCGGCAAGCAAGCAGCTAAATCGTTGAAGGAATGCAAATGTTTTGGTACAGCCAACCACAAGCACGGAATCCGCTACAACGTACTACCACCCAATGCACCACAGGTCCCGGGCTGTGCCGTGGCCATTATTTGTCGCGTGCTAATGATCAGATCTCGCCTTCAATTCCTTCCATCCCTTCTATCCCTTCAATCCCTTCGATCCCTCCAATCCCTTCAGTCCCGTCCATCCCTCCAATCCCTCTAATCCCTCCAATCCCTCCAATCCCTTCAAGAACTAGATGTTTTTGGGCGAAACGGGATGTTGACAGCACATACATATTCTGAGGTCATAACGCCAGCTCATGCCCCTAAGCAGGGGGATCCACTCACCAGGGGGATCCCCACAAAAACACAAGTATCCATACTACTACTAGTATCTGTAAAGCAACTGATTCCTAGCACACCTTTCTCTGACATGACAGGGAGCATGGACTTGCCCACAAGTGCCAAGTGCGGGGACTCAGCACTAAGGCCACCAATGTGTCCCCTGTGGAGGTGCATCCCTTGGAGAGCAGCGAGAGACTCGGGATCCAACCACGTAGGGGCTGCCTGGCAAAGTGGCAGAGGTCCCTCGAAGATTTTACCGCAAGTCCAGCAACAATATTTTGAAACCAAAGATTCCTTTTGGGAAGCGAGATCTGTGATAGGGGCTGCCTTGCGACACAGTTGTCACCGTCGGTTCTGTGGCAGTGTGGCCATGTCCATCGACACCCTGGTAACCCTACCCCAGCCCTTGCTGCACACGTGGGTGCCACACCTCTTCCATCATGCTGGCAACCGCTGACCGGATGCTGTCCCTTGGCACCTTCTTGAGCACCGCAAACAACTCCAGGTGCTCCCGGACCTGTAATGCCCCAGGCAGCACCGACCAAGCAGCAGGGAGCAAGAGATGGGCGGCTTGCCATGTAAGACTGCAGCGATATGAGCATGTAAGATTTGCTTGCCATTTAAGACTGCAGTGTGTGATACCGCACCAGGCGAACGAGAGCGCTACAGGACACAGGCCCCTGAGCAAGGTACGAAAGCAGCTGCAGGGGCAATCCCAACCAGTGGGCATAGGGATACAGCAAGGAAGATGACGCCCCTCTGGGAAATCACCCATGAATGTGCCCCTCAACCCAACACCATGTCTTCCCACCCGCCACGAGATCTTGTGCTGGTGATGCACCCAGATGTCGTGCTGGGTTCAGTTGGCTTACCTTGTGCATGGCGAACCCACACATGGCCAAGCATCAGTCGACTGAAAGAGGGCCGTTAACGTCAAGCGCCACCGCCTAAAAAGTGTTCGTGAATGCACAGGGCTCACCCAGTGCATGGGGGAGGCAAATCCTGTGGCAGCATAGGTTCCAAACTGCAGCAGGCTTGGGGCCACCACGCGCTGGCACCCAATCCCCCATACCCCGAGGGCATCTTCTTGTAGGCAGACACGCGGGTAACGGAGACATCAAATATGGACGGCTGCCCCAGGACAAGATGCCAGGCCACCGCCGCAAGCTTGTGCACTATTGCGTGGTGGTGGTACGGCTTAAGGACGTCACGAGCAGCGCTCGGTGTGCCCTGTGTGCATGCAGGCTGTGTACACGCACCGTGAGGTCTGGCAGCAGAACATCCTGCTGGGGGCACACCCCCAAGAACTTGCGGATGGAGCGCTGCAGGGGGTCCAAGGGGGCGAGGGATGCACCAAGGGGAAGCAGAGGGAGCACAAATAAGCCACGATAAGCACACACGCACCTCATCTGGGCTAGCGGTGTGGTTGGCTATCTATTCGCCATGACCTTGGGTGGCACACGCTCATGATGGGACATCCCGTGGCAGGCACGAGGGATGCGGGATGATGCACCAGATCAGGGGAGGTTCGGAATGGCCATACAACACCTATATATAGTAGTATACTATGGCCATACAACACTCTATGTATAGTAGTATACTATGGCCATACAACACCGACCCGGCCGCAACGTGGGAGCAGCGCCTTGGAACCTATGTCGCAGCGCAAGAAGAGTAAATCGTCACGTGCAGGTGAATCCACATGGGCAGTGATGTGGAGGCCACGCACCATCTCCGTGCCGAGGTCAAACCCACGAACGACGGCGGCCCCCCCTGTGGGTGGCATCAGTCCCGTGAGCATGTTGATGGTGGTGGTCTTGCCCGCCCCATTGTGGCCTGCACCCATGCATGCATGCACACACGGTGAGCGTGTGGTCAGTGAGACAAAACATGACCATGCACTCACACATGCCCCCCCGCTTGCACATGGACAGACACATGGGCATGTGCACCTACAACCACACGTCAGCAACAAGTGGCATTATACCGCACCGCAGGCATCAGGTGCCTCGTCGCGGCAACTATCAAGAGCCCATGGACCGTACGATTAATGTGCTGGCGACAGCAGGCGTTTTCTACACGGCTCTGCATCGCCCCCTGCATCACATACACGAACGAGCACACCCACCCGGACCATGCATGGCCTAGGAATGTCTGCACAAAGAAAGGGCCGTTGGAAGCCCAAGCGAGCCCAGAAGACGGGTCAAGACCGTGATGCACGCGCAGAAAACCCATACCTCTAGAAGAGAGATTGCCCCGTAAAAGTAGTGAGCATGCTCTATGATCCGGCGCAAAGATCTGACCCTGCCCAACAGCGCCAAGGTTTGCCCCTACCCGGCAGCGCAAAGATTTGCCCCTACGCAGCAGCGCCAAGATCTGCCCCTACCCAGCAGTGCAAAGACACGTCCCTTCCCAGCAGCGCAAAGATTTGCCCCTACCCAGCAGCGCAAAGATTTGCCCCTACCCAGCAGCGCAAAGATCTGACCCTACCCAGCAGCGCAAAGATCTGCCCCTACCCAGCAGCGCAAAGATTTGCCCCTACCCAGCAGCGCAAAGATCTGACCCTGCCCAGCAGTGGAAAGACACGTCCCTAACCAGCAGCGCAAAGATTTGCCCCTACCCAGCAGCGCAAAGATTTGCCCCTACCCAGCAGTGCAAAGACACGTCCCTACCCAGCAGTGCAAAGACACGTCCCTACCCAGCAGCGCAAGGATTTGCCCCTACCCAGCAGTGCAAAGACACGTCCCTAACCAGCAGCGCAAAGATTTGCCCCTACCCAGCAGCGCAAAGATTTGCCCCTACCCAGCAGCGCAAAGATTTGCCCCTACCCAGCAGCACAAAAATCTGCCCCTACCCAGCAGCGCAAAAATTTGCCCCTACCCAGCAGCGCAAAGGTTTGCCCCTACCCAGCAGCGCAAAGATTTGCCCCTACCCAGCAGTGCAAAGACACGTCCCTAACCAGCAGCGCAAAGATTTGCCCCTACCCAGCGGCGCAAAGGTTTGCCCCTACCCAGCAGCGCAAAGATTTGCCCCTACCCAGCAGCGCAAATATTCTGCCCCTACCCAGCAGTGCAAAGACACGTCCCCTACCCAGCAGCGCAAAGATTTTCCCCTACCCAGCAGCGCAAAGATTTGCCCCTACCCAGCAGCGCAAAAATCTGCCCCTACCCAGCAGCGCAAAGGTTTGCCCCTACCCAGCAGCGCAAAGATTTGCCCCTACCCAGCAGTGCAAAGACACGTCCCTACCCAGCAGCGCAAAGATCTGGCCCTACCCAGCAGTGCAAAGACACGTCCCCTACTCAGCAGCGCAAAGATTTGCCCCTACCCTGCAGCGCAAAGATCTGACCCTACCCAGCAGCGCCAAAAACTGCCCCTACCCAGCAGCGCAAAGATTTGCCCCTACCCAGCAGTGCAAAGACACGTCCCTACCCAGCAGCGCAAAGATCTGCCCCTCGTATAGCGTCATGCTCAGCCCGTCGACAGCCACCCGCTCGTCCGGCCCTGGGTTGAACACCTTGCGCAGGCCCGCCACCTGGACGCACCTGCATGACATGAGCAAGCAAGCGCGGGGTAATGAGGCAAGCGGGTTGGGCGCGCAGGCCGGCTTCATAATCAGTGGAACCAAGGGCCGGTTCTAGTCGACTTCATGTACGCGAGTCATGTACTGCATGATCAAGCCACGAGGGCAAGCAACGGTCTCCAAGACCACAGACAAACTGGTACAGGATATTCTATGTGCTAGTACAGGATTTCTCACATTCAAATTTCCACCTGACAGTACAGGGGAGATGGCCATCCCAACACACTCTCATCGTTTCAAGTCGGGCTACTCCGTGATCGCAGGCCACAGCATTTCGGCGATGAAATGCTGTGGCCCGCATGCTGTAGCCTGCAATCACGGGGCCATGACATGCTGTTGCCGACCCATCAGTCTCTGGTGCATGTTCCCTCGCATCCCAATGCACTCCCAAGCGCCAACCGTGCTATCGGTTTCAAGGAAACCATGTGCGATGCCTGTACGGCACGGACAACCGATTGCCAAGCCCGTCTGGCGATGAGATGCCCAGTTTTGAGCTATCAACACTGCTACGATGATTCCAAAAAAAAAAAAAATCTGCAACCTTGCTAGGCTGCCTGATGAGGCTCCCTGACTAGGTCCTTCCCCATTCACTGACTGGCTTGGCATGTGAGCCGCGTCTTTTCCAGAAAGGAAAATCTCACCGGCCCTCCTCCTCCTGCAGTTCCAGCTCGCCCGCCTGCACCTCCTCCACCACACACTCGCCATCGCCCGACTTGACGCTCAGGGGTGTCTCCCCTCGATGTGGCAGCCGCTGGTAGCCCTTGGCGGCGGCTGCTAACTCGGGCGGCAGGTGATGCTTCTTGCCCGCCTTGCGCTGCCGACGGGCCCGCGCCTCGCCCATCCAGTAGTCCTTGTGCAGGGGGAAGTTCCAGGGCAGGTGCAGCCCGTAGTCCGAGGGCAGCACCTGCAGGGTTTGCCGCATCACATGGCTCCATGATAACATGATTTCTCTCCATCGACACTTCCGCGCAGCAGATGGGTTATGTGCAAACCGACCAGCATGCGTCGGGTACCGGGCGCCAGCAGCCACGAGGGATGTCAGCTGGCAATGACATGAGCCGGGGCCAAAACCAAATGTTCAATACAAATGGAAACCCATCCCTGTGGCCAATGCTGGGTGGACCTGGTCCCGCAAGGCAACCTGTCTGCTGGCAATGGCATCCGCATCTCTGAGCATCTTGCAAGCCATGCATGCATGTAGGCTCATGCGCAACTAGCAAGCTAGCGAAATGCAAACCGCCGACCTTGGAAAGTGCTCACCAGCTCACCCCACACATAGAGGCCATGTGAGACAAGGGCGAAAAATGTGAGACAAGGGCAGCACGCGCAGCATGCAACACGCCGCGATACCCGCACGCCTGGCCACAACTTTTGTAACCGCATCCAGGATGGGGCGATGAGACAGCAGGGGACAGGTAACACACAACACAGCAAGTCACTTCTCCTACCATTCAAAGCAGGTGCGGATAGGGATGAGGGGGAGAATGCCAGGGGATCTCCGAGCGCTGGCACGCAGGGGGAAAAAAGAGACGAAAAGGTCCCCTCTGCAGACATCACTTTGGGGGACGGAGTGCGAGGAGGCCTTGAGTGTGAAGAAACTCTGCACAAGAGGTGGGGCGAAAGTAAGGCGGCATAAACAGTGTGCGTTCCCCGGATCTTACGGCGCATCATGCGCTACAAACACTTCCCAAAGGGAGGGGGGGGGACCAATGGCATGTGGCTGGCTGTGCTCCCAGCACAAGATCCGCATTAGACTTTACGGCCATGCTTGAGGCACTCACATTGTCCAGGTACCACCCCAGAAGCAGGTAGAGCCACGTGTCGAAGAACATCATGAGCAGGCTGGACAGGAAGCTGGTGCTCGACGTGGCCTGTGGGGGTGGGGTGGGGGTGGGGGGGTGGGGGTGGGGGTGGGGGTGGGGGTGGGGGTGGGGTGGGGTGGGGGTGGGGTGGGGTGGGGGTGGGGTGGGGTGGGGGTGGGGGTGGGGTGGGGTGGGGGTGGGGGTGGGGTGGGTGGGGGTGGGGTGGGGGTGGGGGTGGGGTGGGGGTGGGGTGGGGTGGGGTGGGGGTGGGTGGGGGGGTGGGGGTGGGGGTGGGGGTGGGGGTGGGGGTGGGGGTGGGGGTGGGGGTGGGGGTGGAGGTAGGTAAGACAGCCCAGGAGATTCTCAGCACGGCATTCAAAGCAGATGTGTAACAGGAAGATATTTGCTGTTACTCGCATGCCGCAGAGGGTGGGTCCCTGGGAATCGATGCCAAGTAGGACTGCACATGTCGCCGTAAGGATACTAGCTAGACTAAGATAGGTTTAGGCAGTAGCACTTAAATTTTAGGGTTTAGGGTGCGCCCCTTGAATACTCAAGCTATGAATTGATTCAAACGAATTGATATTATGTGAGTAATGACATCCATGTGCTAATGCTCCGAACGCAAGCAGGAGTTTAAGCCAAGCGACCCAATCTAAGCCATTCCAAATAAAACAAAAGCTATTCCATGTCTCATCAACGTGGTCAGTGTGTGTGTCAGCACCATCCGAAAAGGGCCTAACACCAAGATGCACTGCATGGCCAGGTGCTCGGGACTCAGTGGTAGGGATGTCCCCACGGACCATTAGTCTGCATGCGCCAGCATCACGTGAACATTTTGATCCTGCAGTAAAACTGCTTTGTACTACTATGCAGGAGTACTACTTTAGGCCTAAAAGGGGACCCTTCAGAAGGGGCGCACGTGACCACCGATTGCTCTCCCCCGCACACCCAACCCCTCGGTTGAATTCTAGCAAAGCCTTGTAGAGGGTCCCCACCACGCACCGGCCATTAATGGTCCCCAGAGCCACCCTCACCGACTACATACACAGTGCACGCACCAACCACATGTTGGACCAGCGCAGGCCCACGTGGCCACCCTCATAATCTGCCAGGCTGATGCTGCCCAATGCAAACGCCGTAGGGGAGAGAAGGGATGCCCACCACCGGGTGGCGCTGGGATAACCCAGGGCGGAACCAGGCCATGCACCGTGCAGGGGTCAGGAACAAGGGGCAGGCGTGAGTTAGACAAAGGAAGCAGGTATGCCAGGGACGCGGGAACGCCCACATCATTTGTAACAGGTAAGCGTAATGACTGGAAAGAAGTAATAGCCCTAGTGGGTTGGTAGACGAGGTGGAGGACAGTATGTCAACCTCTATCAAGGGGTGGGGCTGTCCATCTTCGTAGGAAAGATAGACACAAGGCAGACGCAATAAAATAGTTAAGACGACACCATGACATACAACCCATCACAGCCCGATAAAAAAGAACCACAACAGAAGGGCCATGCATGCTCCCATGCCAGAAAGATACCACAATCCGTCAGCATTCCATCAGATCACGGCGGACAATGAAGTAGGGCTAACTAGGAACGCGGGCATGACGGGGGTGGGCCAAGCAACCCTGCACATCCTCATCCAAGGAGGAAAGAGTATGTCACCTACGGCTCTGGCAGGAAGAGTGTGTCACCACAGGCAGGAAGAAACAGTAACAGTGGGCTCCCTTAAATGTCAGAAACGAAGGCAGGAAAAAGTAACACGATAAAAAGGTACACCATGCGATCGGGTCCTCCAATGACCTCCCGCTGAAGAGTCAAGAAGCCATACAAACGTGGACCAAGCTCCACCCATCGATTGTGTGGACCATGATTAAACAGCTACCCACCACAGTTAGGCCACCACCAGCCTTGGGCTCAGCACCACCAACCACAGAAGACACCACCACTACTCGCTGGCCAGGCCACACCGACCACTGACGATGGCGCCCACTCACTTGGAGACGGACTCATCGACCACGGTGTAGTAGGGGAAGAAGGCGGAGAGGAAGAGCAGCGTTCCCACCGCCGCAGCGGTCTTGGCACGCGAGAAGAACGTGGTGAGCAGGAAGCAGAGGGCGACCGTGCTCGCACCAAACGTGGCAAAATAGACAAAGAGGAGCGACGCGTCGCTGTAGGGGAAAATGCTGGCGGACGACACCACCGCCAGCAGCGCACCTGTGATCGCAAACTGAGGGGATTGTGGGCGGGGGGGGGGGGGGGGGGGGGGGAAGGGGACAGCCATGCCGGGTGCGGGGGGGAAGAGGGAGGGAAAGCGAAAGAAATGGGTCAGCACACATCACACGAGGTCGCGGCATCAGCCGTCTATCCTCGTCTGAGCAGGGAGTAAAGCAGTGGGTTTGTGGACAAGCAGCGTGGCATGGGGAGAATAGCATGGACAACATTGGCTTTGGATCTCCTTGTGTGTGTTGCTACAAATTGAGAGTACGATAGCACCCCGTGACATTGCCCCTGTGTATGGCACGCCAGTACTTACTTACACAACCTGCATACGTTCTGGCCACAACAGCGCATCAATGAAGTGAGGACCAAAGGAGACATTGCGGTCAAGAGGTGCCAGAAAGCACAGCGGTTTGCATGGTCTTGCCACTGGCTAGACATGTATACTAGGCCACTCATATGCAGGGCGCGCAGATGTACAGGACACTCAGATGTGCAGCACACTCATATATTGGACACCCAGATGTACGGGACAACCATATACAGGACCATCAGATGTACAGGACACTTTGATGGCAGGGAAACAGGCAGCCATTAGGATAGCAATCTGCCTGGAGGCGAGACCTGGGTCAGCCATGCCCTTGCCTGGCTGATGCACCGCTCGCCTGGCCTATACACCAGGCAGAACAGCCAATGAGGTGGGCACAGTGCTCGTGGCTGGGAAGCTATACCAAGAGGGAAGGCAAGGGAGCCAGGAAGCTCATGATCGGTGACATCTCGCAAATTTAAGCAGGTCACTGTGGTGAGAACAAGTTTGGCACACAGAGGCGCTCCCAATGCATGAGACACTTACCCATGGCCATACGCCTGCAGCCCTACACCCATGTGCAACAAGGCTGGCTAAGATAATCTTCCACAAGCTGGACCCAGGGTCGCGCGGAGCATGGCTTGCAGCACGTTGCCTACGCCGCACTTGCCTGGATGGTGTACGCGATGAACCAGGAGGCGTAGAAGACCCATTCGTAGAGGCCCATCATCTGCATCACCTCCTTCACCCGTGACTCCTGAAGGACAGGATGGAAGATAATGCAGGGGGCAATGAAAGGCGCCATCGTGGGTGATGCCAAACATATAGCCACCTATACCAGCTTTTAAACTTTCTTGTTTCTATACTACTATAGATAAAAAGGTCACAGAGAGAACTTGTTGTTAAGCAAAATGCGCAGAAGGACAAGCGGAAACGAAGGCGAGCATAGGAGGAATGGCAAATGATGCAGCAGAAAGCAACTGACACCATGACAGGGAGGTGCGTGTGTGCCACACTGCGTTTGGATGCATAGAGCCAGTGGCAAAGGCAAAGCGGCAACATTACGGGTGGTCCAGGCAGCAGGACCGCGTGCAAGAATAATACATCGAGTATGCTCTTGATAACGTTTCGCCGCACCTTCTCTGTCATGACGCCGCCGATGAGCCTCGACACAGGGAACAGGAAGGCCAGCACGTTGCTGCAAAAAAAAAGGCCAACGCATGACACCAAGCAGCCGAGTGACATGTGCGTGGTCACGGCTTGCATGCGCGACACCTCGTAACTAGCGTTTCAGCAGGAAAGCAGTCCACCAAATAAAACAAGGGTAACTAACACTTGACCATGGATCATTACCGGCATAAAGCCACAACAAACTAGTCGTCACAAACCGAAGAAGCCTATACAAAACTGCCTGGATTCCTTTTCGTACAGAAGGAAGGGCTCCGACTGCCCTCTTGACTGCCCTGATAACAGGCTGGCCCACGAGCCCTGCGTCAAAGATACGTTCCATACCCGGACTCCAACCACCGGACGGGAGCAGCAAAGTGGAAGGGTGATGGGGCCAGGCATCCCGATGAGCACACACCCAAGAAAGGGAAGCAGGCCGCGAGGAAGCAACACGTGTGCCTCAAATGAGATCCCCATGGAGGCACACACAAAGTAGGCCGCGCACGCCCTTGCGCTACACGCACAGCAGGCCCACAAGCCCTTGTTCTAAACTCACAGTAGGCCGCGCACGCCTTTGTTCTACACCCACAGCAGGCCGCGCACGCCCTTGTTCTACACTCACAGCAGGCCGCGCATGCCCTTGTTCTACACTCACAGCAGGCCCAGCACGCCCTTGATGACCGACTGGAAGATGTCCGAGGAGTAGGCGGGCACGGGGAAGGGTGCGACGCCCACATGGAGCGGCGCCCAGCGGCTGCTGCTGGTCGCGTTGCCACCGCCACCAGTGGCCCGGATGATGTATGAGTCCACCATCGCTTGCAGCTGGAGGGAGGCAGAGGTGGTCAGCCCCGGCAGAGCACGGCGCACCATCGGTCAAGGACTATCGCTTAAACAAGAAAGCAAACGTGGGTCTCGCGCATGCAGTCAATAGACACGTGGCCCCACGTGGGGATGCATGCATGCTCCAAGTCAAGGTGGCAGCCGTGCATCCCCCCTCCGGATCCACCACAAAGAGCTTCACGCACTCGTTTGGGATAACAGCCAGGTCCCCACACCGCTTTCGGAGAACAAAGGGTGATCTTTTCACCGGTCTCGTGATGGGCGCGAACAGGGGTAAGAGGCTGCATATGCCAGAACGTTTCTCTGTGACCTTGCTAGCCAGTGCCTACCAAATAAGGCGAGCACGCACGCATGCACGCAGGACAGCAGGGTCGTACCGTCATGAACCCGCTGCGTGCGTACTGGAAGTGGTGCATCAGGTTGGCCTCCAGCGAGTAGTCGATCACGTACGGTGCGCGCGTGCAGGGCACCTTCTCCACCATCTGCGTCAGCTCCTCCACCCCCGTCGCGTTCAGCCGCAGCGTGTAGTCAAACCGTTGCGGGCCTGTCTCCTTCCACACGACAAGCGCGCCCACCTTGGGGTTCCTGCGCCATATGGTGGGGTGGTTGGGCCACTCGTAGGAATGTGCGTTAGTCCGTACACCGATACCTACCGATAGGAGGAAATGGTATGGAGGAGTAACAGATAGGGCGGCTGACTAGTATGAATGATTGTCATGTTCGCGCTAATGGCAGATGGGTGCATGCCAGCTGTGTGCAGGGGCACTCAAGAGCCAGCCTGGAGCTTGGCACAACGTTCTGGTACTTCTAGCCACTAGCTCTGCAGGGAGATGCCATCAGAAACCGTAAAGCCAACTAAGTTTAAACATGCATTCAATATTTAATTTTAAAATTTTTTATGCTGGTTCTATCACAGAGGAGGCATTACAATAGCCATGCACAACTATCCGTTTATAACCATTTCGTGGAGCAGATGGCATGATATGGTTTGGCATGTAACAAACAGAGAAATGATGGTATGTTGTGGCTTAGTTGACCTTGGCTTCCAGCAAAGTGGTTGTGCCGTGGCACAACCTGAGAGCCATTCTGGGCTTGAATGCAGCGAATGATACCGCTGATGCTGGACCCATGGGTAACCGGTAGTTAGCACGACCCCATCATGCGTGCGTGATGCGTGACAAAGGCTACTACATGAAGCAGGAGTAGCCATAACTTGTGCAGTCTGTGAAACTTACTGAACCAACTACTAATCAACCAGCCTTGCTCTGGGTCACGCACTCTGTTACATACCGACCATTTTGCAGACCAACCATCATTAGACCAACAACTAGATTCACTAATGACAGGAGTCGGCAAACTAAAACTCAGCTTGGCACATGAACACACAGACACCCCTTCAGCCACAACTGGAATGTGATTTATATGAAAAGGCCATGAGGTCATCCCCAGATTGGCATTGGCCTCGTCACGGGTGACTCACTTAAGCGATTCACCATATGCGGCCGATCTCACGTAGTGCTCCACCTCCTTCTCGTCCTCAAAAACAGACGCCACGTCCTGAGCGCCAAAAGCAGGGGATTAAGAGGGCACGCACACGGATTGTAAACGGGTTCAAGGCCCAATCGTTCAAGGTTAATGGCCCATCCGCAACCATGCCAGCCATCAACTCGGAGCAGGGGGGTGTGAGAGCAACCTTGCCAGCCGGCCAGCAAAGCGAAGATTACACGTTCTGAAGGCCGCAATGACTAGGGTATCCAGGAATGACGACATACAAGACCTTTATTAAACGAGCAAATAAGGTCAAATGCACCCTAGCCAACAAGGAAAGGAAACAACACAACTCCCCTGGGCCTCTACACTCTGCCTGTGACAGGCAGCCAGCCGCTTGCGCGCGGCTCACCTTCATCCCTGGGTGCTCATGGGACAGAGACTTTACCATCGCCTGCACCCACGAGGAGTTTGGCGCAAAGGCCAGGATGGCGTTGTCCTGCTGGTAGCGCGCCAGCAAGGCGCCCACCGAGGGTGACATAAAGTCATCGCCCACACGGTAGAACGTGCTGACGCCATACTCCGCCCGGATGCCTCTGTGAGGGCAGCGGGCAGCATAAGAGGGATGAGAGCACGGCCGTGAGGGGAGGCATCTGTGAGCTGGTGGTGATTGGGAGAGCAGTCAGCACGCGCCAGTGAAACATGCCAGTGGTTGTCCAGGGCAGGATATCATCCATGGCAACCTGATGACCGCTTACAAGCAACAAGTTGATGTTGGATATGACGCAATCCCCAACCTGCGTGCTGGTTTCGAAGCACTCTCTCTTCTGGGCACGGCACTGAGGAGACCGTTGCCAGCTTTGTTGAAAATAAGGGATATCTAAGCCCCAAACCCTACACAGGGACGTTTGTAGCAAAGTCCATGCCGTCAGACAGCCGCAGGTCTACATGCTAAGAAGATCTGTGGGAGATGTCTATCCTGCACACAAGTGTCCGTGCGTAGTATTCACGGTGGCCATGAATGCGGCAACAATCCACTGTGGTCAGTATACCCATCACCTCGGAGTAATGCCCACAAGTAAACATGAGCAGAAGAGTGGTACTTCCATGTCACGTGTGAGAAAAGAATCGGCTACCCTATCTTACTTCTCTGCACCTTACTTTCTCTCTAACAAAGAAGCGCTCCATAATGTCAATAAATCAATCCATGACTCTACCAAGGAAAAGTACATCACCGGCTGCCCTCACTATCAGACAAGGAATCCAAGTGGTGAGCAACCAAAGAGACATTCCTGTCTTTAAAGACTGGAATAGCCCAAACATAAGATTCCAACAAAAGCAACGCGAAAAGTAGCCCTCCCATGAACTGAACTCAATTTTATAGATGGTTGTCAGTCACCAACTCGTGCGCAAGGATTCTTCGCAGTGTCATGTAAAACGTGAAGCCAGTGCTGTAGTATTAAACGAACTTACGGAGAATCGTCGTAGTCATTCGTGTCGACAAATGATCGAATGTACATAAGCATAACGGTGATGGAAAGCGGTAGCAGAACCTGCATGCAAAGACCGTGGGCAGACACCACGTCTTCATTATTTTCGCGAACCGTTGTCAATTTCCTGATCATGCATTCAATATTGGAAATCCTTTTGGCAGGCAAAACCGAGCTACACCACCAATTATATACGCACGTGACAGAATCGAAGGCAAAAGAGGACAGTCGACAAGGCACGTTTCTCTGCCACAACACCACCGTAAGTAGTACGATATCTAAACAGATGCATTTATGTGTGTAAATATGTCTGTGATACAACAGTAGACAGCGCACCTCGATAGACGTAGCGAGAATATGACGTTTTTTCAACAACCAATTTTTCCAGAGCATCATCTTGAGCATTCGCACCGAGTGGAACCGTGTCAGCGAAAACATTTTCACCACAGAAATAACTGGCTGATCTGCAGCCAAAAATGGCCAATTCTGCGTTGGGGAAATCTTCGCTAATCTGGACACTTCATCGCTTCTTCAATTGCCACAATAATTTGGAAATTGACGCGAGACCCTCGACATCGGCATATGGTAATATCTCGTAAACAATTGTACTTAACGCATTTCATAAAAAGGCCCCGGAGCTACCCGCACAATTGTTTGCACGAGCAAGGGAAAATAAGCACAATCAGCACAGCACGATGCACTTGCACTGGAAATGACGCCCAGCAATGCCGGGCTCCATGTCGCCAAACCTGTCACTATGCTGAAGTCAGATTATGTCTCGTGCGTCCACGTTAGCTAACTGCTGTCTGCTGGCGGTATCTGCGGTTGCCGGTTTTCAAAAGTTTAATCCGGCGGAGCCCATTTTCGGAAGAACCAAAAGTTCAAAGAAAAGGCAAAGCCAAATTATTGGTAGGTTCGCGAGGACCGGGCTGCAGACCTAATTGCATTTTAGTATGGAGTGGTGCGTGAAGAGCGGACACGCTAAGACGATATCCATTAAAAAAATTAAATTTTCCGGTGAAATGGGTGTTAGTTTATTTCCATATAACAGTTAAGGTGACCCAGGTATGCCAAAAATAGCCTGAAATGCCTAGTTGTATTAAAAAAATTAAATTATAACATGCCTCCGTTGGGAGATCATGTAGCACATATTCCATGATATCCATTGGCGTATACTAATTGGACGATAGACTTGGCTCACTGAACCTCCTAACGCTCAGCGGCCAAGATGGTACGACAAAAACAGGATTGAAGGATTTCGGGGAAAGATCAAAGAGCTGTCAAGGTCCCCCCAAGCCGCTTGCGACGCTTGAGGAACTCCACCTTATCGCCATGGTGTCAAACTCGGTATACTGAAGTGAGGAGGGTCAGTCACCGGGTGCAGCGGGGATGACGGTCCAGCCTTACACCGCGAGCGGGGAACGGAAGGCGGATCCGTCACCCCCGGCTCGACCTCACCTTTAGTGATGAGAGCCATCATAGGGACAAAGATTTTGTTCTCGGCAAACGCCTCACTTGGCATAGCCGGTCTTCATTTGGGCCGGGGGGTCTCGTCCTGCGGCTGGTGGAACTGTCGCGTCCGTGATCTATCACGTCCGCAATTCAGATTTTAGCGTAATTCTGACGTCCGCAGCCTTGTGCGGGTTGCTATACCGCGGCCCGGTACTGACGCCGCGGATCTCAATTGTACTCACGCGCCAA
This sequence comes from Mesostigma viride, assembly GCA_009746045.1. Taxonomy (NCBI): domain Eukaryota; kingdom Viridiplantae; phylum Streptophyta; class Mesostigmatophyceae; order Mesostigmatales; family Mesostigmataceae; genus Mesostigma; species Mesostigma viride. The sequence goes on along the minus strand of RPFO01000670.1, from coordinate 1,219,406 downwards.
GTCCGCTGAATTTGCTGACGGAACTTTTGGGCGGACCTGAATTTCACTGACATTCGTCACAAGGGCAGTTTGCCGAATGCTGGTACGCAGCAAGCCGGCGAGGCACTGAGCAGATGTGCAATTTCAGGATTTCAACGTGGGACACCAGACACAAATGCAAGGAAGCCCCAGGCGGTGCCTGGCATAGCCGATAGATTTGCCCTTGTATATTTGTGTTCGCTTGACAGATAAAGCTTGAAGTTTAGCTTGTCGGAAATTAGACAATGTTATGATTGGCTGATGTCTAAAGTGGCGCTAGTGGCGCCAGCCGCCAGGCTTGAGCTTTGAGCAGTATAGAAGGATGAGCAACGAACCATGGTGGTCGTTGTTCGTCCGTTTCTCTCCCTCACAACTGGTTTGTTGTCTTCATGGGGTGAAATAGTTCGAGCAGCCCGGAGCAGCCCCCGTGAGTGGTTGCATGCAGTCAGTTGCCATGAGGATGGACTGACGGATATGACAATGTATTGGTTTTGTTAAGAATGTGTGTAAGACTGAGAACGAGACAAGGGACAGGGCCTTCGGGCACCCTGGTCGTCGTTGGCAAGAATGCCAGTAGGAACTAGGTCGGGAACACACGCACTGCCGCCACAAGGGGCCTGCAGTGGCGTCACCCAAGGGGCCTCACAGCTGCTCTTATAACTACAACATTACAACTCGACACTCTTTGTAATTCGTCATGTATCTCATTGGAATTGAAATGTCTTTTGGTTGCTTTAATGATAAAGCATGGTCTCAAGAATCGGCTGGTTGGGCCGGATTGCCTGTCATGAAGGTGGCGGTGCCATAAAGGACCGCACCTTTCATTCTCATTTTGGTGGCTGCCATATCTCACACATGATTACTGCTGATAGTGGATGCATTCCAAGTAGCGGTAATGACCAGTCCAGGATGATATGGCACGCAAACGCGACAGAACTGCAGTGCTTGACAATGACGTTAAATTTCAAAAAAAAAATTAAAAAAATTATAACATGACTCCGTTGGGAGATCATGTCGGTAGCACGTCAGTATCAGTTCCGGCCTTGCCGCTTGATGGATGGACGGAGGTGAGCGAAGCCGCGAAACCAGTAACTAAGCTAACCATTTATTAAGCTAATCTAGAAAATCCTAAGTACTCTAGAAAATCCTAACTCGGTAAAGCGCCCCTTCCTCCTGGGGCGGGGCGCCTTGCCCTCAGTCAGGGGCTGGCGTGTGGACCTGGACAATGGTCTTCCACCTCTGCTTGTTCTGCAATCATCTGCATAGCGGCAAACAAGAGCTAGAGACAGGAAATAAATAATTAAATTATATTAAGTTATAACATATCGCCTTGAAGGAGGGCTGCCTTGCCACCAACGACGTCGTCCACCCCTTCACTTTGGAGGAATTGGACGGCGCCCTTGCTCGCCTGCGGTACGACGCGGCGGTCGGTGCCGACCACCTTTCTGCTGAGCTGCTGAAGACCCCTGATCTGGCGGTTAGGGATCTTCTGCTGGCGTTCTGCAACCGTGTCCTGCTCTCTGACGAGCCTCCGCCTGCTGAGTGGCAGACGGCCATCCGCGTCATGCTGTACAAGAAGGGCTCTGCTGCTGACCCCGGCAACTACCGGGGTGTCTGCCTCCAGAGCGCCGCGCTGAAGGTCTTCATGCGCATGATGCTGCACAGGCTCCGCGCCGCGCTGGACCCACACCTGGGTGAGTCTCAGATGGGTTTCCGTAGTGGTCGTAACACTGTCATGGCTGTGTTTGTCGCGCGCCGGTTGATGGAGGAGGTGCGTCGACTTCCCCCTGACAGTTTGCCGCTGGTCTTCATTTTTGTTGACTATATCAAGGCCTTTGACACGGTTCTCTGGGAGGCTCTTTGGGCCATCCTAGCTCTGGATCGAGTGCCACCTGCGTTTATTGCTGCCATTCGCCGACTGTATGAGGGCTCACAGGCAGTAGTGCGGACTGCGGAGGGCACCACTCCACCATTCCCCCTTCACCACGGGGTGTGGCAAGGTTGTGTCCTGTCCCCATACCTGTTCATTATTGTCGTGGATCACGTCATGCGCCGGGCACGTGCGCGCTTTACTGCTCTTAAGGGGTTCGAGCCAGGCTTGGACATCCTTAACGTGAAAGAGCACGGCGGGGTTAGACCTGGTTACCGCCTTGCCGACCTGATTTATGCGGATGATACCACCCTCATCGAGAGCCCCGAGCACATTCAGACCTGGCTGGACTGCCTGGGCCTGGAGGCGCGGGCGGTGGGGTTGGAGATTAGTGTCAAGACTGAGGCGATGGTGATAGGGGCCTCCAGTAAACCACCGCTGCCGCGCCTGCTCGACGGGACGGAGGTCCCGTTCCGCGACCGCTTCAAGCTGTTGGGGAGCTGGCTTCCTGACACCGACGACGATGTGGACACCCGCATCGCCCTCGCCTGGGCCAAGCTCCGTTCGCTCACACCTTACTGGCGCTCGAAGGGCCTGGACGGGCACCGCAAACGCATGCTCTTCAAGGTCCTCGTCCTCACGGTGCTCACGTATGGCGCCGAGGCGTGGACCCTCCCACCCAAACTGGCAGCTCGGCTCGACGGCACAGTTTACAGGATGCTCCGGCAGGTCCTTAACGTAGGTTTTTCCGAGCGTCCGTCATCAGAGTCTTTGTATCATGGCATGCCCCGTGTTTCGGACGAGATTAGGCAGCGTAGGATAGCATTTGTAGGACACCTTGCCCGCACTAGCCAGGTCGACACCACCCTTGGTCTGGCCGGCCCCCAGCGGCTTCCGGCCAGCCAGGGCGGCATATTCTGACCTGGCCTGGCCCCGCGGACATCCCCAAAAGGGTAGGGAAACCTGTCACCAACTACGTTCAGATGTTGCTGGACGACCTAGTGGTCCCAGCCCAGTTTGAGCACCGCATACACTCTCTCTCCCGTCTTTGGACTGTCATGCAGGACAAGACGCGGTGGAAGAAGATTGTCAAGGCGCACACGCCCGACCCTGTGGGCAAGCCACCTCCCCCCAAGCGGAGGAGGCGTTTTGATGAGTAGTGTAGTTAGGATTTTCTAGATAGCCTAGCGTTAGTATAGTTCGATTACGCGGCTTCCTCCACCCCATCCATCATGGAATATGTGCTACATGACCTCCCCACGGAGGCATGTTATAATTTAATTTAATTTAATATCTCCGTTGGGAGTACATGTAGCACATATCCCTGAGAAGGGGCATATGCCTTTTAATACATTCTGGGCTACTTCCTGCTGGCATGGGTAGGATGTAAACTACACCTGCTCTGAGTGCACAAAGTGCACCTGCACCACTATTATGTATTGCAGCGCCTAAGGTGCGGACATACTGATAGGGTGGAAGATCATCATGGCTAAACAATGGCTAGGCCATGGCTTCTCAGCATGAAGAGAGTAGCTCTCTTCTGCATAGGCAGAGCGTGGCTAAATTCTTTATGCATCATCCATGGGGAGTCCCATTATAGGCAGAGCTTGGCTAAATCATCCATGGGGGGTCCCCGCCATTATAGGCGCACCGGCCTACGCGCACGTGCTGTGCCACGTGCTAGGCTAAGCCTGACTAACATATATACACTACTCGGTTATACATTCCCTAGACTCAGGCTGCATGGGGTTGCTGGGGTGGCGGGGGGCGCCTGCCAGCCTGGCTTGTGGTCGACGTGGATGACCGCCCCCTTCCAGTATACCGGTTTTCCCCTTGCACTCTGCCGGAGCTGGAGGTAGGTCGGCCATTGCTCACGTCGCCGCTGTTGTTGTGCCAGGGTCAGTCGTCGTCCAGCATGTCGGTAGGAAGTCCTATAGAGAGCTTCTTGCGGCATTTAAGACTGAAACAACAGCTTATCCGCCATGTACTTAAAGGTGAGGAGCACGAGGCGCCAGCCTTTCCCCGCGCGCGGGGAAGGCGGACATGCAGCCGACATCCGCAGCTCACCAGTGAGTTGCATGGGGGCAAGAATGTCGCGCTTAAACGCTATGGCAAGAGTCTCCGAGTTCTCACCTGCCGGCTGGTCGAAGTGCTTGACGATATGACATTGTGGCTGCGCTGGGTGAGGTCGGCCTCCTTGCGGAGGTCGAGCGTTTCAGTGTTGCTTGAGCTGACAGTGCCGCGATGGTGGATCGAGGCGGTGGAGGTGGTGTGGTGCTAGGTCCGCCCACGGCCCAGGTCTGGGTGGGAGGAGCATCGCTGGCCAAGGCTGGGCGGCCGTGTCCTTCACCGCCTGGGCGGTGAGGCCGGGCTGGCCTGCGGTGTTTTGCAGGCACTGAGCAATGGCAATGGCGTTGTCCTTGAGGCGCTGGTCAATGTCGAGGAGCTGGGCTTTGATGTCGGCGGTGGAGGTGGAGGCGGCAGTGGAGGTGGAGGCGAGGAGGGTGGATCGAGGTGGAGGTGATGGTGGTGGAAAGGTGAGGGAGCTCAGTAGCTAGCGTGCCTCCCATTGCTGCCACATCTGCAGCGAGGGGAGTCACGTGCTCATGGAGGGCTTCCGTAAGGATGGAGCGGTCTGTCTGTGCGGAAATGGATGGAGCCCAGATCTCGCCGTCAGAGCGCATGACAAGGGAGCAGAGAATGAGGTGCTGGAGTCGGGGCCGGGCGGCCGGCTGGGGTACGTACTGCGTCACATAATAGGTGAGGGGACACCATGTGCCGTCTGGGAAGATGAGGTGGTCGATGCTGTGGAGATGGAGGGCCAGCTCATAAAGCGACTCAGGCGTTACTAGTCCCCGTAGAAGAGGCAATGCAGGGCAGTGCGCGGGGACATGTTGGCTGATCTCGATATTACCGGCTTCGCCCCCTTCTAAAGAAGGTTCCAGCCGTGTTCAGCCCGTCTCACGTGTCGAGACTGAACAAGTCTCGAGTGGACAGGTGTGTAGTACTCCTACACACTGACACAGATCTCGAATGATTTATCTAGAACAAAATCCGAATGGCTTGCATCACTCCCCGGAAAGGAGAACTTTTGCGGTTGGACTGTAGGTGTCAGCTGGCGATGCCTTAGGATCAGGAGACGTACGTCCTATAGTCAGCAAAAGTGGGTGCGAGATCGAGGTCCCCAGTTCGATTCCGGCTTGGATTCATTTGCAGATCGCGTTTTCCGCGGACCGGCACTGAACGCAAATGGTTTTCACCTTTGCGGCGTGCCAAATCAGAATGTTGGTCATGTTGTTGTTGTTGTTGTTGTTGTTGTTGTTGTTGTTGTTGTTGTTGTTGTTGTTGTTGTTGTTGTTGTTGTTGTTGTTGTTGTTGTTGTTGTTGTTGTTGTTGTTGTTGTTGTTGTTGTTGTTGTTGTTGTTGTTGTTGTTGTTGTTGTTGTTGTTGTTGTTGTTGTTGTTGTTGTTGTTGTTGTTGTTGTTGTTGTTGTTGTTGTTGTTGTTGTTGTTGTTGTTGTTGTTGTTGTTGTTGTTGTTGTTGTTGTTGTTGTTGTTGTTGTTGTTGTTGTTGTTGTTGTTGTTGTTGTTGTTGTTGTTGTTGTTGTTGTTGTTGTTGTTGTTGTTGTTGTTGTTGTTGTTGTTGTTGTTGTTGTTGTTGTTGTTGTTGTTGTTGTTGTTGTTGTTGTTGTTGTTGTTGTTGTTGTTGTTGTTGTTGTTGTTGTTGTTGTTGTTGTTGTTGTTGTCAACTGTTGTTGTTGTTGTTGTTGTTGTTGTCAACTGTTGTTGTTGTTGTTGTTGTTGTTGTTGTTGTTGTTGTTGTTGTTGTTGTTGTTGTTGTTGTTGTTGTTGTTGTTGTTGTTGTTGTTGTTGTTGTTGTTGTTGTTGTTGTTGTTGTTGTTGTTGTTGTTGTTGTTGTTGTTGTTGTTGTTGTTGTTGTTGTTGTTGTTGTTGTTGTTGTTGTTGTTGTTGTTGTTGTTGTTGTTGTTGTTGTTGTTGTTGTTGTTGTTGTTGTTGTTGTTGTTGTTGTTGTTGTTGTTGTTGTTGTTGTTGTTGTTGTTGTTGTTGTTGTTGTTGTTGTTGTTGTTGTTGTTGTTGTTGTTGTTGTTGTTGTTGTTGTTGTTGTTGTTGTTGTTGTTGTTGTTGTTGTTGTTGTTGTTGTTGTTGTTGTTGTTGTTGTTGTTGTTGTTGTTGTTGTTGTTGTTGTTGTTGTTGTTGTTGTTGTTGTTGTTGTTGTTGTTGTTGTTGTTGTTGTTGTTGTTGTTGTTGTTGTTGTTGTTGTTGTTGTTGTTGTTGTTGTTGTTGTTGTTGTTGTTGTTGTTGTTGTTGTTGTTGTTGTTGTTGTTGTTGTTGTTGTTGTTGTTGTTGTTGTTGTTGTTGTTGTTGTTGTTGTTGTTGTTGTTGTTGTTGTTGTTGTTGTTGTTGTTGTTGTTGTTGTTGTTGTTGTTGTTGTTGTTGTTGTTGTTGTTGTTGTTGTTGTTGTTGTTGTTGTTGTTGTTGTTGTTGTTGTTGTTGTTGTTGTTGTTGTTGTTGTTGTTGTTGTTGTTGTTGTTGTTGTTGTTGTTGTTGTTGTTGTTGTTGTTGTTGTTGTTGTTGTTGTTGTTGTTGTTGTTGTTGTTGTTGTTGTTGTTGTTGTTGTTGTTGTTGTTGTTGTTGTTGTTGTGTGTGTATGTGTATGTATGTGTGTGTGTTCCCTATAAACCTTTCTTGTTACCCTCTGTCTCCCTCCATGCAGGTCTTCCTAGAGATAGCCACGCGGCTCCCGCGGCCTTCGCGTCTTTCCTCTCAGACAACTACCCTTTGCGGAGTGCCTGATCAGAATATACGCTTGGCTGATTTCGATAGTACCGGCTACGCCCCCTTCTAATATAGAAGGATCCAGCCGTGTTCAGCCCGTCTCACGTTTCGAGACTGAACAAGTCTCGAGTGGACACGTGTGTAGTACTCCTACACACAGATCTCGAGTGATTTATCTCGTACCAAATCCGAAAGGCTTGCATCACTCCCCGGAAAGGAGAACTTTTGCGGATGACTGTAGGTGTAAGTTGGCGATGCCATGGTAACCGGAGACGTCCGTCCTATAGTCAGCGAAAGTTGGTGCGAGAGGTCCCCAGTTCGATTCCGGTCGGATTCATTTGCAGATCGCGTTTTTCCGCGTTTTCCGCGGCCCGGCACTGAACGCAAATGGTTTTCACCTTTGCGGAGTGCCTGATCAGAAGAAACTACCCTAGTCCTTCAACGGCGTTGGATCGCCATGTGTCCAGGCATAGCTGTCTCACTTAATGAACGTTTATAGTAGTAGATGCGCCTTGAAATGACGCATCAGTTGCAAGAGATCTGACGGAATTGGGGGCTCAGATGCAGAAGCATTGAGCTCTGAGCCATGTCCACTCGTGGCTCGTGACTCTCAGGGATATGTGTTACAATTTCTCCCAACAGAGATATGCTCTTAATTAAGTAATTAATAGGTGTGGTTTCCAGAATAGTGCCCTTTAGGTATGTCCTGGAACAACATAATCAATCGTAGTTAGCAGAAATTTGGCGCCAAGAATGCTATACACTTCTGGACAGAGGCAGAGTACTGAAATGCCGAGATAATGGTCTAGTGTAAAGTAACACCCAATTCCCTTCATCAGTGTGCTCCTGCGCACTTCCCAGCATAGACCCTCCACAAGGACGGCGCTAAATTGTTCCATCATGCAAAAAAGGCAAGACGCAGTTCCCTGAACACGGGCACTGCAATAATGGCACCACATGTGAATCATAATAACATGCTGGCTACGAGCCAGCTAAGCAGAACGAATGTTATCAAAACTGGTGCATATACAACAAAACCTGCTGTCTACACAGGACGCCGAAAATATAATACAATGCTCCTTTAAAGAACCAACCTACATGATAAATGTTTCCCACCTAACACCCCTGGCAAAATGGAGCCCTCTTAGAACGGCCTGGTAGGGGGTTCCTCCAGGGACCGCCGCCCCTGCCGTGCCCTGGGCCCTGTCGGAGAAGGTGGTGGCGGATGCTTGCTGCGATTGCGCCGCATCTCAATAAACGCGTGCAGGCGCCGCTTCTCACTCGCAGGCATGAGCCCGTAGACTGCATCATGCAGTAAGGAGAGGCAGAACACCCAGCCGATGTCGGGTGCTGCATCCCCTGCCTTCACCTTCTTGCCCACTGCGGGCGAGTCTGGCAGATCCAAACTCTCCCAGCGGAGCGCCTGCTGCGAGGGGTCCGCACCGTCCCCACACTCGTCACTCGAGCTGGCGCCATCGATCGCGAGCGCCGTGGCACTCGCCGGCGGGTGCGTCAGGGGTGACCCGCCGGGGGCGGATGGCAACGGTGCGATGATCTGGTGCGCAGCCAACCCCTCGAGCGCCGCGTGCAACTTCTCGCCCGAGACCTCGCACACATTCAGGTACACCCAGGACAGCAGCTCTAACAGCTGCAGCTCGCCAAACTGGAGACCGATGCACGCCGCGTGCTTGAGGATGTCGCGTGCAAAAGGCTCAAGGCGGTCCAGACGGCTGACTAGGATCGCGCGCATGTTGTTGCTGCGGGGGTAGGTGCAAGGTGAACGGGTTAGCATAGGTTGATGGAACCGACAGACATGTCAGACGAGGTTGGAAATGAGATTTCAGGCACAGGAAACGGTGGGGCAGCCATCATGCTTGTTAGCCGTATAATTAATGAGGATACATGATCATGGCCAAAGAAACAGAGGCATGGCGATTACTATCTCTTTATGGCATGGCCAGGCATTCGATGAGAAGTACACTGCCACGAGCAGGAAACAAACCCCTGGGGGTGGGGAGGGCATGTGGCAATGAGGCCGGGCCTGCCGCTCTGCTCACCTGAGCTTGATTGACGAGAAGTCGATCGTGAGTGCCTGCGCGCCGGCGTCCATGAGCATGCACTTGCTCTTGCGTATGCACAGCAGCAGCTCCTTGACAAAGAGCGGGTTACCGCCCGTCTTGGAATGCACAAACGCGAGCAGCTCCTCGGGTAGGCGCGCCAGGTTGAGCACCTGCATCGCAAACAGGCCCGTCTCCACGCGCGTGAAGCAGCGCAGCCGCAGCACCTTGGTGTTCGGCGCGCCCATGAGCGCGTGCAGCAGCGCCACCATGCCCTTGTGATCCGTCGCGGCTACCGATTTGGCGGGTGTGCCCGACGACGCTAACGCAGCCGGGGGGGACGAATTCCCCTCCGCAGGGATCGGCGCAGCCGACGCGGGCGTTGTGGTGTGCGACATGACGAGCATAACGGGCATGACCTTGCAGAGCGATGCCAGCAGGGTGACCAGCTGGCGGTTGAACGCAGAGTCCATGTAGAGGCTGTCGTCCACCAGCGCGACACAGGGCGTGCGCCGCGCAACGGCCGACACGATGCCCTTCATCAGGTTGAGCAGCCGCCGCGCGTTGGACGAGAGGCTAGCGCAGTCCGCGTCGCGCGCGAGCGGGGACTTGCGCCCCTTGGACGGCGCGGGGGAGGGCGGCATCAGCGTGCCGGACGATTCGCCGTTGCGGCTCGTGCGGCGAGGGGTGGGCTGGAAGCAGGCGTCCTCAGACAGCTCGCCAAACACGCCCGACGTGTTCACGACGGCCCCTACGTGGTTCTCCCCATCCACCAGGTCGGGGAACATGATGGCCAGCAAGGGGACGTCGCGCGCGGTGACGGGGTCCAGCAGCGCCTCCAGCTTACGCTCGAGCCGCGCGCGCGTGATGGCAATGTTGGGCCCAGGCGTCGTGTCCATCATGACGGGGATGTCCAGCAGCTGGCTGAGCAGCTGCGTGTAGAAGTGGTACGGGTTGGCCTCTTCTAGCGTGTGGCCGGTGGCCATGAGCACTTTGATGGACATGTTGCGCGCCAGCAGGTGCAGCTTGCGCAGCATCTCGGTCTTGCCCACGCCGGCCTCCCCGTCGATGATGATCACGCTCCCGCGCCGCAGGTGACGCATGGAGGACAGGCATGCCATCAGCTCGCTGATTTCCAGGCTGCATGCAGCCGAGGAAAAAGCAACGACGTTTGTTTGCAGGCATTTGTCCAAAACCGGGCACAAGGAAAGTGTATTAGATTGCTAAAGAAACCTTGCGCGCCCAGCAGATTGATTGATTGGACACCATGGCCAAAACAGACACACCCGTGCAGATGTAAGCAGATGCTCAGGTGCGAGGCAGGGGGGCAGCATGAGGATGAGTTGGGATGATTCCGATAAGGACCCACAATGCTCGTGGGAAGACTTAGCGAGGGCTCAGAGAAGAAGGGGGATCAAGCAGAGGAAACTAGGGCCGGGGTTGAGTAGATAAAAGTAGGACAGATGAAAGTTGGCCAAACACACATCCCACGAGTGGCACGCAAGGGGATGAATCAAAAGAACTCAACAGCCGGGCTTAACATCTAGTACGAGGGCGAGCACTGAGCAAATATGGGCCCCGTGAACATCGCAAACATTCCTTGCCCCTGCCTGCCCAGTGTCCAAATCCACCCATGCATCGCCCCGCCTGCACCCTGTCCACACACCTGCGTCCCACGAGCCCCAGGTCCGGGATGGTCGCGTCGTGGCCCATGTAGGAGACGCGCCGGTAGCCCGACTGCATGCGGTGGGGTAGCTCGCACACCGGCACATACACGTCCACGCTCTCCTCCTTGCCCTTGAACTTCATCTTGCCCAGCGGCTTGTACTGCACATGGCCCCACGTGTAGCGGTGGATGGAGTCGTCCACCAGGATGCCGTCCTGCGGCGCCTTGCACGCCAGCCGCGCACTTAGGTTGACCGAGCGGCCCACCACCGCCATCTCGCACCGCGCCGCGCTGCCCACGTTGCCGCAGAGCGCCTGGCACAGGAAGAAGGGGGGCATTCGGCACAACAGCATTACCGAGGGATAGCCAGGCACGCGGCACGGCCATGGCATCATATCGAGGAGAAATGTAAATAACCAGGAATCCAAATGAGGGCAAGTGGGAAAAAAGAGCTGCCCAGCAGATGTGGGCAGGCAGACAACAAGCACAGTTAGCTTGGGAAAGGAGTTGACAGTGTCGAAATATTGCTGTGCCCATCTACTAAACAAGAAAGCAATCGCAGGATGGGTAACCTATGAAGCTTATCTCCACCATACCCTATACCTAAGCTCTCAAAGTTCCACCAAGGTTACTGCCAGGCAGCTACCTGCTCCGCCTGCTTGCCTGGCTTCCCATTCGATAGTTGAACTCACCTTCCCGGCAGCCACCCCCAGCCGGACCAGCACGCCGAGCTGCTTCAGCAGGTCGCGCATCTCCAGCGCACACAGCACCGCACGGTACTCGTCCTCTTGGCTGGAAGCACCGAGGGTTGTCGGCAAGCATGAGCAAGCAAGAGGCAGCACAGATGGGGCAGAGCAGCGCTCAGCGGATGTGCCTATACAAGAGCATTAATTAATCAATACATTAACAAACACAATTAATCAAGGGGGGGGGGCAGGGGGGCGCGACCACACCACATTACCAAGGACCCCTTGAAAAAAACTGCCTATGAGTGTGAACAAAAAAGACCATCGGCACACCCCGGCACAGCCCTGATGCCAGGGATCATGATATACGAGGCAAAAACACAGGATGGTTACCGCGACTGTGTCCTCGTCAAAACAGGCACGCTATTCCCTGGAAAACAGACCCCCCCCACCCCCCAACCCCCTGGACCCCATCGGCAAGCTGATCCGCAGCCATCCGAAATACAACCCTTGCCGTCCTACCTGCTGTCCACGAGGCCGAACACGGCGATGTACGTCCACCCCTTGTCGTCACGCACAAACTGGCGGCACGTGCCCTTGTAGCGCGCGACCGAGTTGCTGAGCGCTGCGTAGGCCGCGTTGAGCCGCCGAAGGTCGCTCTCCTTCATGCGCCCGCCGATGTAGTGTGCACCGTCGATCCACTCGCTGTCAATGTCGCCCCGGTCTCGCAGCTTGTTGTTGCCCGCCAGCATGCCCGGCGCCCCGCCCACGTGCATGCCCTCTCGCTCGCTGGCACGATCCACCGCGCTGCACTCCATGCCTAGCCGCGCAGCCACGCCCTCGCTGGCCATCATCCTGCCATCGTGCTGGCCACTCTGGCTGGGACTGTAGAGTGGGGCGACCCTGCTGGTGGGCACCATGCCTGGCTCCATGCTGGTGGATACATCCAAGGAGAGGCGCTGGATGCGCCGCTGGGGCAGCGGGCGGTCGAAACTGGACCGGCGCCGCACGCTGCCCTCGTCCCCACTGGATGATGAGTAGCTTCCGTTGAGGTTGCCCTTGGAGGCAACCACGTCGCCACCACGCTGCCCCTCGTTCGCCTCGGCGAGCGAGAGGCAGCAAAAGATGGTGATGACCTGGCGCATCTCGGGCCGCATGGGCGACCCAAAGGAGAGCGCGCGCAGCACGTACGAGGGGATGTAGGGCATGAGGAACTCGGCACGCAGGTAGGACGGCAGTGGTGCGCGCTCGACCTTGGCATTGTTCTTGTCCGCGCTCTCATTCAGCTGCTTGTAGCCCTCGGGCATGCACGTGGGGGACAGCACGCTGAACAGGCGCTTGCTGAAGTGGCTTGTCAACGGGATGCCGGCACCCACAGGGGCATGCCCGTTGCTCATGTGCGCAGAGATGGCCGAGGGAGCCTGGAGGGGGGGGGAGCAGGAGGCCACCACGGCGACGTTCCCGTTGGCAAAACCAGCAGGGGGTGCCGACAGATCCAGCTTCCCATTCTGACGGCTAAGGACGGTTGGCCCCATGGGTGGGGACGTCCCTGGTGACGTGGGTCCTTTGCTATCCGCCTGGAGCACAGAGGGCAGCGAGGACACGACGCCCTTGGGGAGCAGGAACCCAGGCGCGAGCCGCGCCACCTCCCCCTCCCTTGGCCGCGCTCCATCGCCATCCGGCGCAGGCAGGTTGGAGGCCGAGGAGATGCGCTCAATCGCGCCCACGGGAGAATTTAGGTACTTGGTCCCGTTGGGCGAGGTTGCCTTGGGCGACGTGGGTGACGGCAGCAGCGGGGTGTGACCTGGCCCCGTCCCATCCACCGCCTCCATGTGCGGCATGATCTCGCTCATGAACGCGTCCACCTCAGCGCGCCGGTTGGAAAAACTGGTCGCCGCATCTGCCTTGGCAGCCAGCATCCGCAACGACGACACGTGGTGGTCCACGCACAGGTAGAAGCTCTTCTTGCGCCAGTCGTGCATCGCGCCCACACCCGCTACGCCACCAGAAACCTCCTCGACTGCCACCCGCACGTCTTTCTTCGGGCTGCCAGCGCGAGTGCTCCCAATGGCACCGCTCGCCCGTGGGGACATGCTGGGGTGTGCCACTGCCGGCTTGCTATCTGTGCCCTCCACGCTCAGGGGCCCGATGCCGTTCAGAAAGCGGCCGCAATCCTCGTCGCTGTCCGAATCGCTGGAACTGGCGCTGGTGTCGATGGTCACCCGGAGGCCGCCAAAGCAGGGTGAGATAGCACCTCCAAGATTGCTACTGCTACCAATGCCTCCAAGATTGTTGCCGCTGCCACCGCCTCCAACACTGCTACTGCTGCCGTTAAACGTGCTGGCAGTCACCGCCAGTGCAGTCGTGGTGCTACCTGCCGCAGATTTGGCCGGGGTAGTCGAGGCGCTACCTGCCGCCACACTTGCCAGACCTACGGCGTGTGTCTCCTTTCCGCATGGTGCCGCCACAAATGCTGGTGTTCTCGAGAACCGTGACATGGCCGCACTTGCCCCGCTGCTATTGGTGCTGCACCTCCTATACTTCGCAAAGGTGTCCGGCCCCATTCCCGTGGTTTTAGGGGCCCCCTCCTCCACCGCAGTGGGCAGCCTGGCCACGGTGCCGCTGTCTAGAATCTCCTCGAATGACCAGCGCGACTCGCGCAGCATGAACGCGACCACGCCCGAAACAACCACCTGGCCCGCGGTCGCCAGCTCCACCGCGCGACTGGCGTCCGCCACCACCGCGCCGCAGAAGCTGAAGTCAGAGACCAGCACGCGGCCGCTCGCGCTGTTCAAGTCACCAGAGGCAACCCCTGCCGACCCTGGCCTCGCCTCGCCATCCCCCGCAATATCACTCTCGCTGTTCTCGCGCCGCAACACGGCCTGAATGGCACTGGCCCCGCTGCTGCTGCTGAAGCTGCGCCAGCGGGGCCGGCTGCCAACATTAGCACCTGCCGACCCGACAACGGCTGCCGAGGCACGCGGGGACTTGCGTGGGCTACCGAGCCAATCACCCACCCGGCCATCCTCATGCACCCTCGGCACAGCGAACAGCTGCCCGCCTTGGCGTGTAATGGACCCGATTGAGGTCTGTTTCCTGCAGCCACCCGCGCCGACTTCCCCACACATCATCCCACTATTGCTGCTGTTACAAGTGGCTAACCGTATGGGCACATCCTCACCTCCCCCCTCGTCCTCCTGTGCGGTGCGCGTGGACAAGTGCACGCAGGAGACCACGCCAAGCGCCACGCCCACGTGCACGCGCAGGCCGAACGTGTTGCGGCTGCGCTGCTCCTCGAGCACGCAGGCCAGCCGGCACGCGCAGTGGCACACGTGGCGCGCAAGCTCCTCCTCAGCTTCATGGTGCTTGAGCGGGAACACGCAGATGAGCGCGTCGCCAGCGATCTTGGTCACCTGGCCCTCCCACTCGACCACGACGCTGATCATCGCCCCAAGCACATAGTTGAGCACCTCGGAAAAGACCTCTACGCCCACATCGCCGTAGGCATACAGCAGCTCGCCCAGCATGCTGAAGCCGGACACGTCGGCGATCACCACGCCCGCAAACATGCACGAGCAGTAAGGGAAGGACCGCAGAACCGCGCCCTCCTCGCCCTCCTTGTCCTTGTCTTTGTCATGCGGAGGGGACACACCGCCCGCCACACCCGCACGCAGCGCATCTGCCGTGCTGCTGCTCGGTTTTGTCGGCACGAACATATCGTCCAGGACAATCGAGGGGACGTATGGCAGCAGGTCCTTCACGTCGATGCGCGTCTGGTACCACCCCATGGTGCCGCCCAGGCCGCCATCCCCACCGGACTCGCTGGAGTTGGGCACCTGCCGGCAGTCATCCCCGTGCATCCCATCATCGCTAAGCTCGTCATCGGCCTCACCACCCGCCTCGCTGGCCATGGGCGTCATGCCCAGAAACTCCCCGGAACCACGCGTGGACCCGAGGCGCAGGCTCCCGCTGTCCACGGAACTCGCCTCGCTGTCGTTCCCGAACGAATCGGTGCCCACCTGCCGCTGCATGCCTAGGCGGGAACGCAGCATCGGCGGCGGGTTGCTCACGACCTTGTCCTTGTCTTGGCCCCCGCTGTACTCCACCACGGCCGTGGCGCCGCCACGCATGTAAGGGACACCTGGGACGGCCGAGAAGGCACCTGCACGGCTTGGGCTGGTGGGGCTTTTGGCTTCGGCTGTGTAGGTGGGGCTGGGGTCCAGCTCTCCTGTGGCGGACACAGTCGTCGCGTCCGTGTCCCATCTCCGTGAAGGCAAGGACTTGCACGCGCCCCATACCCCCTGGGGCATGACGAGGGGTGTGTGTGTGGCCAAAGAAGGGCTGCTGCCGATATTGCAAAGACCATTCTCAGAAGCTGACTCCTTCTTCTGCTCTGAAAGGTAGTTTGAAGTCCTGTAGCCACCAGGCGCTAGTGAAGACGCATAATTCTCATGGGAATCTTTCTGGTTAAGAGCCCAGCAGCTTGCAAGCTTTTTACCCAATGCTACCTCTGTCGCGATCTGCTCGGCTTGATAAATGCCTTCGTCAGCAATTTCTGGAAGCACGTCGACATTGAATTCCGAGTAGGCTTTGGAAGCACCTGGCAAAGCAGTGAATAATTTTAACTGCGGTGATGACGCGGTCCTGAGGCTTCCCCAAATCGCCGGGCCGGGAGTAAACTCTTCCACGGCAGCAGGATTTCTTACACCTGATGAGGCTGAACCTTGAAACGGCGGGACAGGGCCAAGGCCTTGTTGTATGAGTCCGTCAGGGGCCATCATCTTCGTTGACAACGCAGCCGCCACCCCTGCCCTCTAACAGAAATATATAAGTCAACAGCAGCAAATTGTCGTCCCAGTTTTTTCTCCTACAACGTAACGCATGAGGCCCTTGCCTAGGCGACTGAGTGCCCCGCCGCCTGAGTTTGTTTATTGACGTCTGCATCAAGGTCATACTATCGCATCAGCCTATTTCGAAACATACAACTACTATGTACTTCGACAGCCAACCTGCCGACTGCATATTGCCCTCGTCAGCTAGACATTGCCATATTTTCCGAGCCAAGGAGCAGGGAAAGGCGGAAGGGACATCACAACAGACTTCATGGAAGCATTTCCGGACAAAGCCATGCGCCGAAATCACAAACGGGGAAAGCGTCGACGGTTATGGCTGTTAACTCTGCGTCAGGTTTTCTGGAGAAAGTCGCTGTCATCTCTGATAAACATCGTTTTCCACGCCGAGGAGCTATAATACATCAGCAGCAAGGACGATAGGCGCTAGCATTCCTAGCACGGGGCAGTGTGCTGGTATACAGCACTGAGCACTCGCACTGCGTCGAATAATGAAGTAGATCTGTCGCGGCAGCGTGCCATCACTGCCATGCCGCGCTGCGATCTGCGGTTGCGTTGACTAATAATGACGACAAATTTTCCGGTTACGCCCAGTATATAATGCAAGTGTGCTTGGGATCAAGCTGGATTCACCAATGAGGTTACTTCCAAGCTATTCGCCGATCCAAACCGGAAAACCGTATGCGGACGGCTTTACAACGTACGTAACGTACAATATGCTGAAGATGTGCGAGGTCGACATGTGGACATAGTGCGCCGTGCGGGAACCCAAACGTTTGTGCCGCCAACTGACAGAGGGCACGGACACCAACCAATCAACCACCACCGTATATTCCTACTGTAGGGCTGCAGAGAGCTGCAGAGCGTGGGCTCAAGAGTCAAGGGTGAGCACCCGCAGGATGAACGTAAGAAGCATTGGTTGCAACTGGATTTGGTTGCAGAGGGTTAATTGTCAGCCACACGAGCAGGCCATGTCAGCGCCCAAACAGCGTTATGTTCAGCAGGCTTGCAGACCCATCGGCAACGAAGAACGGTCAGGAATCAGGACAGTCAGGTTGGCCATTGCCAACTGCCAAGTGCCAACAGTTGTTGTTGTTGCTGTTGTTGTGTCCCACGCCGCCCAGGGGCAGCAGAGAATCTATAGTGGCCGAGGGCCGGATATATTTAGTATCGGTGGTACTATCGGGGCACTGGGACATGGACGGTTGCATCACATGGACGGTTGCAAGCGGAACCACCCACACACATGGACGGTTGCAAGTGCCAACAGTTGTTGTCCCGTTGTTGTTGTTGTTGTTGTTGTTGTTGTTGTGTCCCACGCCGCCCAAGGGCAGCAGAGAATCTATAGTGGCCGACAGTACACCCCCACACACACGTTTAAGATTGGGGTCCGACCAATCCAGGGCTCAAGATCTTGCAGAATCTTACTGCTGTGATTCGATTCTACTAACTTGCACAGTTCGATCAGTAAGCGAGGCAAACAACACAGGGTGTGGGACCCAGGGCCCAATAACGACAAGCCCAGCCCGCTCCAGTTTTTTCATGATCTACTGGGCCGTAATCAGGTATTCACCAGTATGCCTCATGGCGACATTACTCAGGTCCAATGGCTTCCCTAGTCTAATAACGCGCCCTATTAGTCTTTCACCTGTCACCGCCACACGTGTGTGTGCCCACCTTCATTAGGATTCGCTGATACTCATTTCCCCTCTCACCTCTTTGGTCCATAATTGGCTAATAAAATATACCCATTTCCCCGAAATCAGTAAGCGAGGCGTGCGATCCCCAAAACACGTAAGATAGCCCAGGATGAGTCGGTCGTGGTTGAGCTTATCAAGTAACGTGCGTGTTTGCAACTTGCCCGTTGAAACTCTACGGCGGAGCCAATTTTCGGAAGAACCTCACCCTTCTGCTTGCAAATTTGGGACAAATTCGGTGGATCATGGATGGATGGATGGATGGATGGATGGATGGATGGATGGATGGATGGATGGATGGATGGATGGATGGATGGATGGATGGATGGATGGATGGATGGATGGATGGATGGATGGATGGATGGATGGATGGATGGATGGATGGATGGATGGATGGATGGATGGATGGATGGATGGATGGATGGATGGATGGATGGATGGATGGATGGATGGATGGATGGATGGATGGATGGATGGATGGATGGATGGATGGATGGATGGATGGATGGATGGATGGATGGATGGATGGATGGATGGATGGATGGATGGATGGATGGATGGATGGATGGATGGATGGATGGATGGATGGATGGATGGATGGATGGATGGATGGATGGATGGATGGATGGATGGATGGATGGATGGATGGATGGATGGATGGATGGATGGATGGATGGATGGATGGATGGATGGATGGATGGATGGATGGATGGATGGATGGATGGATGGATGGATGGATGGATGGATGGATGGATGGATGGATGGATGGATGGATGGATGGATGGATGGATGGATGGATGGATGGATGGATGGATGGATGGATGGATGGATGGATGGATGGATGGATGGATGGATGGATGGATGGATGGATGGATGGATGGATGGATGGATGGATGGATGGATGGATGGATGGATGGATGGATGGATGGATGGATGGATGGATGGATGGATGGATGGATGGATGGATGGATGGATGGATGGATGGATGGATGGATGGATGGATGGATGGATGGATGGATGGATGGATGGATGGATGGATGGATGGATGGATGGATGGATGGATGGATGGATGGATGGATGGATGGATGGATGGATGGATGGATGGATGGATGGATGGATGGATGGATGGATGGATGGATGGATGGATGGATGGATGGATGGATGGATGGATGGATGGATGGATGGATGGATGGATGGATGGATGGATGGATGGATGGATGGATGGATGGATGGATGGATGGATGGATGGATGGATGGATGGATGGATGGATGGATGGATGGATGGATGGATGGATGGATGGATGGATGGATGGATGGATGGATGGATGGATGGATGGATGGATGGATGGATGGATGGATGGATGGATGGATGGATGGATGGATGGATGGATGGATGGATGGATGGATGGATGGATGGATGGATGGATGGATGGATGGATGGATGGATGGATGGATGGATGGATGGATGGATGGATGGATGGATGGATGGATGGATGGATGGATGGATGGATGGATGGATGGATGGATGGATGGATGGATGGATGGATGGATGGATGGATGGATGGATGGATGGATGGATGGATGGATGGATGGATGGATGGATGGATGGATGGATGGATGGATGGATGGATGGATGGATGGATGGATGGATGGATGGATGGATGGATGGATGGATGGATGGATGGATGGATGGATGGATGGATGGATGGATGGATGGATGGATGGATGGATGGATGGATGGATGGATGGATGGATGGATGGATGGATGGATGGATGGATGGATGGATGGATGGATGGATGGATGGATGGATGGATGGATGGATGGATGGATGGATGGATGGATGGATGGATGGATGGATGGATGGATGGATGGATGGATGGATGGATGGATGGATGGATGGATGGATGGATGGATGGATGGATGGATGGATGGATGGATGGATGGATGGATGGATGGATGGATGGATGGATGGATGGATGGATGGATGGATGGATGGATGGATGGATGGATGGATGGATGGATGGATGGATGGATGGATGGATGGATGGATGGATGGATGGATGGATGGATGGATGGATGGATGGATGGATGGATGGATGGATGGATGGATGGATGGATGGATGGATGGATGGATGGATGGATGGATGGATGGATGGATGGATGGATGGATGGATGGATGGATGGATGGATGGATGGATGGATGGATGGATGGATGGATGGATGGATGGATGGATGGATGGATGGATGGATGGATGGATGGATGGATGGATGGATGGATGGATGGATGGATGGATGGATGGATGGATGGATGGATGGATGGATGGATGGATGGATGGATGGATGGATGGATGGATGGATGGATGGATGGATATGGATGGATGGATGGATGGATGGATGGATGGATGGATGGATGGATGGATGGATGGATGGATGGATGGATGGATGGATGGATGGATGGATACATTTCTTGTTTTTGGTCCATTGGAGTTCCTTCCCACCAAGAGAAACATTTATTTTACATTTTTGTGTGCTAGGCTTTATACGGACAGCCTATACCACACCTTCAAACTCAGTGCACATCATTATCAAGTTGGTTATTGTAGCACCATGCTGGGGGCCCAGCATACTCGAACACAAGGTGTTGCCCCTCTTAGCAGCGTGGGTGGGTGGGTGGGAGCTGAAAAGAGGCCTCCCTACGTCCCCTACACCACTCTAAGTACTGACTATCATTCACATTGCGCCACGCAGGCCTGCCGGCTGGCGCAGGTACAAGGTGTACTGACTGCCAATCACAGTTGCGCCACGCCTGGCGGCTGGCGCAGGTAACAAGGTCTAGTGACAAACGTTAGAAGCTACCTAGGCCTGCACTCCGGAACCACACTCAGCCTAGGCACAAAAAGGGCCGGCCGGTGCAGTACCCTCGTGACAAGCGCTAGTCTTACGCTACCTACGGCAGGTCGGTCCCCTTTGAGCCCGTCCACGCGTCATATATAAAATGAGCGAAGCTCAGCAAATACATTTCTTGTTTTTGGTCCATTGGAGTTCCTTCCCACCAAGAGAAACATTTATTTTACATTTTTGTGTGCTAGGCTTTATACGGACAGCCTATACCACACCTTCAAACTCAGTGCACATCATTATCAAGTTGGTTATTGTAGCACCATGCTGGGGGCCCAGCATACTCGAACACAAGGTGTTGCCCCCACACCTCCTTCTTGGCCACCAAGGCTGTCGCCAACCTTGGTGCCGATTTTCTTTCCGCCCATGGCCCCCCCCTGCACGCTGCCACGGCTGTACTGCCGCCCCCGTGTGGCCGCTACGGTTTCCCGGCGGACGCAGGGCGGCACCCATGTCGTTCCCCCCGTTAGGGGGGCGGTTTCCAGCGGCTGCTCATTAGGCCTTACGCCCCCGGACCGTCTCTCACAAGCCCAGGACCCATCACCAGCCCCACCCCCGAGGCTGGGATTTCCCGGCATTGAAACCTTTGTGGCGATAGGCCCTCTACCCTACCAAGGCCTTGGCTTGGAAACTGCTTAGCCAAGGCCCTGACCAGGGCTTGTGTTGTTGTAGGAATTTTTTTATGGCATAGATATGCCCCCTGGCTGAACCGAACTCTTTATCGCTTTTCCTATAATGCATCATACAGGATAAAAACAAGGCGATAAAACAGCAAGAATTTCAGCCCCGCCAGGCGAACATTCTTTGCTGAAAAACTGGGCAATGATGAAGAGCGCGCTCCTCCCACCAAGATTCGCTCCAGCCCCGCATCCTCCCCGAAACTCCCGTCTGGCCACAGGCCGAAAGATCGGGTCCGCTGTCAGGCTCCTGGCAGTTATGGGCTACCCTGGCACCCCGCGCTAGCCATCTCCACGTTTAAGGCAGATTCGCCTCCACCTGTGATTCTTTCCACCGTAGCCGCTGGCCCTGGCCTGTATGGCTCCTTCCCTGACGTTGTCCGACTAAAATCGCAGCTTCCCCAGTGTCAGGAAGCCGCTTGCCGCACCCAGGGGTAGAGGGGAATCGTCAGTGGGCCCAGCGCCGGAAATCACACCATTTTACTCAAAACGTAGAGCCCCCCACCCAACAACCATTACCGTGGCCTGTAACGGTGGGTGGCGAACATAAAGAATTTTATTCCAGGCCTCTCCACGCCCGGAGAGGCCGATAGCATCGTCTTACATTCAGCGCAGCCGCCATAGCGGCCAGCCGACCTTGCCAGCAAATGCTGGGATCAAGTTGCGAAGCTGAAAAGAGGCCTCCCTACGTCCCCTACACCACTCTAAGTACTGACTATCATTCACATTGCGCCACGCAGGCCTGCCGGCTGGCGCAGGTACAAGGTGTACTGACTGCCAATCACAGTTGCGCCACGCCTGGCGGCTGGCGCAGGTAACAAGGTCTAGTGACGTACGTTAGAAGCTACCTAGGCCTGCACTCCGGAACCACACTCAGCCTAGGCACAAAAAGGGCCGGCCGGTGCAGTACCCTCGTGACAAGCGCTAGTCTTACGCTACCTACGGCAGGTCGGTCCCCTTTGAGCCCGTCCACGCGTCATATATAAAATGAGCGAAGCTCAGCAAATGGATGGATGGATGGATGGATGGATGGATGGATGGATGGATGGATGGATGGATGGATGGATGGATGGATGGATGGATGGATGGATGGATGGATGGATGGATGGATGGATGGATGGATGGATGGATGGATGGATGGATGGATGGATGGATGGATGGATGGATGGATGGATGGATGGATGGATGGATGGATGGATGGATGGATGGATGGATGGATGGATGGATGGATGGATGGATGGATGGATGGATGGATGGATGGATGGATGGATGGATGGATGGATGGATGGATGGATGGATGGATGGATGGATGGATGGATGGATGGATGGATGGATGGATGGATGGATGGATGGATGGATGGATGGATGGATGGATGGATGGATGGATGGATGGATGGATGGATGGATGGATGGATGGATGGATGGATGGATGGATGGATGGATGGATGGATGGATGGATGGATGGATGGATGGATGGATGGATGGATGGATGGATGGATGGATGGATGGATGGATGGATGGATGGATGGATGGATGGATGGATGGATGGATGGATGGATGGATGGATGGATGGATGGATGGATGGATTGACGGATTTTTCATCCCCTATTCCTATGTTTTCTCACGTGTACGGCCTTATAAGCTTCGCCAATTCTGGCGAACCTAACGGTTCTTCCGAAAATTGGCTCCGCCTGATCAAAAAAGCCGGGCTGGCTGGCGTCAAAGTCCTCTTCCCAGCGCGGCTCGGCAGGGCGACTGCACTTGGGCTCAGGCGACGCTGCTGGCGAGGCGAGCCTTCGGGGCGGGGCGACCGCTAGTGCTTCGGGCTAGTGGCGCCGTTGCCTTCAGGCGTGAGGGCGAAGCTGCAGCCGGAGCTGCAGACGTATTTTCACGGCTTAATAGCGCAGCCGCCAGGCTAGTGCGTTGCACGGAGGAGCGTTTGCTTGTCATAATATCATTGCGTGATAGCTGCGGGAAAAT
Organism: Mesostigma viride; assembly: GCA_009746045.1. Taxonomy (NCBI): domain Eukaryota; kingdom Viridiplantae; phylum Streptophyta; class Mesostigmatophyceae; order Mesostigmatales; family Mesostigmataceae; genus Mesostigma; species Mesostigma viride. The sequence continues at coordinate 1,196,210 of RPFO01000670.1, read as the reverse complement.
CATATGTCAGTGTATGCCTTTTCAGTTTAGAAAGACAAGGCGATTGTGATATTCACGGCCGAATTTGGTGCCCAAACGTGAAAGTTATGGGCTCCGCCGTCAGCCATGGCTACCTCGTGGCTCGTGGCTCATACAAAACAACTATAAATTACGAACCATGAACTATACGCAGCGGCACTGCGAGCCCGCGTGTGGGGAAGCGCCCCCGTGTGCAAACCCGCGGGAGGCACGCCAGACAACTTCCCTAATTAATTAATTAATTAGAAACATAACTCCGTTGGGAGTATCTGTGGCACATATCCCGGCCCTGAGAACGGGGGCATATGGCTTTTAATACATTCTGGGCTACTTCATGCAAGGATGGGAATGTAAGCTACCCTTGCTCTAGGTGCACCAAGGCACCTGCACCCTCATGATCTATCGCGCTATGCCCAGCTAAGGGGGGAGCATGTCATGTGGGGGAAGATCATCATAGCTATACAAGCTCGTGTGCAGACACGTGTGTAGTACTCCTACACACAGATCTCGAGTGATTTATCTAGTACCAAATCCGAAAGGCTTGCATCACTCCCCGGATAGGAGAACTTTTGCGGACGACTGTAGGTGTAAGTTGGCGATGCCATGGTAACCGGAGACGTCCGTCCTATAGTCAGCAAAATTGGTGCGAGAGGTCCCCAGTTCGATTCCGGTCGGATTCATTTCACTAGGAACTCAGATCTGAGATTTTTCTCAGTTTTTCTCAGTTTTCTCAGTTTTCTCAGGAAGGCTGCCTGAGATTTCCTGAGATTTCCTGAGATGTCCTGAGATTTCCTGAGATTTCCTGAGATCAACTGAGAAAAATCTCAGTTTTCTCAGGAAAACTGAGAAAATCACCTGAGAAAACTGAGAAAACTGAGAAAAAACTGAGATCAGCCTGTGAAAGTCGCCTGGCCTGAGATTTTTTTTTCTCAGGAACGAAATTTCTCAGGCGCCCGGTTTTTTCTCAGGTTGCTGCCTGAGAAAATCTGAGACTGAGAATATCTGGGAAACTTAAGGCCTGAGAAAAACTGAGAAACCTCATGCACACAGAGAAATCGCATTCATACCACGCAACCAGAAATCACTTTGATTACAAATTATAATAATTTCTTGTGCAGTTGGAGTACAGCTCTTCAAGTTTAATAAGAACATCAATTTCAGTCACTAGACGAGTTGCTACAATCTGCTTCAGCGTAGCTCACTTTTCCATACGCCCTTGCACTTCTCCTCGTTGGTGCAAGGTCGCCCCGGCTAGGTTCAGCCACATTCTTGTGCTGCCTACCCCCTCTCCCCCTCTGCCCACGATTCCCCCGCGTAGGTTCAGCCGCATACTCGCGGCCATCGCCACCACGGGCAGAATCAGCAGCATTTTCTGCTGCAGGCTGCCTCCTTCCTCTCCCCCTCCGTCCACGCTTCCCCGTGCAGGTTCAGACGCATTGTAGCTGCATGGGTCATCACTGTCGCTGCTAGGTGGAGCCACATCCTCTTGGCTACCATTATCACTGCCGCTGCAGATGGAGGAATCAGTTTCTGCTGCAGGCTGCTTACCCCTCCTCTTCCTTGGTGCAGGCATGCCATCCTCGCTGCCACACTAGGAACGGAGTGTTGACAAACTTTGACAATTGTTTGTCAAGAATTGTCAAATAGTTCTAGTGTGACCCGCTGGCTTCACACAGCCAAAAAAAAAAAAAATTAATCAATTTTTGGCGGTAGAGAGACCATGGAGGGACTGCCCGCTGCCCGCTGTAGACGCATACTGTAGTTCGTAGAAGCGTACTCCTTCGCTGCACTCCGGAGAGGAATCGTGACGGACTGACGGTCTCCTTCGCTGCCCTCCAGAGAGGAGGCCGCTAAAGCGGCCGCTCGCTTCGCTCGCTGGGAGCTTTGCGCGGATTGGTTGGCAGTTCTTCCGTGCGCTTGGCGCGGATTGGTGGTCAGTCAGTCCGCCCCTTCTGGATTGGCCGCGTACTCGGTGATGCCCTGAATAGTGTCGGATTACCTTACATTGCCAAATTAGTAATATAGATTCTTGACATATCAACTGACATGACCTTGACAAACCTTGACAGAACTTGACAAAAGCTTGACATGATAACATCAAAGGCTTGACAAACCTTGACAGAATGTTGAAAGGTTGACAAAACCTTGACAATCTTTGAAATATCAACATATCAACACGGAAAAAAATGTCAATACACTGACAAACCAAGGTGATGTGTCAAGAAATGTCAAGACGTTAACAAACGAAGGCCAAAAAAATTGTTAACATGACAAAATGTCCACAAATGTTAACATGACAAACGTCAACATGACAACCAAAGGCGTAGCAAACTGACAAATCAACACCACGCACAGGTAAACTTATTTCATTAAAATCAACAAGTTCAAAAGACCACCTAAACCAAGTCATCATCATCATCATCATCAAAATCAACATGGCTGCTACCTTGCTGCCTGAATTGCGGTTTTCTGCATTACATTAGCATGACAAACTGTACTGACAAAACACATGAAGGAGAAGTGCACTCAATCACAGTCCGAGGGTGGCGGGCAAGATGCACAGCCACAAGCATCTTACAAATGCAGTATAACATCCGCGTAGGGCTGTCCCAGCGATCATTGCTGAAATTAATGGACGACTTTCTAGAAATTTACCGCAGGAGACTGTCCAGTGCTACAGCGATGTGATGAGGGCTCAGAGCCTACAAAATCTGTGTCCGCAGGTGCCCTCCCCGCCATGCTGGGCTGGCCGATGTGTGCGCCATGGTTGTGTTAGGTAGATTGCCTGCATGCAAGGGAAACATGCGTTATCCAGCAAAGCAGCAAAGGGAACACACAACGATTTAAGTGAGATGAAACCCGACGCCTTGACGCGCCAACAACGTTGCATTACCTAAATCAGTTGTGTGTAATGAGACGGCGTGAGAGCACAGCAGTCGCGTGGCTGTTTGTGAGTGATGGCTTGATTTTTGGACCGAGAAAGTGAGATAGTGGACACAGAGAGAGAGAGAGAGAGAGAGAGAGAGAGAGAGAGAGAGAGAGAGAGAGAGAGAGAGAGAGAGAGAGAGAGAGAGAGAGAGAGAGAGAGAGAGAGAGAGAGAGAGAGAGAGAGAGAGAGAGAGAGAGAGAGAGGGCCTGGTATTCTCACCTAAACTGTCCCTATGTACCTCACAAGATGTAGGGAACTGCGAAACCACAGGAATACCTAGAGAAGAGCGCTTCCTGGCTCACGAAAAACTCGCCGATTGAGTGCTTGACGTTCACGTTTGATAATGCTGAACTGCGTTATCAAATCATCTGCGTTATCAAATCATCATCTGGCAGAGTCACGTCACTTGGTTGGTGCCGGGCCCGCTACAAAAAACGTAGCGGGCCCGGTGATGTCGCTATTACAGTTAAACGTTCTTATCACACGCAATGTGAAGGATATGGTTGCAATGCAGCAATGTGTGAATATGGTTGGAAACAGAGCTTTGTTAAAATCGGATAATGTTTACAGCGCTCACACACTTGAGGCTTGTACACGCGCTTGCCAAGTCAAGGCACAACACGTGAGGCGGGCTCGCAAGAGATGCCCATTTGGCACTGGCCTATTGTTTATATACTTGTGCACTGTGCTTGCTAGTCCTGAGCAGCCTAGGAGGCCTGCTCAGTAATAACACCCCCGGTACAGTATTCACTACCTGTACAGCGCCCAACTCCTATACAGTAGGTCTGCCATACAGGCACAGTGACTATAGAGCACAGTCCACAGTGACTATTGCATCTGCACCTAGAAGTCCAGGACTAAGCCTGCGGTACCAACAGACCACAGGTTAAGGTTCCTATTTCCTGCGTACGACGTATCAATCCAATACCGTCGTAGGTACAGCACCTAATTCCTGTCAGCCCAGGAATTACTGTCGACCCCATATGTCGTCGGCAAATATTCACGTCCGACTTAGAAGAACAGCCGGCTCGCGCTTGCGCGCGACCGGGAAGTCGGAACGCCATAACTTTCTTGATACTTGTCGGAATGAACTCGTTCCGGTGCCGCTGGAATCGCAGAGATATGCCGAATCAGGATCACGCCAATGCGCTTGGCGTTAACTCCAATCCTTTCTTTTCTTGAGCTGTAGCAGCTCACACAAGTCTACATACAAACACACACAATGGGTACTGGATATCCTCCCCAGACTACAAGTCACAACCCGCTGGGCATGACAGTTAACGCCAAGCGCATTGGCGTGATCCTGATTCGGCATATCTCTGCGATTCCAGCGGCACCGGAACGAGTTCATTCCGACAAGTATCAAGAAAGTTATGGCGTTCCGACTTCCCGGTCGCGCGCGAGCGCGAGCCGGCTGTTCTTCTAAGTCGGACGTGAATATTTGCCGACGACATACCTACCTCAGGCTCAGCACCGCCATGGCGGGCACGTTGGCGAGTAACCACTACAGCTACAGCTGGCATACTCTCTGTGGTAACCAAGCTTGCCCCATCGTGTCCATTAGGCTCTTTCACTAGAGCATGGGGCTGCCCCTCACTGCTGTCACTAGCAGCTTCATTACACACCCCTGGGGGCACCCTCCAGGGTTCAGGGATGTGTGCAGGCTCAAGTCAATGATCAGCAGCCTTGCCCTTGCCCTTGTCCTGGGATGGACCAGCCTTGTCCTTGCTGCCACCCTGAGCTGGCTTGCTCTGACCTTCCTGCCTCAGGTACGAGGGACACTCATTCCTGAAGTGACCCTTCCCCTGGCAGAAATAACATTCCACCTGACTGATGTCCCGTGAGGTCCCACTGCTGGGCCCAGCCTTGGGAGGACCACCCACCCTCTTGAAGTCAAACTGGGACTGTGGATGTCCCGACTTCGGCGGGGTCCCCCGTCCAGCCCTTCTGTCACGCCCCCTCCTGGACCTTCCTCGACCCCTTGAAGAGGTCTCAGGCCCTCTCGAGGGCGCTGGGCCCCCGTGGCCCGATCCCCTCATGGACTTAACCGTGGGTTCAGCGGCCTCCTCATCACCCTGACGAGGGCGCTTACCACCCACGTACTTGCCGCTGAAACACTCATACAACTGGTCCGTCATGGCTGCCCAGCCATGGACCTGTCGCATGTGGATGGTCACATTATCCATGGTGACCGGATCCAGCTGCAGCGACTTGAGAAAGTCGCCCATGGCCATCCGATCTGCGACGAAGAAGCCCTTGGCCATGGCGTCCTCCCTCAGCTTGACGAAGTCTTCAAAGGCGTGGACCACTAGCTGCCCCTTGATGGGCTTGTAGTCCAGGTATTCTTGCTTCAGGTGGGACCCATCTATGGTCCTCTTGTCACTCAGGAACGACCTGAGTCGCGTCATAAACGCCGTCCAGGTGTCCCCCGCCGCGTGTCGCTCCCGAACAAACTTGAACAGCCGCCTCGCCGACTGCCGTATGTAGGCACTAGACGCCAGGATGCGAAGCTTGTCACCGTTGTATATCTCCGTGTACAAGTTCATGTCCTCTAACATCCTTTCAGCATCCCGGGGCTGCCAATTGTCCTTGATGGACTGAAACTGGCCTAGCACCGCGTACCCCTCAGCAACGGTTGGTCGCTTAGGCGCCGCTTGATCTGCGGCTGGCGCGTGCTGCCCGCCCTGCGATCCTTGGCTCTGATTATCTGGCACCTCAGCCTGGTCTCCCAGCGCCTGGCCGCCCCCGCGTCCATCGCGTCCACCGCGTCCATCGCGTCCATCTCGTCCATCTAGCCCAGCGCCGCGCCGTCCGAAGCCCATAAAGCCCGCTTGTTGGTTGATAGCTCCATCCTCCATGATGGCCTCTGTTCAGATCTGCTACAGCCAGCCAAGTGGCCAAGCAGCAATTAAAGCAATATAAGCTACTGAACAAGAAAGGAAAGTGCCAAGTGTTACCACTCAGGCAAGACCACCACGGCTGGCCCCAGGCGCGTCCTGGTTCTCCTTGTCGCTGTCGTCGTCGCTGTCGCTCACCACAATCAGCTCTGGTACCCTGCTACCTGCTGCGCCGTCGTCGACCCGCTGTCGGCCCGCGATGACTGAATCGTCACCGTTGGTAAAGTAGACAGGTGACAACCCGTCGTTGGCACCTCGCGGATTGTACGTTGGCACCTCGTGGTCGCCGAGTGCCTCGTCGCCTAGCCCAGCGACACCCCCTGCTCCTACCTCAAGGTCACTCTCGTACCTAAGAGGTGCAAACTCCTCCCAACGCGTCACACGAACGCGAAGGGGCGGGGGCAGTTCCTGAAAAGGAACTCTTACTCGCTCTGGAAACCTGCCGACTCTTGTTGCGCGCGGTCCTCCGGCGATGGCTTCCGCTGTCGCCCCGACCTCTGCAAGCCGCCTGTGATGCTCCGCTCCGCGTCGTTCACGCCAACTGGACCCGCTGCAACACCCTCGCCGCCGATGCCGCCTGCGAAAGCACGTGGTACTCCCGCGCCCGCTACTGTCGGCACAAACTCGTGTCGCCCTGCGCCAGCTGCCTCCGCAACCTCGCCTCGCCTTGCTGCCAACTCCGTCCGCACTCGCTCTGCTACTGCAGTAATCACCGTCTGGATGCCGACCAACCCGTGAAGCTCCTGCTCAAGGTCGTCGATGCTCCGGTGCTCCGGAATGACGATGGTTTGTACGTGTCGCAGAATTCGCTCCCAGTCTTCGACCTGGTCGTCGACGAATTGCACGAAGCTGCGATTTACAGGCGGACGATCTGCAAGCAACAAAGATAGATCCCGAACGACACGGCGTAATTCAGGAGAAATCGAACCCCCAGCAGACTGCCGAAACCGGAAATCCTGCTGCCGTTGTTCCTCCTGCACCATTCACCACCGGACGAGCTCCTCTCGTCGTAAACGCTGCACACCGCAACCGGCAACGACCCTGGTGCCTCCTGTACATAAGGGATCTGTACATACCTTGAGTGCTAACAATGACAATAAAAGGTTTTCTCTCTTGTATGACATTGCCTCAAGGTTGCATACCATGTTTGGCCATGCAGCTCAGTCTTTGCAAGTTGCTAGACGGCTGGGAGGAAGTGAGTTGTACTCCATCTGCCAACAGGTTGCTCAAGCTTGCAAGTGCAGGCTAGTTGCTAGAAAGCCCAAGCAGTCTCATGCCAGGACTCCTATTTTGCAGCCAGGCCATGTGCAGGTAGATATTCAGAGAATCAGGGGTTTGAAGCTGCTGGTGGCAGTGGACAGATATACCAAGTACAAGACCCTAGAGATCCTGCCTGACATGGAGAAGCCTACATTGATTGCTGCTCTGAAGTTGACAAGGAGCAGGTACCCTGGGTTGGAGTTGTTGCAGTGTGACATTCAGTTTGAGTGCTGTGAGAACCTGCCAGAGTTTCCAGAGTTGCTGATTACACCCAGGGAGAGCCACGGCCAGCAAGGGGTGGTGGAGAGAGCCATCCAAGAGATCAAGACTGTGCTGCTGGTGGAGAGGATTCCAAGGACGTCATCTGCCATTGTGACATCTGCATGGCTACGTTCTGTGGAGGACAGGCTGAACCTGAGGACTCCCATGTTCTTTGGTGACATTGCCATCAATCCTCTTATGCTGCATACCAGGATGCTGCCAGCTGATGCTGAGCAGGCATGGAAGGAGAAGCTAGAGGCCAAGTTCCTCAAGCTGAGGCAGAAAGACAAGGGCTGGAGTGTCCTAGAACCTAACGTTGGACAACAGGTTGTTGTGTGGAAGGAACCAAGCTTTCCAGGGAAACGTGGCAGCTGGCATGATGGGGTGGTGACCCGAGTAGAAGCCGCTGGCCATAAGTGCTGGGTGGCCATTGATGGCTCCCAAGCAGTGCACCGTCTGTCCTGGTCAAAGATCCGTCCCCGGGGAGGTAATCAAGGAGACCTCTTCCAGGTGCCCGCTGGTGTACAAGGCGGGGGTGACGTGGAGCTTCCTGATCAGGGTGCTACAGCTGTATCGAGCCCTCAGGGTGACCCTGGCCCGGCCCCTGGGGTACCTTCACATACGGTGGTTGGGCAAGCAGGCGGACAGGCTGCACCTCCGGAACGGCCCGACACCAGGCCTAGGGGTGTGCGTCTATCAGATATTGTACAGGCTTTGCAAAGAGCCAAGAAGGAGCCTAAGGTGTCCAAGCTTGTCCAGTTGGATGAACCTGAGGTAGCTGCCATGGAGATAGATACCAATGCGCAGGTTTCTGTCATGGGACCTCAGCATACAGGAGAACTGCTGGTCGGAGAACCAAGTTGCCCCTGGGTGTCTGATTTCAGTGGTAGGACGCATCTAAGGGTGTTGGGAGAGGTTAATGCCCCTGTCATGGGTGTGGATGTGACCTTCCTTGTCCTAGAGGACTATGATGGCCCTGTGATTTTGGGTCAGAATTTTCTGGGCAATCCTGGAATTTCTATCAGAGCTACAGCTCTGAGAAGAGATGGCTGGGGGATGATTCCCCTAGAAAATTTCAGGACAACATTTCCAGTCAGGTGCAGGGCCAAGCCGGTCAAGGGTGTAAAATGGGATGAAGGGGAGGTGCCCCCAGCGGCCAGTTTGGTTATTCCAGCTGTGTTGCACCCCAGCAGTATTGGCATAACTCACAGGAGCCTTGCTGCACACTCTCCTTTGACATATGACCAGCTGGTCCAAGAGATGAGCTCGCCTACTTTGTTTGAGGCTTGGAAGCTCGCCTTCTCCAAGGCATTGGAGGAGTGGCTGCAGTTTGAGTGTGCTGCACCAACAGACAGACGTCCCCCAGCATCAAGGAAGCTTGCTTTGAGATTTGTGCTGAAGAGGAAGGTTGTGGATGAGGTATCAGTGCCCCATGTCAGGCCTGTCCTGAATGAGTATCACGGCACGGGGAGTCTGCCAGGAGAGGAGCTATACACGCCAGGGATGCTACACGACACATGGAGAATTTTGCTATGTCTCTACGTGGGGTTGCTGAACAGGGGAGCAGCTATGTCATCAGTGCTGCTGGACTTCAAGAGGGCATTTTTAAAATCTGATCCAGAAGTGGCCAGGAGGGTGTGGAAGCAGGATGAGCCTTACTGTGTTGAGGTGCCTGCCATCTGGAAGCTGGAGCTGCATCAACAATTCCTGGTTATTCTGAAGGGCCTGGAAGGACTCAGGTCGAGCCCAATCATCTGGAGGCTCACGCTGCAGGAAGCTCTGATCAGTGAGTGTGGCTTGAGAGTGTCTTCAGTTGATCCCTGTTTGCTGCTGGCCCAATGGGAGGGTCTGCCAGTGTATGCTAGTTTGCATGGAGATGATCTGCATTTGCTAGCCCCCACGACCTGGCTGAAGAAGTATATTCCTGTCATCAGTGGCAAGTTTTCACTGGGCAAGGAGCTGTGGCAGGAGCCCAACAAGCCTGTAGTGTTCTGTGGAATGCAGGCTACCCTGTTCAGGAGGGACGGGGAGTGGAGTATCAGGCTTCAGGCTGGAGGAGATTATAAACAGACCATTGTGAAGGCCTTGCCAGAGAAGATCACCCAGGCTGCAGGACCTGAGTTGAGAGGCATGTGGGCCTGGTTTGCCAGCATCTGTGGTCCGTCTTTGATGGTCCATAGCAGAATGCCTGATGAGGTGCTTGAGGATGAGAAGCCTCGAGTCATAGCCCGGTTGGTGGAGAGTACCCCTGATCTGATCTTGTCTGGGATTGACTTTGCCCAGCCTATCACCTTGGAGATCTTTGTTGACAGTTCCATGGATGCTCGCCAGGTTACCAAGGTCAGGGGGAGATCTGCTGCTCTGTTTGCTTTTTATCAGAGCAGGGCAAGTTTGTTCAGCTGGTACAGCAGACTGCAGAAGAGGGTCTGTATCAGTTCAGATGTGGCAGAATGCAGGGCCATATGTGAGGGGATCCAGTCCAGCCTGTACATAAAGGAGTTAATGCTGGAGCTGGCTTCAGTTACCCCTTGGACCTTGCAGATGGAGACGTTGTTGCTAACAGACAGCATGGGTATGGTCCAGTTTGTTCACAAGCAGCTGGCCAGGAGCCGGGACCTGGATTATTTGTTGCTAAAGGAGTTGGCCAGTTTGGTTGACTTGAAGCATATCCCTGGCGAGGAGAACCCTGCTGATGCATTGACAAAGCTGCCACACAAGGCCCCAGCCCAGTACAATGTACTGAGGAAGCTCATGAATGCTGACTGTCAAGTCGGTCTATCTGTCTAAAAGCTGAGAGCTGGGTGCTTAAGACTCTGGATATCAGGCTGGGAGCTTGATTGTACATAATCCTGAGCACACCTTGAGGGGTGAGACATGTCTCTGGTGTGGGAATGTCTGACATTGTCTCTGATGGAGAGATGTCTATCTGGGGTTTTCATCTCAGTCTGAGGTTTCCCCAGATCTGTGGTTTGTGGGCGGGGTTCGATTCCCTGGTGCCGTCTTAAGGCAGAGTTTCACGGACTGGCTGACCCATCCACCATGCTGGTGAGGTGGCGACAGGTCCCCTGATTTTCCACGGTTGGAACGAGTAGAGGAGCTTGTGTTTTGCATGTGCTTCGCGTAGATGTTGTGTCTGGTTCGATAAGGGGCAGCAGACCGGCGCCGACTCCCGTCTGGGGGTCAGCAATGTTTTCTGATGAGCTGTTGTGGGTGATCTGTGGGGTTTCGCCTAAGGTCCTGAAGGTTGTACATACTTCTCAAGTTCTTAACTGAACACCTATGGGCTGCCACAGTTGGCCAACCTCTTGTACATGGGTAACACAACGAGCCTCCCGTGAAGGGATAGGGACTCATTGTAATTTGTTTGTGCTCCTGAGCCAATATCTCGTCGTCTGTCCCAACTCAGTCCTCACAGGAGGACTGAGTTGACAACTTTCAACCGCGTGTAGCGACTAGGTGGGGGGTCCATCCCAAATGTTTTGATGTGGATCAGGGGTGTACTAGATGTCATTTTGTTGGCAAAAATACTGCATATGTGAAAACTTGACCCGGACACCTGAAAATTACGCGGACGTTGGGCACCCCTCGCGAATTTGCATTTTTCGGGATAAGAACGAGTGGAAAAAATTCAATCAAATCCTGGTGCATGAAGAAAAAATATAGGCATGTAAACAATATAGTTCTTGAAACGTGGCAAAAAACTGGGCTCGATTTGGCCACTGCAACTGCCTGAAACAATTAAAAAACTCTCAGTCCTCAGGAGAGGAATGGGGCTTTTGCTAACTTTGCTAGCATGTAAGTGCGGTCATACTACACCACCGTGGCCACCAACCACCCCAATCAACTCATTTCCCTTCAAGCATTACAGGACAACACACTTGCATCATCATACTTCAGGTATATCATACCTTATCATGTAGTGAGAGCCTATGCATGCATGTAGGGAATGGGCTTGGATACCTACCAACCAAGGGTTACATTATAAGTGTCAACCACCAATATAATGGGTAGGTTAAGCATATTTCCTTTGTTTCTAACAACAATAGATATGGCTATAACTGTTTTGCCTTGCCATGATGTGGCCAACATAGTTGCCGGCACATGATGGCAGTGGTTTGTCACCAAGACTTTTCACTCACCCGTAAAAGCTTGAATGCACCCTTGACGCAGCCCGTGGCCACACAATCATGCAGTATGAACGTAGCAAAAGAATAACTAACATCTATGAAGGTGTTTAAACCTGCACAGCTCCTAAAACCCTGCACAACTACACTGGGTTAAGGCAAATGCCTGATAACATCATCTGAAAAGGGGGTTTTAGAGAGGGGCAGGCAACGGTCAAGAAAGAGCATCAAGACTTGAACCTGACAACGCCTCGCAAGCTTAAACTCATGTACGAACATCAAGAAACGAAGAGGCAACGATTATCCGGCTTTACCTGGCACGGCTGGCGTTACCTTGGCCCAGGCGGTGCCCGCAAAAGTGGCACTTTGCGGCACATAGGCCATGACGTGACAGAATGGTCGAAATCATCAAATCTATACTGTCACTCAATTTATTCTAATACAATGCATGTTACAATGTAGAAAGAAACCTATCAGCCATTGAAATTGCGCCGGAAAGCAAGCGCAGTCATCAATTCCGTCGACCTGCCTTATCGCAGTTTTTTCCAGCAAGAACAGTGCCGACACCGGGTAAATCGCATCCCCGCGAGCTAAAAATTGATTTTTATCATCTTTAGGGCATATTAAATCTATTTCCTGAGTTTGGACAGATAACTCGTCCGCAAACGTAAACTGCATGCATGGGCGCGAGCCGCCATGGCTAGGTCGTGCATTTCCGGAACTCGCGTTTCACGTGGAAAAGTACCCTTACCACCTGTACTTTGACCGTACATTTAGCCGCTCATACAAAATCCAAAAAAATCCCAAAAATATGTCCAAGAAAGATCTTTTCACGTAGTATTTGAATAAATTTTGAGAGAATTTTTTTGTCAAACATTCTGACCGGGGCGAATTTTCTACGAAACCCAAAAACTCGGTCCTCTAGAGAGGACTGAGTTCAACTCAGTCCTCCGTAGAGGACCAGAGACAGACGACGAGATATGGGTGCTATGTACATATAATAAGGAATCCAAGCTGACTGTCATGCCCAGCGGGTTGTGACTTGTAGTCTGGGGAGGATATCCAGTACCCATTGTGTGTGTTTGTATGTAGACTTGTGTGAGCTGCTACAGCTCAAGAAAAGAAAGGATTGGAGTTAACGCCAAGCGCATTGGCGTGATCCTGATTCGGCATATCTCTGCGATTCCAGCGGCACCGGAACGAGTTCATTCCGACAAGTATCAAGAAAGTTATGGCGTTCCGACTTCCCGGTCGCGCGCGAGCGCGAGCCGGCTGTTCTTCTAAGTCGGACGTGAATATTTGCCGACGACATATGGGGTCGACAGTAATTCCTGGGCTGACAGGAATTAGGTGCTGTACCTACGACGGTATTGGATTGATACGTCGTACGCAGGAAATAGGAACCTTAACCTGTGGTCTGTTGGTACCGCAGGCTTAGTCCTGGACTTCTAGGTGCAGATGCAATAGTCACTGTGGACTGTGCTCTGTAGTCACTGTGCCTGTATGGCAGACCTACTGTATAGGAGTTGGGCGCTGTACAGGTAGTGAATACTGTACCGGGGGTGTTATTACTGAGCAGGCCTCCTAGGCTGCTCAGGACTAGCAAGCACAGTGCACAAGTATATAAACAATAGGCCAGTGCCAAATGGGCATCTCTTGCGAGCCCGCCTCACGTGTTGTGCCTTGACTTGGCAAGCTCGTGTGCAAGCCTCAAGTGTTGTGCGCTGTAAACATTATCCGATTTAACAAAGCTCCGTTTCCAACCATATTCACACATTGCTGCATTGCAACCATATCCTTCACATTGCGTGTGCGAAGAACGTTTAACTTACCCATGTACAAGAGGTTGGCCAACTGTGGCAGCCCATAGGTGTTCAGTTAAGAACTTGAGAAGTATGTACAACCTTCAGGACCTTAGGCGAAACCCCACAGATCACCCACAACAGCTCATCAGAAAACATTGCTGACCCCCAGACGGGAGTCGGCGCCGGTCTGCTGCCCCTTATCGAACCAGACACCACATCTACGCGAAGCACATGCCAAACACAAGCTCCTCTACTCGTTCCAACCGTGGAAAATCAGGGGACCTGTCGCCACCTCACCAGCATGGAGGATGGAGCTATCAACCAACAAGCGGGCTTTATGGGCTTCGGACGGCGCGGCGCTGGGCTAGATGGACGAGATGGACGCGATGGACGCGGTGGACGCGATGGACGCGGGGACGGCCAGGCGCTGGGAGACCAGGCTGAGGTGCCAGATAATCAGAGCCAAGGATCTCAGGGCGGGCAGCACGCGCCAGCCGCAGATCAAGCGGCGCCTAAGCGACCAACCGTTGCTGAGGGGTACGCGGTGCTAGGCCAGTTTCAGTCCATCAAGGACAATTGGCAGCCCCGGGATGCTGAAAGGATGTTAGAGGACATGAACTTGTACACGGAGATATACAACGGTGACAAGCTTCGCATCCTGGCGTCTAGTGCCTACATACGGCAGTCGGCGAGGCGGCTGTTCAAGTTTGTTCGGGAGCGACACGCGGCGGGGGACACCTGGGCGGCGTTTATGACGCGACTCAGGGTGTTCCTGAGTGACAAGAGGACCATAGATGGGTCCCACCTGAAGCAAGAATACCTGGACTACAAGCCCATCAAGGGACAACTAGTGGTCCACGCCTTTGAAGACTTCGTCAAGCTGAGGGAGGACGCCATGGCCAAGGGCTTCTTCGTCGCAGATCGGATGGCCATGGGCGACTTTCTCAAGTCGCTGCAACTGGATCCGGTCACCATGGATAATGTGACCATCCACATGCGACAGGTCCATGGCTGGGCAGCCATGACGGATCAGTTGTATGAGTGTTTCAGCGGCAAGTACGTGGGGGTAAGCGCCCTCGTCAGAATGATGAGGAGGCCACTGAACCCACGGTTAAGTCCATGAGGGGATCGGGCCACGGGGGCCCAGCGTCCTCGAGAGGGCCTGAGACCTCTTCAAGGGGTCGAGGAAGGTCCAGGAGGGGGCGTGACAGAAGGGCTGGACGGGGGACCCCGCCGAAGTCGGGACATCCACAGTCCCAGTTTGACTTCAAGAGGGTGGGTGGTCCTCCCAAGGCTGGGCCCAGCAGTGGGACCTCACGGGACATCAGTCAGGTGGAATGTTATTTCTGCCAGGGGAAGGGTCACTTCAGGAATGAGTGTCCCTCGTACCTGAGGCAGGAAGGTCAGAGCAAGCCAGCTCAGGGTGGCAGCAAGGACAAGGCTGGTCCATCCCAGGACAAGGGCAAGGGCAAGGCTGCTGATCATTGATATGAGCCTGCACACATCCCTGAACCCTGGAGGGTGCCCCCAGGGGTGTGTAATGAAGCTGCTAGTGACAGCAGTGAGGGGCAGCCCCATGCTCTAGTGAAAGAGCCTATTGGACACGATGGGGCAAGCTTGGTTACCACAGAGAGTATGCCAGCTGTAGCTGCAGTGGTTACTCGCCAACGTGCCCGCCATGGCGGTGCTGAGCCTGAGGTAGGACCTGGTGATGTGGACCCAGGTGGATCTCAGAAGCATTCTGACCGTGCAGGACTGGCACAGGATGGTCAGGATGAGGATAGGGCTGGAGACAGTCTGACAGGCACGACCCTGGTGCCTCCTGTACATAAGGGATCTGTACATACCTTGAGTGCTAATAATGACAATAAAAGGTTTTCTCTCTTGTATGACATTGCCTCAAGGTTGCATACCATGTTTGGCCATGCAGCTCAGTCTTTGCAAGTTGCTAGACGGCTGGGAGGAAGTGAGTTGTACTCCATCTGCCAACAGGTTGCTCAAGCTTGCAAGTGCAGGCTAGTTGCTAGAAAGCCCAAGCAGTCTCATGCCAGGACTCCTATTTTGCAGCCAGGCCATGTGCAGGTAGATATTCAGAGAATCAGGGGTTTGAAGCTGCTGGTGGCAGTGGACAGATATACCAAGTACAAGACCCTAGAGATCCTGCCTGACATGGAGAAGCCTACATTGATTGCTGCTCTGAAGTTGACAAGGAGCAGGTACCCTGGGTTGGAGTTGTTGCAGTGTGACATTCAGTTTGAGTGCTGTGAGAACCTGCCAGAGTTTCCAGAGTTGCTGATTACACCCAGGGAGAGCCACGGCCAGCAAGGGGTGGTGGAGAGAGCCATCCAAGAGATCAAGACTGTGCTGCTGGTGGAGAGGATTCCAAGGACGTCATCTGCCATTGTGACATCTGCATGGCTACGTTCTGTGGAGGACAGGCTGAACCTGAGGACTCCCATGTTCTTTGGTGACATTGCCATCAATCCTCTTATGCTGCATACCAGGATGCTGCCAGCTGATGCTGAGCAGGCATGGAAGGAGAAGCTAGAGGCCAAGTTCCTCAAGCTGAGGCAGAAAGACAAGGGCTGGAGTGTCCTAGAACCTAACGTTGGACAACAGGTTGTTGTGTGGAAGGAACCAAGCTTTCCAGGGAAACGTGGCAGCTGGCATGATGGGGTGGTGACCCGAGTAGAAGCCGCTGGCCATAAGTGCTGGGTGGCCATTGATGGCTCCCAAGCAGTGCACCGTCTGTCCTGGTCAAAGATCCGTCCCCGGGGAGGTAATCAAGGAGACCTCTTCCAGGTGCCCGCTGGTGTACAAGGCGGGGGTGACGTGGAGCTTCCTGATCAGGGTGCTACAGCTGTATCGAGCCCTCAGGGTGACCCTGGCCCGGCCCCTGGGGTACCTTCACATACGGTGGTTGGGCAAGCAGGCGGACAGGCTGCACCTCCGGAACGGCCCGACACCAGGCCTAGGGGTGTGCGTCTATCAGATATTGTACAGGCTTTGCAAAGAGCCAAGAAGGAGCCTAAGGTGTCCAAGCTTGTCCAGTTGGATGAACCTGAGGTAGCTGCCATGGAGATAGATACCAATGCACAGGTTTCTGTCATGGGACCTCAGCATACAGGAGAACTGCTGGTCGGAGAACCAAGTTGCCCCTGGGTGTCTGATTTCAGTGGTAGGACGCATCTAAGGGTGTTGGGAGAGGTTAATGCCCCTGTCATGGGTGTGGATGTGACCTTCCTTGTCCTAGAGGACTATGATGGCCCTGTGATTTTGGGTCAGAATTTTCTGGGCAATCCTGGGATTTCTATCAGAGCTACAGCTCTGAGAAGAGATGGCTGGGGGATGATTCCCCTAGAAAATTTCAGGACAACATTTCCAGTCAGGTGCAGGGCCAAGCCGGTCAAGGGTGTAAAATGGGATGAAGGGGAGGTGCCCCCAGCGGCCAGTTTGGTTATTCCAGCTGTGTTGCACCCCAGCAGTATTGGCATAACTCACAGGAGCCTTGCTGCACACTCTCCTTTGACATATGATCAGCTGGTCCAAGAGATGAGCTCGCCTACTTTGTTTGAGGCTTGGAAGCTCGCCTTCTCCAAGGCATTGGAGGAGTGGTTGCAGTTTGAGTGTGCTGCACCAACAGACAGACGTCCCCCAGCATCAAGGAAGCTTGCTTTGAGATTTGTGCTGAAGAGGAAGGTTGTGGATGAGGTATCAGTGCCCCATGTCAGGCCTGTCCTGAATGAGTATCACGGCACGGGGAGTCTGCCAGGAGAGGAGCTATACACGCCAGGGATGCTACACGACACATGGAGAATTTTGCTATGTCTCTACGTGGGGTTGCTGAACAGGGGAGCAGCTATGTCATCAGTGCTGCTGGACTTCAAGAGGGCATTTTTAAAATCTGATCCAGAAGTGGCCAGGAGGGTGTGGAAGCAGGATGAGCCTTACTGTGTTGAGGTGCCTGCCATCTGGAAGCTGGAGCTGCATCAACAATTCCTGGTTATTCTGAAGGGCCTGGAAGGACTCAGGTCGAGCCCAATCATCTGGAGACTCACGCTGCAGGAAGCTCTGATCAGTGAGTGTGGCTTGAGAGTGTCTTCAGTTGATCCCTGTTTGCTGCTGGCCCAATGGGAGGGTCTGCCAGTGTATGCTAGTTTGCATGGAGATGATCTGCATTTGCTAGCCCCCACGACCTGGCTGAAGAAGTATATTCCTGTCATCAGTGGCAAGTTTTCACTGGGCAAGGAGCTGTGGCAGGAGCCCAACAAGCCTGTAGTGTTCTGTGGAATGCAGGCTACCCTGTTCAGGAGGGACGGGGAGTGGAGTATCAGGCTTCAGGCTGGAGGAGATTATAAACAGACCATTGTGAAGGCCTTGCCAGAGAAGATCACCCAGGCTGCAGGACCTGAGTTGAGAGGCATGTGGGCCTGGTTTGCCAGCATCTGTGGTCCGTCTTTGATGGTCCATAGCAGAATGCCTGATGAAGTGCTTGAGGATGAGAAGCCTCGAGTCATAGCCCGGTTGGTGGAGAGTACCCCTGATCTGATTTTGTCTGGGATTGACTTTGCCCAGCCTATCACCTTGGAGATCTTTGTTGACAGTTCCATGGATGCTCGCCAGGTTACCAAGGTCAGGGGGAGATCTGCTGCTCTGTTTGCTTTTTATCAGAGCAGGGCAAGTTTGTTCAGCTGGTACAGCAGACTGCAGAAGAGGGTCTGTATCAGTTCAAATGTGGCAGAATGCAGGGCCATATGTGAGGGGATCCAGTCCAGCCTGTACATAAAGGAGTTAATGCTGGAGCTGGCTTCAGTTACCCCTTGGACCTTGCAGATGGAGACGTTGTTGCTAACAGACAGCATGGGTATGGTCCAGTTTGTTCACAAGCAGCTGGCCAGGAGCCGGGACCTGGATTATTTGTTGCTGAAGGAGTTGGCCAGTTTGGTTGACTTGAAGCATATCCCTGGCGAGGAGAACCCTGCTGATGCATTGACAAAGCTGCCACACAAGGCCCCAGCCCAGTACAATGTACTGAGGAAGCTCATGAATGCTGACTGTCAAGTCGGTCTATCTGTCTAAAAGCTGAGAGCTGGGTGCTTACAGTGTACAGCCATACGCAATACGCAACCATACGGGGCCCATGGGTATGGTGTATAATACGCCATACGGGGTATAATACGCAAATCATACGGGGACTCTTGAAAATGCTGTTTTTTGCATGGTTCAGGGGGTTCTTCAACATTCTGACCAATCAGGCATGTTTTTTTTGTGTTCTTGCAACACCACTTGCCTTTGTTTAACACATCATCACATAATATTGCCGTTGCCGTCGCTGCATGCCTACAAATACAAGCATTGTACATCTGTTGTTATTAATAATGTCTGTAAATAGCACACGGTCAGTCGGCCAACTTGCCAAAAGTAATAAGACATTGTGCCAGAAACAGACATCTTGCCTACTCGTGGTAGGCCACCATGCAATATTGATCTACATGAAGCAAGAATCCATACGGGCTGCCAACAATGTGGCTAGCGTGCAGGATACCATGCATGCCAGCAACCCGACCCAGCTTCCCTAAACCATTAACACATATGGTACGGTGGCTGGCTAGCAGCAGCCTGCATGGCTAAATAAGGCATTTATGTGCATCGCGAGTCACACCAAATACCCCGCAGCCTGCGACGTAATGCCTCCGGCGGCCTCTTGCACTCGCTCACTCTTGCCTCCTTCGCGTACGTAGCGCCCATGATATGGCGGGTGCTAGCCTTGCTCGGGTGGTAGAACCCGAGAATTCTGCATCCAAAAGTGTGCACGTCACTTAGCTTGTAGTTACCTGTCGGCTGCCCTTTCTTGTTGAGAGTCTGTTCTTTCACGATGTGTGTCCAGACAGTCTCGAATACGGCCTGCATCTCGTCGGCCCAGTCATCATCGTGTTCCATAGACCCACACCATCACCGTCGCTAGCCATGGTGCCTGGATGTCAATTGTGCTACGATTAAATGTTAGGTGCCAGATGCGCGCCCTTGTTGGCAGACAACATAACTTCGTCACCTAATTTCCTCGTCCTTCGTCTCCTAGACCCTAGTCCGACACGCAGCAATCTGCAGCAATGCACGTACAGTCGTACATGCACGGCCAGCTTGGCACCTGCATGTCGTTTATTTGTCGCGGAGTTCCAGGTCGCCTAGATACAGTCTAGTTCCGGCTCCACGTGCCGTCCAAAATGATGCCAGAAGCTACTTCGAACGCGGTTCATACGCAAAAAATACGCAAAAAATACGCAAAAAATACGCAATACGCAAAAAATACGCAAAAAATACGCAGTGCGTATTTTTTTCCCCATTTTCATACGGAAATCTTGCGTATGGCGTATAATACGCGCCATACGGCGTATTATACGCCGTATGGCTGTTCACTGGGTGCTTAAGTCTCTGGATATCAGGCTGGGAGCTTGATTGTACATAATCCTGATGAGCACACCTTGAGGGGTGAGACATGTCTCTGGTGTGGGAATGTCTGACATTGTCTCTGATGGAGAGATGTCTATCTGGGGTTTTCATCTCAGTCTGAGGTTTCCCCAGATCTGTGGTTTGTGGGCGGGGTTCGATTCCCTGGTGCCGTCTTAAGGCGGAGTTTCACGGACTGGCTGACCCATCCACCATGCTGGTGAGGTGGCGACAGGTCCCCTGATTTTCCACGGTTGGAACGAGTATGGGAGCTTGTGTTTTGCATGTGCTTCGCGTAGATGTTGTGTCTGGTTCGATAAGGGGCAGCAGACCGGCGCCGACTCCCGTCTGGGGGTCAGCAATGTTTTCTGATGAGCTGTTGTGGGTGATCTGTGGGGTTTCGCCTAAGGTCCTGAAGGTTGTACATACTTCTCAAGTTCTTAGCTGAACACCTATGGGCTGCCACAGTTGGCCAACCTCTTGTACATGGGTAACACAACGAGCCTCCCGTGAAGGGATAGGGACTCATTGTAATTTGTTTGTGCTCCTGAGCCAGTATGGGTGCTATGTACATATAATAAGGAATCCAAGCTGACTGTCATGCCCAGTGGGTTGTGACTTGTAGTCGGGGAGGATGTCCAGGAATCCAAGCTGACTGTCATGCCCAGTGGGTTGTGACTTGTAGTCGGGGAGGATGTCCAGTACCCATTGTGTGTGTTTGTATGTAGACTTGTGTGAGCTGCTACAGCTCAAGAAAAGAAAGGATTGGAGTTAACGCCAAGCGCATTGGCGTGATCCTGATTCGGCATATCTCTGCGATTCCAGCGGCACCGGAACGAGTTCATTCCGACAAGTATCAAGAAAGTTATGGCGTTCCGACTTCCCGGTCGCGCGCGAGCGCGAGCCGGCTGTTCTTCTAAGTCGGACGTGAATATTTGCCGACGACATATGGGGTCGACAGTAATTCCTGGGCTGACAGGAATTAGGTGCTGTACCTACGACGGTATTGGATTAATACGTCGTACGCAGGAAATAGGAACCTTAACCTGTGGTCTGTTGGTACCGCAGGCTTAGTCCTGGACTTCTAGGTGCAGATGCAATAATCACTGTGGTGACTGTACTCTGTGGTCACTGTGCCTGTATGGCAGACCTACTGTATAGGAACTGGGCGCTGTACAGGTAGTGAATACTGTACCGGGAGTGTTATTACTGAGCAGGCCTCCTAGGCTGCTCAGGACTAGCAAGCACAGTGCACAAGTATATAAACAATAGGCCAGTGCCAAATGGGCATCTCTTGCGAGCCCGCCTCACGTGTTGTGCCTTGACTTGGCAAGCTCGTGTGCAAGCCTCAAGTGTTGAGCGCTGTAAACATTATCCGATTTAACAAAGCTCCGTTTCCAACCATATTCACACATTGCTGCATTGCAACCATATCCTTCACATTGCGTGTGATAAGAACGTTAACTATGACAGTCAGCTTGGATTCCTTATTATATGTACATAGCACCCATACTGGCTCAGGAGCACAAACAAATTACAATGAGTCCCTATCCCTTCACGGGAGGCTCGTTGTGTTACCCATGTACAAGAGGTTGGCCAACTGGGGCAGCCCATAGGTGTTCAGCTAAGAACTTGAGAAGTATGTACAACCTTCAGGACCTTAGGCGAAACCCCACAGATCACCCACAACAGCTCATCAGAAAACATTGCTGACCCCCAGACGGGAGTCGGCGCCGGTCTGCTGCCCCTTATCGAACCAGAGACAACATCTACGCGAAGCACATGCAAAACACAAGCTCCCATACTCGTTCCAACCGTGGAAAATCAGGGGACCTGTCGCCACCTCACCAGCATGGTGGATGGGTCAGCCAGTCCGTGAAACTCCGCCTTAAGACGGCACCAGGGAATCGAACCCCGCCCACAAACCACAGATCTGGGGAAACCTCAGACTGAGATGAAAACCCCAGATAGACATCTCTCCATCAGAGACAATGTCAGACATTCCCACACCAGAGACATGTCTCACCCCTCAAGGTGTGCTCAGGATTATGTACAATCAAGCTCCCAGCCTGATATCCAGAGACTTAAGCACCCAGCTCTCAGCTTTTAGACAGATAGACCGACTTGACAGTCAGCATTCATGAGCTTCCTCAGTACATTGTACTGGGCTGGGGCCTTGTGTGGCAGCTTTGTCAATGCATCAGCAGGGTTCTCCTCGCCAGGGATATGCTTCAAGTCAACCAAACTGGCCAACTCCTTCAGCAACAAATAATCCAGGTCCCGGCTCCTGGCCAGCTGCTTGTGAACAAACTGGACCATACCCATGCTGTCTGTTAGCAACAACGTCTCCATCTGCAAGGTCCAAGGGGTAACTGAAGCCAGCTCCAGCATTAACTCCTTTATGTACAGGCTGGACTGGATCCCCTCGCATATGGCCCTGCATTCTGCCACATCTGAACTGATACAGACCCTCTTCTGCAGTCTGCTGTACCAGCTGAACAAACTTGCCCTGCTCTGATAAAAAGCAAACAGAGCAGCAGATCTCCCCCTGACCTTGGTAACCTGGCGAGCATCCATGGAACTGTCAACAAAGATCTCCAAGGTGATAGGCTGGGCAAAGTCAATCCCAGACAAAATCAGATCAGGGGTACTCTCCACCAACCGGGCTATGACTCGAGGCTTCTCATCCTCAAGCACCTCATCAGGCATTCTGCTATGGACCATCAAAGACGGACCACAGATGCTGGCAAACCAGGCCCACATGCCTCTCAACTCAGGTCCTGCAGCCTGGGTGATCTTCTCTGGCAAGGCCTTCACAATGGTCTGTTTATAATCTCCTCCAGCCTGAAGCCTGATACTCCACTCCCCGTCCCTCCTGAACAGGGTAGCCTGCATTCCACAGAACACTACAGGCTTGTTGGGCTCCTGCCACAGCTCCTTGCCCAGTGAAAACTTGCCACTGATGACAGGAATAAACTTCTTCAGCCAGGTCGTGGGGGCTAGCAAATGCAGATCATCTCCATGCAAACTAGCATACACTGGCAGACCCTCCCATTGGGCCAGCAGCAAACAGGGATCAACTGAAGACACTCTCAAGCCACACTCACTGATCAGAGCTTCCTGCAGCGTGAGTCTCCAGATGATTGGGCTCGACCTGAGTCCTTCCAGGCCCTTCAGAATAACCAGGAATTGTTGATGCAGCTCCAGCTTCCAGATGGCAGGCACCTCAACACAGTAAGGCTCATCCTGCTTCCACACCCTCCTGGCCACTTCTGGATCAGATTTTAAAAATGCCCTCTTGAAGTCCAGCAGCACTGATGACATAGCTGCTCCCCTGTTCAGCAACCCCACGTAGAGACATAGCAAAATTCTCCATGTGTCGTGTAGCATCCCTGGCGTGTATAGCTCCTCTCCTGGCAGACTCCCCGTGCCGTGATACTCATTCAGGACAGGCCTGACATGGGGCACTGATACCTCATCCACAACCTTCCTCTTCAGCACAAATCTCAAAGCAAGCTTCCTTGATGCTGGGGGACGTCTGTCTGTTGGTGCAGCACACTCAAACTGCAACCACTCCTCCAATGCCTTGGAGAAGGCGAGCTTCCAAGCCTCAAACAAAGTAGGCGAGCTCATCTCTTGGACCAGCTGGTCATATGTCAAAGGAGAGTGTGCAGCAAGGCTCCTGTGAGTTATGCCAATACTGCTGGGGTGCAACACAGCTGGAATCACCAAACTGGCCGCTGGGGGCACCTCCCCTTCATCCCATTTTACACCCTTGACCGGCTTGGCCCTGCACCTGACTGGAAATGTTGTCCTGAAATTTTCTAGGGGAATCATCCCCCAGCCATCTCTTCTCAGAGCTGTAGCTCTGATAGAAATCCCAGGATTGCCCAGAAAATTCTGACCCAAAATCACAGGGCCATCATAGTCCTCTAGGACAAGGAAGGTCACATCCACACCCATGACAGGGGCAGTAACCTCTCCCAACACCCTTAGATGCGTCCTACCACTGAAATCAGACACCCAGGGGCAACTTGGTTCTCCGACCAGCAGTTCTCCTGTATGCTGAGGTCCCATGACAGAAACCTGTGCATTGGTATCTATCTCCATGGCAGCTACCTCAGGTTCATCCAACTGGACAAGCTTGGACACCTTAGGCTCCTTCTTGGCTCTTTGCAAAGCCTGTACAATATCTGATAGACGCACACCCCTAGGCCTGGTGTCGGGCCGTTCCGGAGGTGCAGCCTGTCCGCCTGCTTGCCCAACCACCGTATGTGAAGGTACCCCAGGGGCCGGGCCAGGGTCACCCTGAGGGCTCGATACAGCTGTAGCACCCTGATCAGGAAGCTCCACGTCACCCCCGCCTTGTACACCAGCGGGCACCTGGAAGAGGTCTCCTTGATTACCTCCCCGGGGACGGATCTTTGACCAGGACAGACGGTGCACTGCTTGGGAGCCATCAATGGCCACCCAGCACTTATGGCCAGCGGCTTCTACTCGGGTCACCACCCCATCATGCCAGCTGCCACGTTTCCCTGGAAAGCTTGGTTCCTTCCACACAACAACCTGTTGTCCAACGTTAGGTTCTAGGACACTCCAGCCCTTGTCTTTCTGCCTCAGCTTGAGGAACTTGGCCTCTAGCTTCTCCTTCCATGCCTGCTCAGCATCAGCTGGCAGCATCCTGGTATGCAGCATAAGAGGATTGATGGCAATGTCACCAAAGAACATGGGAGTCCTCAGGTTCAGCCTGTCCTCCACAGAACGTAGCCATGCAGATGTCACAATGGCAGATGACGTCCTTGGAATCCTCTCCACCAGCAGCACAGTCTTGATCTCTTGGATGGCTCTCTCCACCACCCCTTGCTGGCCGTGGCTCTCCCTGGGTGTAATCAGCAACTCTGGAAACTCTGGCAGGTTCTCACAGCACTCAAACTGAATGTCACACTGCAACAACTCCAACCCAGGGTACCTGCTCCTTGTCAACTTCAGAGCAGCAATCAATGTAGGCTTCTCCATGTCAGGCAGGATCTCTAGGGTCTTGTACTTGGTATATCTGTCCACTGCCACCAGCAGCTTCAAACCCCTGATTCTCTGAATATCTACCTGCACATGGCCTGGCTGCAAAATAGGAGTCCTGGCATGAGACTGCTTGGGCTTTCTAGCAACTAGCCTGCACTTGCAAGCTTGAGCAACCTGTTGGCAGATGGAGTACAACTCACTTCCTCCCAGCCGTCTAGCAACTTGCAAAGACTGAGCTGCATGGCCAAACATGGTATGCAACCTTGAGGCAATGTCATACAAGAGAGAAAACCTTTTATTGTCATTATTAGCACTCAAGGTATGTACAGATCCCTTATGTACAGGAGGCACCAGGGTCGTGCCTGTCAGACTGTCTCCAGCCCTATCCTCATCCTGACCATCCTGTGCCAGTCCTGCACGGTCAGAATGCTTCTGAGATCCACCTGGGTCCACATCACCAGGTCCTACCTCAGGCTCAGCACCGCCATGGCGGGCACGTTGGCGAGTAACCACTGCAGCTACAGCTGGCATACTCTCTGTGGTAACCAAGCTTGCCCCATCGTGTCCAATAGGCTCTTTCACTAGAGCATGGGGCTGCCCCTCACTGCTGTCACTAGCAGCTTCATTACACACCCCTGGGGGCACCCTCCAGGGTTCAGGGATGTGTGCAGGCTCAAGTCAATGATCAGCAGCCTTGCCCTTGCCCTTGTCCTGGGATGGACCAGCCTTGTCCTTGCTGCCACCCTGAGCTGGCTTGCTCTGACCTTCCTGCCTCAGGTACGAGGGACACTCATTCCTGAAGTGACCCTTCCCCTGGCAGAAATAACATTCCACCTGACTGATGTCCCGTGAGGTCCCACTGCTGGGCCCAGCCTTGGGAGGACCACCCACCCTCTTGAAGTCAAACTGGGACTGTGGATGTCCCGACTTCGGCGGGGTCCCCCGTCCAGCCCTTCTGTCACGCCCCCTCCTGGACCTTCCTCGACCCCTTGAAGAGGTCTCAGGCCCTCTCGAGGGCGCTGGGCCCCCGTGGCCCGATCCCCTCATGGACTTAACCGTGGGTTCAGTGGCCTCCTCATCACCCTGACGAGGGCGCTTACCACCCACGTACTTGCCGCTGAAACACTCATACAACTGGTCCGTCATGGCTGCCCAGCCATGGACCTGTCGCATGTGGATGGTCACATTATCCATGGTGACCGGATCCAGCTGCAGCGACTTGAGAAAGTCGCCCATGGCCATCCGATCTGCGACGAAGAAGCCCTTGGCCATGGCGTCCTCCCTCAGCTTGACGAAGTCTTCAAAGGCGTGGACCACTAGCTGCCCCTTGATGGGCTTGTAGTCCAGGTATTCTTGCTTCAGGTGGGACCCATCTATGGTCCTCTTGTCACTCAGGAACGACCTGAGTCGCGTCATAAACGCCGTCCAGGTGTCCCCCGCCGCGTGTCGCTCCCGAACAAACTTGAACAGCCGCCTCGCCGACTGCCGTATGTAGGCACTAGACGCCAGGATGCGAAGCTTGTCACCGTTGTATATCTCCGTGTACAAGTTCATGTCCTCTAACATCCTCTCAGCATCCCGGGGCTGCCAATTGTCCTTGATGGACTGAAACTGGCCTAGCACCGCGTACCCCTCAGCAACGGTTGGTCGCTTAGGCGCCGCTTGATCTGCGGCTGGCGCGTGCTGCCCGCCCTGCGATCCTTGGCTCTGATTATCTGGCACCTCAGCCTGGTCTCCCAGCGCCTGGCCGTCCCCGCGTCCATCGCGTCCACCGCGTCCATCGCGTCCATCTCGTCCATCCAGCCCAGCGCCGCGCCGCGCGAAGCCCATAAAGCCCGCTTGTTGGTTGATAGCTCCATCCTCCATGATGGCCTCTGTTCAGATCTGCTACAGCCAGCCAAGTGGCCAAGCAGCAATTAAAGCAATATAAGCTACTGAACAAGAAAGGAAAGTGCCAAGTGTTACCACTCAGGCAAGACCACCACGGCTGGCCCCAGGCGCGTCCTGGTTCTCCTTGTCGCTGTCGTCGTCGCTGTCGCTCACCACAATCAGCTCTGGTACCCTGCTACCTGCTGCGCCGTCGTCGACCCGCTGTCGGCCCGCGATGACTGAATCGTCACCGTTGGTAAAGTAGACAGGTGACAACCCGTCGTTGGCACCCCGCGGATTGTATCTTGGCACCTCGTGGTCGCCAAGTGTCTCGTCGCCTAGCCCAGCGACACCCCCTGCTCCTCCTCAAGGTCACTATCGTACCCAAGAGGTGCAAACTCTTCCCAACGCGTCACACGAACGCGAAGGGGCGGGGGCAGTTCCTGAAAAGGAACTCTTACTCTCTCCGGAAACCTGCCGACTCTTGTCGCGCGCTGTCCTCCGGTGATGGCTTCCGCTGTCGCCCCGACCTCTGCAAGCCGCCTGTAGTGCTCCGCTCCGCGTCGTTCACGCCTAACTGGCCCCGCTGCAACACCCTCGTCGCCGATGCCGCCTGCGAAAGCACGTGGTACTCCCGCGCCCGCTACTGTCGGTACAAACTCGTGTCGCCCTGCGCCAGCTGCTTCCGCAACCTCGCCTCGCCTTGCCGCCAACTCCGTCCGCACTCGCTCTGCTACTGCAGTAATCACCGTCTGGATGCCGACCAACCCGTGAAGCTCCTGCTCAAGGTCGTCGATGCTCCGGTGCTCCGGAATGACGATGGTTTGTACGTGTCGCAGAATTCGCTCCCAATCTTCGACCTGGTCGTCGACGAATTGCACGAAGCTGCGATTACAGGCGGACGATCTGCAAGCAATAAAGATAGATCCCGAACGACACGACGTAATTCAGGAGAAATCGAACCCCCAGCAGACTGCCGAAACCGGAAATCCTGCTGCCGTTGTTCCTCCTGCACCATTCACCACCAGACGAGCTCCTCGTCGTCAACGCTGCACACCGCAACCGGCAACGACCCTCCTGGCCGTTCCGCTGAGACTGGTTGTAATTTGAGTTAAACGTTCTTATCACACGCAATGTGAAGGATATGGTTGCAATGCAGCAATGTGTGAATATGGTTGGAAACGGAGCTTTGTTAAAATCGGATAATGTTTACAGCGCTCACACACTTGAGGCTTGTACACGCGCTTGCCAAGTCAAGGCACAACACGTGAGGCGGGCTCGCAAGAGATGCCCATTTGGCACTGGCCTATTGTTTATATACTTGTGCACTGTGCTTGCTAGTCCTGAGCAGCCTAGGAGGCCTGCTCAGTAATAACACCCCCGGTACAGTATTCACTACCTGTACAGCGCCCAACTCCTATACAGTAGGTCTGCCATACAGGCACAGTGACCACAGAGCACAGTCCACAGTGACTATTGCATCTGCACCTAGAAGTCCAGGACTAAGCCTGCGGTACCAACAGACCACAGGTTAAGGTTCCTATTTCCTGCGTACGACGTATCAATCCAATACCGTCGTAGGTACAGCACCTAATTCCTGTCAGCCCAGGAATTACTGTCGACCCCATATGTCGTCGGCAAATATTCACGTCCGACTTAGAAGAACAGCCGGCTCGCGCTCGCGCGCGACCGGGATGTCGGAACGCCATAACTTTCTTGATACTTGTCGGAATGAACTCGTTCCGGTGCCGCTGGAATCGCAGAGATATGCCGAATCAGGATCACGCCAATGCGCTTGGCGTTAACTATTACACCACCCGACTTTACATCGAGTCACTGTGAATGATCAGGCGGAGCCAATTTTCGGAAGAACCGTTAGGTTCGCCAGAATTGGCGAAGCTTATAAGGCCGTACACGTGAGAAAACATAGGAATAGGGGATGAAAATCCGTCAATCCATCCATCCATACATACATACATACATCCATCCATCCATCCATCCATCCATCCACCGAATTCGTCCCGAATTTGCAAGCATAAGGGTGAGGTTCTTCCGAAAATTGGCTCCGCCGTAGAGTTTCAACGGGCAAGTTGCAAACACGCACGCTACTTGATATATATATGGCTGCCTACAGCACCGCGCATGGTGTCCAAGTAAAATTATGGCGCTGCCAAGGCTGCGTACCTGCCGTTATCGCCTTGGTCTTTGTCACGGTGGCGTTCTCCAATTCACGTGCAACGTCCACTTCCTGTGCCAGCTCTGGCGCGGCGCGTGCCCTTCGGGCTGAATTTCAAATTTCCGCGTGCAGTCCGTTGGAGAGGGGCGCTGCGTCCGGAGTCCGGACTTACGGAATTCGGAGGCTGCTGGTCGCACAAAAGATCGTTGTTGGCTGTTGAGTGATGTCCGACTGGCACGATGGAGAGGGCTCCATCACATTGGCGACCTCACCAGTGGCCCACATGTACCGACGAGACCTGCATCTCGAGCTTGTCGGCCCTCACGCTGCAGCTGTCGCCATGCGAGACGCCCTGAGACTCTCGGCATGATTTTTCCCGTGCAATATCACGCCCTCGATTCGCAGCAAGGCCCGTCTGCTCCAATATGGCCGACTGCGGGCTGTGCCGTAACAGGAAATGTCAGGGTGATGGCAGGCAGTGCCTACCCATCCCACCGCACGCACCGCGTCAAGCAATATTTCCACTTCCGCTGCTGCTGGGCACCGGGCTACTGCCTACATTTCTTCAATCGCTCCATCGCCTCCTCCATGGTGCCTCGCTCCCTGCGGCCCCTCCGCCACGCCGGATATCCATGGCAATCAAGCCTACCGGCTACCACCATACCGGCCACGAGCCTTTGCTGCACCAAACGAAGTGTGCGGCCCCGAATTAAGTGAAGTACACGGCAGGACTGGGAACCACCTGAAATTACATCGGGGTCTCCAGTGGACTTGGCGTCACATCTTGCTAACGTTGTCACTGTCGGCAGTTGTCAGTTGCTGTTGGTTGTTGCATGCTGAGGGTTGCAGATGTTCTAGGAACAGCTGGTCCAATGTTGCTATGCATGCAGTTACTCTTGCCATTACGTGTGTCCATGTGCCTCCAACCATCCCGCCACAATGCCGGCACCCTCCACCCCGCTAACTCCCACTCGCCCCACTCCCCTGCCTGTTCCATACCCGCTGTTACATTATAGGTTTCAGCTCGCAGTCACATGGAAATAATTAATGATTGTGTGCCGGTACTTAGCCATTTTGTGGTTCGAGGCGTTCGGGTTAATTCGGCGCATTGGGACTTAGCCGTTTTGAGGTTCGGCTGAATTTTGGCTTGTGTGATCCACAACGATTTAAGTTACGCTGTGTGCGTTATGCCTCGTGAGTTACGCCCTAGACTTTGGCTGTGCGGCACTGGTCCGGTACTGAGGTGCGGACTAGGATTCTGGGTACTGCCGGCTGGCGTGACAAGTGGCGAGATACTGGTGTGTGTCGATTGGTCGGTACTCGGCTGGTGTGTTGTAACGGAGATGTGTAACGGAGATGCGTTCCCAGGCTTGCGTCGGTGCCTAGCGCTGCAGGCTAGCCTAGCCGCCTGACAGACGATGATGATCCAAAAGCCAGCATTGTGTTGCGGCGGTCCAACGGTTGTTGCTGCTATGCTGGCAATGGCTATGGTTGCGCTGGTAAATTAAGCTGGGGGCTTGGCTCTGAGTTTGTAACCTGATTACCGTAAAATTATCATTTAATAAAATTCGAACTCGATTTTAACATGTACTAGGACGGGGTTAATTAATAAGGAAAAACGTAGCAATGTCGGATCAAGAACAAGAAGAGACGGATTCGAGAAAGCGTACTGGGTGGAAGGATTTAAGAAATGAGAAGAATTTGATAGAGCTGTGCAAAAACACGAGTCGGGACAGTTCCTCTTGATGCGGCAGTGACATTGGTAGAGGATTTCTGTGACAGGTTTGAGGCGTTTGTGGCGGATCATGCAGATAAAACCGAGGATCTGTATGGGCTATTCCGGGATGCCGGAATGTTTAGAGCCGACAACGCCATTCTAGTAAATTGCCTGCGCTCCTGCCGTGACGAGAAAATCGAGGGCGCTGCAATTGGAGGTAGGTTGCGTGCAGCACTTCTTGAATCGAAAGCATCTGCCAAGTCTCGTCATGTTGGCATTTATAATTGGGTGCCGAAGCGTCCCTACACACTCGACCTTCTCGCTTTGAGAAATGCGAGAAACGAGAGTGTAAAGGATGGCATTCCGGTGGTGGAACTGGCGGTGGTGGACCGTTATGTTCGCAATGCCAAGGACCTTAATTTCCAGAATGCCATGGCAGCTCTCAAGCGTGAGAAAGCCGAGGATGATCTCAATAAGGCGATTGAGGTTATCACGGGCATTGTCGAGGGTGAGGAGAGGGACATGGTGGCCCAACTGCGGGCCCAAGGTAAGCTCAATGAGCTGGGTCTGATTTCCCCTGCATTACCGCCTGTCGCTGTGAATTCCATTCCTTCTTCTGGTGGTGCCCAAGGTGGTGCTGCTAAAGCGCCGGATGGGGGCAAGGTGGCCGCCATTGCGGGCGGTGGTGGCTCTAGCGGCGCGGGGCCCAGCGGGCCTCGGGGCAATGGGGGCCCGATGCGTAGGGGCAATAAGGGCAGCTTCAGCCGAGCGCAGCGCATGCCTGGGAAGCGATGGCAGCAAGGTAGGCAGCAGCCATACCCGCAGCAGCAGCAGCATGCACAACAGCCAGCTGCGTCGCCGTATCAGCAGCAACAGCGCTCGCAGCAGCAGCAGCAGCAGCAGCAGCAGCAACAGCAGCAGCAGCGTGCACAGCCGGCGGTGCATGGGGCATGCTTTGTGTGTGGGAAGTCGGGACACATGGCAGCCAATTGCTATCACAGGCACAAGGACACTCTCCAGGCACGCAGCAACGCCAACTCGCAAGCACCAGCGGTGTGTCACAGGTGTGGGCAGCCAGGGCACTTTGCGAGGGACACTCACCTGTGCCCAGCGGCCCAGGGCGGTGGCCGTAGGTGACTAGGTGAGGTTGGCATGCGGGCTGGTGCAGGGGAGGCCAGCTCGACCCCCCAGGTGTACTCACCCTACCTGGGTGCTCAGGTGGCGGTGCTAGCAGGCACTAGGGAGAAGGGGGGCCACCTGGAGCATGGGACAGCTGCAGAAGGGGGAAGGGCAGTGTCTCAGGGGATGGGGAATGAGTGGGTTGGAGGCGCTGCAGGGGGGCACACCGCAGCGGGCGGGCCGCCGGTAGGTGGTACCTCACCAGACCCTAGTTCAGCACATGTGAATGGTGCGGCGTGCGGTGAGGCAGCCGGGTCGCTCAGTGTACTTAACATGGCCACACGGTTACACAAAGCACTAGGGCATGGGCATGCGGGTGAGGAGTGGGCAGCCATGCTAGGGTTCACAGACTTAGTGGATATGTGCAAGCAGGTGTGGTTAAGGTGTCGCAAATGTCAGGAGCGGGCACCTAAACCGCACAAGTTCCATGCACGTAGGCCAGAGTTTGAGCGAGGTGTGGTGCAGTGTGATGTATTCATGTATGACGACAGAGACTACGTGCTTGCAGTGGGCAGGTTCTCCAGGTACAAGGTCATGGTGCCACTTGAGCGCAAGCTGAAGGAGCACTTGTGTGATGCATTGCGTCTCCTCAGGTCCAAGTTTGGTGTGGCATCTGTGTTGGAGTGCGATCAGCAGTTTGAGTGCTGTGTGGGTGAGCCGGGTGTGGGGAAGATAGAACTTGCTGGGGTAGCTGACCACGAGCACCAGGGTCTTGTCGAGCGCCACATACAGACATCGAAGCAGGTGATGGCATGCATGGAGAAGATGAGAACAGGCTCGTATCGTGAGAGGCTGGTGATCTGCAATGAGATAGAGCAATGTCTCAACAACCGTGTAATGGTCAAGGTGTTGGGTGGGCAGGTGGCAGTCACGCCTAAGGGAGTGGAGATGGGCTTGTTGTCACCTGAGGCTGTGGAAGAGTACAGGGATTATTTGAGCGATCGTTACGTGCGCATGGTAAAGATGGACCTGCGACGTGGACAGGTTTATGTGCCGTGCGTGAACGCCAGGGTCTGGGCCTACGCGGAGGGCAGTCATGGAAAACGGGGCCTATGGAGAGGTCCCGGTGTGGTCAAGGAGATCGATCCTGATCACATGCTTGCTTCGGTAGCGCTAGAGGACAGTTGCTACGACAAGCTGCTAGCGTGGAAACACCTGCGCCCCTACTATGACGGGCTGGGGCCGCCAGACCCACCCGCTGAGGAAGGTGTTAGGGACCCCAGTGTGCAGGCTGGGGGTGAGGCGGGGGATCCCGGGGCTGCAGGGGGGGTGAGGGAGGGGGGTGGGCCTGATCAACCTACTCGCTCCCTTTCGCCGGAAGCTGGGTTGCCACCTTCCAAGGGCGGTCCCGCTAGCGTGGGGTCGGGCGGTTCGGGGGTTGCCCCAGCCGTTGACGACCAGGAGAAGCAGCGCGCCGCGGTACTAGCCCGCCTAGTGGAGCGCCTGCAGGAAGCTCGACGCGCTGCCACGGTGGGCGAGCAGCGGCAGTTGGGGGGCAACATCTCGCGGGCCGGCAAGGAGCGGGTGGCCGAAGGTGGGATGGTACCACGGTCCGGTGAGGCGGGTGAGCCAGCCGAAGGTGGGGTTGCACGGGCCGGCGATGCTGGGGCATTGACCGCAGGTGCGGGGCAGCAGGCTGGTGGCGTTGGCGGGTTGGCCGACGCGGGGCCTATATTGCCGAGTGAGGGCGACAGCCCCATGGACGACAGCGAGGCTGTCGAGGAGAGAGGTGAGCCAGGTGAGCTGGTGGCTGCGGTCTCTAAGCTTGCCAACTGGTATTCGGACGGGCTGGGTAGTTGTCGATTGGAAGTGGACACTGACGCGGTGGTGTGCTTGCTGGGTGAGGGAGTAGCCAGGCATCTGCCGTGCACTGCGTCCAGGTGGAGGTATGTGGAGGACTTCTCCGGGTTAGTGAGGATGCCGGTGCGGGGTGAGGTAATGCTGACGATCTTGGGGAGAGAGACGCCGTTTTGCGTGCTCGAGGGGTATGATGGACCCGCCATTTTGGGACTTCCTTTCCTGGACCATCCTGATGTGCGGATTCAGAGCTCATTGCTAACCCGAGTAGGTCACGGGTCGATAGAGCTACAGTCTTACAAGTCAGTCGAGCCTCTCAGTCGCATTTGCAGCACAGTGGCTAGGCTAGCAGCACTGTCGGGTACGGAGGGTGTAGCGTGGGGCGCTGATCTCCCGCCAGCTGCTGACCTGGTTATGCCTGCATTACTGCATCCCAACAGCCTAGGAATCACTGAGAGGGACATAGCCGCACATTCCCCGATCACATTCCCTGAGCTTGTACTGCAGATGTCAACGCCTAGTGGGTTCTCGAGCTGGTGGTGTGCATTCCGTAAGGCACTTGAGGAGTGGCAGGGCTACGGGGTGTATGAACCGCTTGACACGGTGCCGAAGGGGGCTAGGGTGCTTCCGCTGAAGATGGTGCTGTCCCACAAGGTGAAGGCAGGTGTGGAGATCTGCTACGTGAGGCCGGTATCACAAGAGTTTGCAGGTACTAGCCCGCTGGCCAAGGAGGAGCTCTACACCCCAGGGATGGCATGGGACACGTTCAGGATGGTTAGCATGATTTTTCTTAGCTTTCTGGACGAAGGCAAGGACTACGCGTGTGCGTCCATTGATGTCAAGCGCGCATTCCCTAACTCTAGCGAGGAAGTGGCGCAAGAGGTGTGGGAGGGTACTCCGCCTCTAGTGGTGCAGACGCCGCCGTTCTGGAAGGAGGTGGTCACGTCTGAGTTCATGGGTCTGTGCAAGGCTATAGAGGGTCTGCAGAGCGCGTCGATTGTTTGGAGGATAACCCTCATGCGTGCGTTGGGTGAGATCGCAGAGTTTGAGGTATCTCCCTACGACCCATCGTTGTTCGTGGCGCGGATGCCGTCTGGTCCTATGTTTGTACAACTGCATGGGGATGACTGCGTGTCATTGCTTCGCGGTCAGCCTTGCATGCATTCTATGCTGACATTGGGCGGCGGTTCCCAGTGGGTGAGTTGCAGCAATTGGGGCCGCAGACGCCACGGGTGTTTGCGGGGTGGTGCAAACCCTGCGGGTGGTGTCGGGTAAGCACCGGATGCACTTGGGTATTCCTGACAAGTACAGGGAGGAGCTCATGCGCGATGTGGAGGAGTTGTGCGCCAAGGGTTTGTGGAGCAGATTGCGTGGCAAGCTCGGCTGGATGGCAGCGGTGTGTGGGCCTGACCTGCTGGTGTTAAGTAGGACTGTGGATGAGGTGTTGGCTCTCGTTTCTCCGTCTGTGATCAAGCAGTATGTTGCTGAGAGCCAGGGTGTAGTACTTTCTGGTTTGTCTCTTTCTCAGCCGATTGTGTTGCATTGCTTTGCTGACACGTCTGGCGAGGGCAGGGAGCTCACCAAGACGAGAGCTCGCATGGGCGGCTTGTTTGTGCTCTCCAACCCCAAGGGCAATGGTTCGCTCTGTGGGTGGTACTCTAGGTTGTGCCGCAGGGTGGCAGTTGGATCGGATACCAATGAGTGTCGCGGGGTGTGTGAGTGCATCAAGGCGTCCCTGTATCTAGAGCAATTTCTGCGCTGGATGGGCAAGTGGCTGGATGCTCGTTTGGTACTGACCACGACTGTGCATACCGACAGTCAGCCGCTTGTGAGTTTCATTCTCAACAGCCTGTCCAGGACGCGCGACCTGGATTTCCTACTACTCAAGGAACTGTCATACGCAGTGAGCGTGCTTCATCTACCTGGGAAGCTCAACCCGGCTGATGCGCTGACCAAGCTGTTTGCTGGGGCGCGCGACCAGTATCGCCTCCTGCGGATGGTCATGGGGGGCTCTCTCGGGGATCTGCAAGGACTGCTGGAGGGTTTGATGTAGATCTGGGCAATGGACCATGTGGCATGAGAATTTCAGGCTGGCAGGCGTTGGGACGCATTACATGTGGGCTGGGAATGACCCCTGGATCGAGCCCATCTCAGGATGACCCAGTACGGTTGGATAACTCTATCTTGGTGGGGATGTACCTGATGGGATGGTCCTGGGTTGAGGACCTGATCGGAGGCGGGGACTGTGGTTGGTGATGTGTGAAAGTCCGTGGGTTCAGGGTGTGGTTGGTGTTGGAGCCGAGGGTGGTCTTTTGATCAGTCTTGTATTCTCGCTTGCTTACTTGACTTACTGACAGATGCTGGTTGTACTACCAGGGCGTGAATGGGCGCCAAGTGAGGGGTGCGGACTCCCCTAGTACATAGCGTCCTGTGTTAGTGCTTCCTGGTGAGGTGTCTGTCGGTTACTCTCGAGCTGAGTGAGATAATGATTGGTGGGATGTGTGACTGCTCGGGAAAAAGCGGCTGGTGTTATATTATAGGTTTCAGCTCGCAGTCACATGGAAATAATTAATGATTGTGTGCCGGTACTTAGCCATTTTGTGGTTCGAGGCGTTCGGGTTAATTCGGCGCATTGGGACTTAGCCGTTTTGAGGTTCGGCTGAATTTTGGCTTGTGTGATCCACAACGATTTAAGTTACGCTGTGTGCGTTATGCCTCGTGAGTTACGCCCTAGACTTTGGCTGTGCGGCACTGGTCCGGTACTGAGGTGCGGACTAGGATTCTGGGTACTGCCGGCTGGCGTGACAAGTGGCGAGATACTGGTGTGTGTCGATTGGTCGGTACTCGGCTGGTGTGTTGTAACGGAGATGTGTAACGGAGATGCGTTCCCAGGCTTGCGTCGGTGCCTAGCGCTGCAGGCTAGCCTAGCCGCCTGACAGACGATGATGATCCAAAAGCCAGCATTGTGTTGCGGCGGTCCAACGGTTGTTGCTGCTATGCTGGCAATGGCTATGGTTGCGCTGGTAAATTAAGCTGGGGGCTTGGCTCTGAGTTTGTAACCTGATTACCGTAAAATTATCATTTAATAAAATTCGAACTCGATTTTAACACCCGCCCCACCCACAAATATACGTCACAGACATCCACATGCCGTTATCCATCCCCACCTGACTACGGACTACTCTCGCCCCCACGCTGAGGTCCCCCACAACACCGTAACACCGCCCTCCTCCCCCAAACCATCCGATGACCCACCCGACCATCCACCTTGAGTCCCCCCAAACCAACCTATCTGACTACCACCCTTCCGTATTACATACACCACCTTCCACACCAACATAACAAACCACCTACTAAACAAACCTACCGCCCCACAACGAGGTTCCCCTACACCACTGCACCCCGCCCACCCCGCCCCCCGCTGCCCCAACATACGATGACTCCACCCCACCATCCACGTGAAGCATAACCATCCACTCCGGCCTCCGGGGCAACCAATCAGCTGTCCACTCAACCATAACTGACACTGCTGCACCGACCACCGGCAAGCCCGCCTACGTACCATACCCGAGCCACCCACGCAACCCAAGCATCCCCAACCCTCACACGAACCTGTGACCTACGCACGAGCTACCTACAACTGCGACTCACAACTACTACATAATCAACCCATAACAATGTCCCCCATGACCCCCGCCAAAGGGGGGGGGTCCCCCCAATAGTCCAACACACACACACACACACACACACACACACACACACACACACACACACACACACACTCTACAATACCCAGTCCTGACCACGAGTACCCACCCAATTCACCTCCCACAACGGTATCACCCACGAGTCCAGTGCCCCACCCATGTCCACAGCGACACCCCGGAGACTTCACCACGCCCACCGACTGCACGCACGCACACCTAGCTGCACACTCCAACGCACCTACCCTCGCACGCACGCATGCACGCAGCCATCAACCCACCCACCAAGGCACGCCTGCACAAACGCGCACATGCACAAGTGCACGCACACGCACACATAATAGCTGCACACTCTCACGCACCCACTCACGCACGCACGCCTGCACACAGCCATCAACCCACCCGCGAAGGCACGCCTGCACAAACGCACTCATGCACAACTGCACGCACTCGCCCACGCACGCACACCTAGCTGCACGCCTGCACGCAGTCACGCAATGCATGGCAGCATGCCCGCCTTCTATATCATTCTTGGAATATCATGTTGCATATGGCATTATTATCATGTTTGTAAATTTAACTCCTTGCTTTCTGTATGCTTTCTTTCTTTGGGGGATGACTTGATGCAGATCGTGGAGCATACAAGCTCGACGAGAAGACGTACACATCAATATTGAGTGAAACCACCGTTGCTGGGCTCTGGCATGCCAGCTGTTATATGGCCATGAGCCATCAGCTAGCAATCCAGAAATAGGATGAGAGCAGTTTTGAGTCGATGTTTTATATTTTGATGGTATATTGAAATGATGAGTCACAGAATGCCACAATGAAACATAAGTTCATTACTATCAAACAGCGTGATGCCATGAATGCCACGCCTAATACCACAAGATGTGCTAATAACGTATTTAATTCATTAATGAATTGCTGGATTTATTGCATGATGGTGTTCTGCTTGTTAGAATACACATTTAATTCTGGCAATGGCATGCCTGAGAAAATGCCCTGAGATTTTAAGCGCCTGAGAAAATGCCCTGAGATTTTCAGCGCCTGAGAAAATGCCCTGAGATTTTCAGCCTGAGAAAAAAAAATCTCAGTGTCCACGTAAAATCTCAGTTTCCACTTAGCCCTGAGATTTCCTGAGATTTCCTGAGAAAAAGCCAATTTTCTCAGGCCAATCTCAGGAAATCTCAGGTCACTTTCTCAGGAAATCTCAGGAAATCTCAGGAAAATCTCAGGAAATCTCAGGAAATCTCAGGACATCTCAGGAAATCTCAGGAAATCTCAGTTTTTTTCTCAGGAAATCTCAGGAAATCTCAGTTTTCTCAGTAGCGAGTTCCTAGTGAATTGCAGATTGCGTTTTTCCGCGTTTTCTGCGGCCCGGCACTGAACGCAAATGGTTTTCACCTTTGCGGAGTGCCTGATCAGAATACAAGAGCTAGGGCATGGCTTCTCAGCAGAGAGTGACTCCCTGCATGGGCACTGCATAATACAATAAAGCTAGGCATCATCTGGAGGGTGGCTCATCATAGGCACACATGTACATGACTAAAAATGCTAGGACTCAGCTGGTATAGTGCCTGTAGTAGGCGGTCATGTACAAGGCCACTGTCTAACTATTCTACACTACTGCTGCTGTATTCCCCTAGGCTGGGGCTGCTGGGGTCGCTGGGGCCGCGGTGGTCGAGGGGGTCGCGTGCCAGGGCTTGTGGCCGACGTAGATGGCCGCCCGGGCCTTCCAGTACACCGGCTGGCCCGCCTTGGTCTGCCGGAGCTGGAGGTAGGTCGGCCATAGCTCCCGTCGCCGTTGTTGCTGCGCCAGGGTCAAGTCGTCGTCCACGGTGAAGTGAGTCTTCTCGAGCCGCTTGCGGCGTCTGAGAAACGAAATCTTGTCCGCGGGGCTCTCAAAGATGAGAAGAAGCGGAGGCGCCCCTGCCTTACCCCGCGCGTGGGGGAGGCGGTGGGCGGTCAGCTTAATCTCACCAAGAAGGCCCATGCGTGCAAGGATTTTGCTCTCAAACGCACGTGCAAGCTTCTCAGAATTCTCACCTTCTTCCATGTCGAAGTTCTTGAGTATGGCGTTGAGGCTGCGCTTGGCGAGCTCGGCCTCCTCGCGGAGGTCAAGCGTCTGCCGCTGGAGCTGGGCTGCGACGGCGGAGGTGGTGGAGGTGGTATGTTGCTTAAGCATGACAGTCCGCCCAGGTCGTGATGGGAGGAGCATCGCCGGCCAGGCCAGCAGGGGCTGGCTTGGCGGCAATGTCCTTCACCGCCTGGGCGGTGAGGCCTGCGGTGTTCTGCAGGACCTCGATAGCGATTGCATTATCCTTGAGGCGCTGGTCGATGTCGTGGAGCTGGGCGGTGATGGAGTCGGTGGAGGCGGAGGGGGGGGGGGGGACGGAGGCGAGGAGGGTGGCGGTGGCGGTGGGGATGGTGGGGAGCTCAGCAGCCAGCGTGCCTCCCATTGCCGCCACATCTGTGGCAAGGGGGGTCACGTGTTGCTCGAAAGCTTCCTTACTTAAGGAGGGTGCGGATGGTGGCTTCGGTGGGGAAGGTGGGGGGGGCGGTGGCGAAGCCCAGATTGCAGTTTCGGAACGGCCAAGGAGGGAGCAGAGGGCGTAGCGTTGGAGCTTGGGGCGACTCATGCGGTGAACAATTGGGAGAGCCTCGGCGGGGTCGGCAAGCTGGCCATCGCCAGCGGCCGCGGTTGTGGGACGTGAGGTGCACGCACAGGGCTAGAAGCGAGGCGTGCGAGCCGAAAAACACGTCGTCCATGAAGGCTCCTGGGCTGCGTTTCCAGAAGCTAGAGGCGTTGATGCCAAAGGTGATCTCTTCCCAGGGCGGCTCAGCAGAGCGACTGCGCTTAGTAGGTTCAGGCGATGCAGATGGCGAGGCAAGCCCGGGGGGCTGGGCGAGCACCAGTGCACGACTAGTGTCACCGTTGCCGTCTGGGCCGACCGGTGGGCGAAGCT
This sequence comes from Mesostigma viride, assembly GCA_009746045.1. Lineage (NCBI taxonomy): Eukaryota > Viridiplantae > Streptophyta > Mesostigmatophyceae > Mesostigmatales > Mesostigmataceae > Mesostigma > Mesostigma viride. The sequence continues at coordinate 1,156,039 of RPFO01000670.1, read as the reverse complement.
GCAGCCGAGGCTGCAGACGTATTTTCATGGCCGTCGGAGCGCAGCCGCCAGGCTGCGTTGGGTCGAGAGGCGTTTTCTCATCGTATATTGCGTAATAGCTTCGGAAAATTATATTGATCAGCATGTGCGTCGTAGGAAGACGCATCGATTGTGATATTCACGGCTAAATGCGGCGCTCAAACGTGAAAGTTATGAGCTCCGCCGTCAGCCATGGCTACCTCGTGGCTCGTGGCTCGTGGCTCGGGGCGACCACATCTTGCCATGTACTTCAGATTACAGCTTCCCTAGGGTTGTTTAGATAGATGCTGTAGCTCGTGATGTTGATTAGATCGATGTGGTAGGTAGCTGATGTAGATAGATTAGACCGGTAGGACTGTTTGCACCCACCCATCCATCCATCGGGGTTAATGCTCCGTGACTCCCCCGCCAACGGGCGCACGCCAGAACCCGCGGGAGGCACGCCAGACAGCTCCCCTAGGGCAGCGTGAGGCTGTCTAGATAGATGTTGTAGTTAGAATGATGTTAGTAGTAGATGTCGTAGGTAGCTGGCACTGTAGATAGATTAGACCGGTAGGACTGTTTGCACAAACCCATCCAACCATCGGGGTTAATGCTCCGTGACTCCCCAACGGGAGCACGAGTCTAATTAATTAATTAATTAACGGGCGCACGAGTCCAATTAATTAATTAATACGCAGCAGTTGTTGGCCGACCTCGTGGTCCCAGCCAAGTTTGAACACCGCATTTCCTCCCTCTCTCTTGCTTGGACTGCTATGCAGAACAAGAAGAGGTGGCAGACCATTGTTCAGGCCCACATGCCAGCGCCCCTGTGGGCAAGCCCCCCCCCCCCAGGAGGAAGGGGCGCTTTGCTGAGTAGAGTAGTTAGGATTTTCTAGACTAGCTTAGAGAAAGCTTATGCATGTAGGTTTCGCGGCTTCGCTCTCCGGCCCATCCATCACGCAACGGAATACGTGCTACATGATATCCCAACGGAGTCATGTTAATTTAATTAATGATGCAGGCGATATTTGTAACTTTCGTGTAATGATCTGGCGGAGCCAATTTTCGGAAGAACCGTTAGGGGTTCGCCAGAATTAATTAACAACATTAATTATCAACATCACTCCGTTGGGAGTCAATGTAGCACATATCCCTGAGAAGGGGCATATGGCTTTTAATACATTCTAGGCTACTTCCTGCAAGAGTGGAATGTAAGCAGCACTTGCTCTAGGTGCCTCAAGGGCACCGGCACCCTCATGATCTTCACACTATGCCCAGCTAAGGCCGGGGAGTATGTCATGTGGGGGAAGATCATCATGGCTATACAAGAGGTATAGGGCATGGCTTCTCGACAGAGAGCATCTCTCTGCATGGCATAGCATGGCTAAATTCTTAATGCAACATCCATGGGGGTCCCATTATAGACAAAGCATGGCTAAATGTTGAAGGCATCATGTCGCGTCCGTGATCTATCACGTCCGCAATTCAGATTTTAGCGTAATTCTGACGTCCGCAGCCTTGTGCGGGTTGCTATACCGCGGCCCGGTACTGACGCCGCGGATCTCAATTGTACTCACGCGCCAAGTCCGCTGAATTTGCTGACGGAACTTTTGAATTCGTCCAAGTGCGAGTGCGTTCGCATTTGCGGCAGTGGGCTAAGGGGGGATTTGGGCTACCGGTCGTCACCAGGGCAGTCCAGGCGCTGGCGCGCGCCACTAAGGCAGGCCAGGCATGTTGGGCTGGCTGCCGGGCCAGTGATCACGTGCTCTGCCAGGACTACAACGAGGGACACCAGACTTTGTGGAGAACGACCAGGGCTACACGTGAAACGTCGCGAACGGTCAGCACGCTTTGAGCAGCGGTGCCTGAGATGGCCGGCAATTTAGCCTGGTTAATTTCTGATTGCGGCAGCGCTTTTTAGTGTTGCAAAATATCTACAAGTTGTTTAGCTTGTGCTTGGACAGATTTGTTCATGAGATTTGGTTTGTGTCAGGCAAGCACCTGATCTAACGGTAAAAAGCGCATGCTAGATTTGCGGCACCTTGTTCAGCGTATTTTGGTCGTCACTGGCTGATGTCACGTTGGAAAGGTTAGCTTGCGCAGGTTAAAAGGATGAACAGTCGGCCATTGTGGTCGTTGTTCGTTCAGTTTTCACTTCACAACGACGCAGTTGTCTTCATGTGATTAACTAGTAGAACAATCCGGCCGCAACCTCCGTGATGGTTGCGAGATTGTTTTCATGGGTCGAGGCGAGATAGGCATACAAGTTAAGCCTTTTTGGATTTGTCTCGAGGACAGTCGTCGCAGGGACTACCAGTATGGTAGATTCGCCTGGGCACTGTCGGTAGCTTAGGATGAGAGCGGTTGGCTGGGTGTTGGCATACATCCGGACAAGGCCAACTTCCGTATAAAGGAGAGCGGGTAGCGGATGTTCACGGTATTGGACATGCCGGACTTGTTTGCTCGAAGCTAGGCAGGCCAGGGGCTGGAATAAGCCAGTCTTTCTTGTTGATGAACATTGGTTTTGGCTAAAATGTATTCTCAATTTTATTTGTGAATAACCAAATCTTGTTAAGCGTTATGTCATAAAGGTCGGTAGGAACTGCTCTTGCAACGGGTGGCTGCCAGTGGGGCAGAGCCCACATATCATCTTCCGTAACTGAAATATAGTGGATCACACACAAGAGTACTCTATTGCTATGGATATGCCTTCCAAGTGATAGGCTAGGATATAATGGCACGCAAACGCGACAGCTGTCACGTCCGTGATCATTTACGTCCGTGCACTCAAGAAGTTACGCGGTTGCCGTAATCGGAATCGTTACCGACGTTTGGTTGGTTCCGATTCAGTAGGCCGCAGGCTTTGTTCCTTGGGCCGGTGTGGAGCGCCGCGCCGGAAAGGCCTGAATTTCTAGAGTGACAGTCTTAGGTGACCTGACTTAGGTTCAGGCGCAAGACTTTGGGGCGCAAAGCCTTGGTGGCTTGCGCAATATTCCGGTGCGTGACATTTGGCAGTTATGAATCTTTTGTATTGTCCAGACGGAATGATGTTCAGTCCATCTGACAAAGCTAGATATGCAGATCGTAGTGTGCGGTGTGCTGGCTCGCACGTGGTTGTCGAACAGACTTGCTCTGCATTTTGCTGGCAGTCTAACTGCACGTCAGGCGGCTTGCTGGCAAATGCGACAGCGCATGGATGCCGGGATTTTTGGAGGTATTTAGGAGCAGCGCAGCGGCCATGGTGGTCGTTGTTCGCTCGTTTCTCTCCCTCACAACTAGTTTGTTGTCTTCATGGGGTTAAACTTCTCGAACAGCCCGGAGCAGCCCCCGTGAGTGGTTGCATGTCGTTGCCATGACGATGGTTGATAAGATTGACAATGGTTTGATCCGGTTGGGATGTTGTTGGCATTGTGGACGAGAAACGTTCTGCTGACCCGGGAACAGTCCCGGGAAAGGGCCGGTTCGTCGTTGGCCAGTGTGCCAGTAACTGGGACATGAGCGCAGAGTCACACAGTTGATATAGATTATGACGTAAGTAAACACTGTTGCGCCACAGTGGCGTCATGGTCGGTCTGTGGTGATTTCGATGGGTCTCAAGGATATGTAGTTACTCTTACAGTTGCGGCAGCACAACTCGGCATTCATTGTAATTTGTCAAATGTTATGGAATGAATGGTTTGGGCATTGCTTTCATCATAAAGCATTATTGCAACCTTCATAATATAAATATCGGCTGGCTGCGCTGCCTGTCATGAAGGTGGTGGTGCCGTCAAGGACCACACCTATCATTTCCACATTATTTAACTGAACGAACAACCTTGTTAGGAGTCAGGCCTACCGGCCTAGTGGTGGAAAGAGGTTATTGCTTAGCCTTTGATCAAAAGCATCTGAAGAGGTTAGGCTTTTCCCTGTAAAAAGCCATTGAAGGGGTTATTGCTAAGCCTTTAAAAGCATGCATGTCAGGGGTTATTGCTAAGCCTTTAAAAGCATGCATGTTAAGGTTGTTGCTGATCCTGGAAAAGCATCTTTGAGCAGCTGGATTTTTTTTTCTTTTTTTTGCTGCTGCCTGGAATGACGCCCTCTTTGGGCTTCCTTCTTTTGTGTGAGCTGCCTTTCTTTCACTTTTTGCTCTCACGTTGTTGTGAGCTAAATAGTGGGGGGGGAGGTGGCATATCTCACACATGATTACTGCTGATAGTGGATGCATTCCAAGTAGCGGTAATGACCAGTCCAGGATGATATGGCACGCAAACGCGACAATCATCCATGGGGGCCATTATGGGCGCACATGCGCGGGGGCCACATGCTAGGCTAAGCCTTACTAATCTACACTACTGGTATATATATTCCTAGTCTGAGGTGGCAGGAGGGGGCTGCCAGGGCTTGTGGTCAACGTGGATGACCGCCCCCCTCCAGTATACCGGCTTCCCCCTTGCGCTCTGCCGGAGCTGAAGGTAGGTCGGCCATAGCTCGCGTCGCCGCTGTTGCTGGGCCAGGGTCAAGTCGTCGTCCAGCGTGAAGCGAGTCTCCGAGAGCTTCTTGCGGCATTTAAGGAACGCCAGCTTGTCCGCCATGTACTTAAAGGTGAGGAGCACGGGTGCCGGGCCAGCCTTCCCCGCGCGCGGGGGAGGCGGACAGCCGACATGTCCAGCTCACCAGTGAGTAACATGGGGGCAAGAATGGCGCGCTTAAATGCCTCAAGAAGGCTCGTGGAGGTCTCACCTGCCGGCTGGTCGAAGTGCTTGACGATGACATTGTGGCTGCGCCGGACGATGTCGGCTTCCTCGCGAAGGTCGAGGGCTTGTTGCTTGAGTTGTGCCGAGATGGTGGAGGTGGTGGAGGTGGTGTGCTGCTTAAGCAAGTCCGCCCAGGTGGAGGGAGCATCGCCGGCCGAGCCAGCAGGCGCCGGCTGGGCGGCGATGTCCTTCACCGCCTGGGCGGTGAGGCCGGCGGTGTCATGCAAGCTCTCAAGGGCGTTGGTGGTGGCTTGAAGGCGTTGGTCGAGGTCGAGGAGCTGGGCTTTGATGTCGGCAGTGGAGGCGGAAATGGCAGTGGAGGTGGAGGCGGCGGCGGTGGGAATGTGAGGAAGTTCAGCAGTCAGCGTGCCGCCGATTGCTGCTATGTCGGCAGCAAGGGGGGTCACGTGCTGCTGAAAGGCTTCCGTGAGGATGGAGCGGAGGGTGGGGACGGAAAGGGGTGAAGCCCAGATCTCGGCGTCAGAGCGCTGGAGAAGGGAGTTGAGGGTGGCGTGCTGGAGATGGGGGCGGAAGCTGCCGATCAGCCCGTAGATGTTGGCCCAGCGGCTGCCGTCCGGGGCGAGGAGGCGATTGATGGAGTAGAGATGGAGGCACAGGTCGTTAAGCGAAGCGTAATCCCCGAGGAAGATGCAGCGCATAGCATCGGTCGGAGAAATGGTGGCCCAGTCGTAATATCTGCGACCTTGAAAGGCCGGGGACGAAAGCTCGGTTCTGTGTATTGGGGGCGTGAAGACCCTCCTGTGTCGTCGGCTGGGCGGGTGCGCTTGGGGTCAGGCGATGCAGATGGCGAGGCGTTAAGCCCGGGGGGTTGCGGGACGACCACCAGTGCACGACTAGTGTCATCGCCGCCTGCCGGACCTGATGGCGAAGCTGCAGCCGGAGCTGCAGACGTATTGTCATTGCCGAGCGCGGCCGCCAGGCTGCGTTGCGTCGGGGCGCGTTTGTTCGCCATATATTGCGTTTTAGATTCGGAAAATTATATCAGCATGTGCGTCTTAGAAAGACGAAGCGATAGTGATATTCACGGCTAAATTCGGTGCTCAAACGTGAAAGTTATGAGCTCCGACAGCCATGGCTACCTCGTGGCCGGATTTCTCGTTCCAGAATTGGCGAAGCTTATAAGGCCGTACACGTGAGAAAACATGGGAATAGGGGATAAAAATCCGTCAATCCATCCATACATCCATCCACCGAATTTGTCATGAATTTGCAAGCATAAGGAGGAGGTTCTTCCGATAATTGGCTCCGCCGTAGAGTTCCAACGGGCAAGTTGCAAACACGCACGTTACTTGATATTTTCTAATGAGATCAGCATAGTACTCCGTGCTGGTTGTCTCCTTTCAAATAGTACTCCGTGGCATGCCCATGCGCATGACACGCAAGTACTTACTTATGACAAGCGGGACCAACCGTAGGCCCGTACTCCCCGAATACGGTTTAATAGGCTGCATCATTCACCTGCCAAGGTGAGCCACGCCAAAACTACGTCTGGCGCGAAATTCCGGAGCTCCGTGAAAAAAATAAGCGAAAATACATACTATGCAGCGTGTTTGCGTTAAGAATGCAATATACGGCGTATTTCTAGTACGTGAGTACGCCAAAACCCCCCCGTATTTTACTTATAATATGGCGTATTTTCCGTATAATACTGCGTACTAGTTAGCTCACACTGCTGAAAAGTCCGAGAAAGGAATTCATAAGTCCAAAGTCTCGCTGATATACCACCAACTGTTGCTGCCAACTACGGAGTCTTCTTCCACAGGGCAGTTGACGTGAGCAGCGAAGATTGTCTAGGGACAAATATTGTTTGGGGGGGGAAGATTGTTTGAGTTCGGCAGAAACACGGCCTGGGTGCCACCCAAAGCCATGCTACGTGCGCGGGCTCGTCTTTCTCGGCCTGATTCTTCACGCTCAAGGTCTTTGTCCGTCATGATGCATCACAGGCCAAACTGCCATGGCACGACGCGGGGAAGGAAGGACAGGACGGCAAGCACACATGGGATGGTTTGTGATCTCCGAGGGATGAGAAGGGACCCACGTTGCGGTCATCCAACATAAAAGAATGAGTCATGCCACCTAATCAAAGAGCATGGGCATGCTCCCGCGCATGGCACGCCAGCACTTGGATTGGCCCTGGAAACCAATTATTTCCTGACGAGTACCGAGAAGAGAAAGGGTGATCAAGGCACTGTAGGGGGGAGTGTTGTCATGCACCAAGGATGGCCACCTGCTTCCCACAGCCACATCAACACCACTGGTAGGGCTTGCTAATCCCACCATCGCTGCAGGAGGATCGCCAGCTTTCCTTTTTCTCCTGGTAAGTGCATGTAGCGATGCCTTGGTAAGTGCCTTGTGAAAACCGTTCCACAACCGAGTCAGGTGGGTCTAGCAGGATAGCCGGCCTGTGTTAGATTTGCAAATGTAACACAAATCATTTTGCCTTGCACAATACCATGTGACTGGCTATGTGGTTGGGGATATGCGGATCGTGGAATGAGACAGCAGTGCAAGTGGCACACACCAAGGTACAAGCGGCTACAGGTTTAGAATAACGTCAATCTGCCCATTAGAGTGCAGATGCGGACAAACGGGAATCTCGACTTTGTGTTACTCCATGGCTTCCGCCAGCTGCACCTTAATGGCTACAGGAATACTTCGCACCCTAGCAACAGGTCGCAAAGCCACGCTTACCTTTCGTTTGACCCAACCCAGGTCATGCTCTCCCCTCTCAACCAACGTGCTCAACCTCTCAGGGTCATTCTCGTCACGATGAGCTTCAAAATGCTGCCTTGCATGTTGCAGATAGTATTGCTGGGTCTTCCGGGGCATTTTACTGCATGCGCGCAAAATTTTCCTATACAGCTCCAGCGCCGCTTTACTTGAAGACGTCGCCATGGCGAGTAGCTGAGAGACTCCTCTGGGTGTAGTGCTACGGGCTGGCAAGCATGCCAAAATCAAAGGCGAACGGGTAGACGTGTCTATCGTAGTGGCTATAAGAATGCCTCTTATTTCAACGCAGCGGCAGGCAGGTTCATGTGCCTCGCGGACCTACGTCTGCAAAGCCGCCGTCACCAGCTCCATCAAGGCCTGAGCTTCTCGTAACTTTCAACAAGAAGTCGCAGTACCTAGTATCGATTTAGGTTTATTCAAGGCCTCCACACCACAAAGCCTCAAGCCACTGTTGGATGACTTCGATCATCATGCATCACTATGTTGTTACGCACACATTGGACATCGTTGCTATATAATAAAAGGCTGACATAACCAATGGCACCTTTATAGGCAATGAGGCTTGAATCTTGATTAACCTCTCACGGCAAATTATTAGGAGAACGTGCTCTAGACTCTAGAGCAACTTTTTTTTGGTTTGGTCAGTCAACTCCAGATTTCATGAGGACTGGCAGGGGACTGGTGTATTTTTTACTTTTTAATTACAGGACTGTATAGGCCTCTCTCAACGGCAAGAGATATTCGGGTTATGCTGTCTGCCGTGTTGCGGTGGCGCCGTGGCGGTGTGACGCTTGAGGTAGCCTGGTCTCTCAGATGAACTCACTCCACTTCAGTCCACTGTCCACGTCCAGGTCTCCAGGACCCAGGTAGCGTACATGTAATCTGCGTTTTATAGCGTGGTAAATGAGCCTGTAATTAACTCATTATAGCGGGGTAAATGCGTAGTTTGACTAATAAAACTAGTCATCACCCCGCCGGGCGCCAGCAGCACGCAGCTGATCTGCAGGCTGCAGCGCAAAAAAGGCTTGCGGTGCTGATGAGTGCAGCATTCAAGGATGTTAATCAGCCTTGCATGCATCGAATCCTGGATTCAGCATCCTGCATCGGCGGCTCACGGCTGAATACCATGTTTGGCTTATTTTTCAAGTAGAGACTGAAAGGTTAATCAACTGTGAGCAATGTCAGCTTCAGCATAATCGAGAACCCCATTTGTGGCTGACAGATCACTCAGGTAACACTACCGTCTCTATCATAGCCCCGTCTGCTGGTCCGCTACGAAAGTACCGATACAGTACAACTACCGCAAACTCTGGCCTGCGGTCTTCCCGCGCGCGAAGCTGATCACCTGTCAATTAAAATGCCCGAACGACCGCGCAGTGCTGCGTCAAGGATCATCCGGCAAGAAGGGATGAGAGGCAGGGCTACCTCCCATTTGCATCGCCGGTAGGAGATATCCTCGACAGGCGTCAGCGCGAATGGATTGAGGCAGCAAGTGTTGACCCCTTGTGCTTTACTTCCATCCGAGCGGCTTTTTTTGAGCATCCACTTGGTAAGAAAGCGCCGCTCGCGGTATTAACTGGACGATTGCGTACGAAGACTTGGAGACCAAGCGCTAAGCGAACGTTTGCCATGGCAGCCGCATCGTTCCTGCAATCCCCCTGCGTGTACCCGAGCCGGGCTGCCCTGGCGGGCACAGATGCGCTTAACCGTCCCCCGCGACCTTTCGCTCACAGGAAGGCCGCCATCGGAACCCCGGGCTCTCTGGTTCGTTGCCCCGGGAAGAAATCTGCCGATGGGCCCCGTGGCTGCCCGGTTGTAGCACGTGCGGGAAAGCGCCATCATTTTCACCACGAGCCCAAGACGCCGGACGTCACTGACCCGAGCATGAATGAGTGGAGCCCCACCCTCTCGATGATGATATACGAGGACCTGTGCGAGCATTACTACGAGGTCACGCCAGCCGCAGATACAGTTATCGCAGAAGTGATGACCAAGGATGTCAGGAGCACCAGCCCAGACGTTCCCCTTGAAAGTCTTCGTGAAGTGTTCGATGAGATTTCGGGAATGCCCGTTATGGAAGATGGGAAGCCTGTTGGCATCATCAGCCACACCGACGCGCTCAAGGCCAACGTAAGTGCTTGCTCCTACGTTGCCTGCATTGCATCTAAATGCCTATATTGCATGCCAGACAAGGTGGTTAGAGTGGGGAACTTGAGGTGCGTAAAATGTTGGGCTTTGTCGTCCTTCTTTTCCTTGGAATAACCAGCATATCAGTTTTAGCTAATTGAGCTGCCATTATTCAGGACTACAGTGTTGAACTGCCGGGGACGTTGCTCACTACGGGGTATCGCTACGCCCCGGCTTGAGGTGCTTGACTGCGTTCCCTTAGTGCAGGGCTGTCTCATGTTGGATGACAGTCTTTTTCATGCTAACTGCATGGAGGAAAAGGAAACAAACTTGGGTGGAACATTGTTTGCTACTATACCATGGATGGCGCCTGTTGTTATGTCGAGCATTCTGCGTATCTACCTTGTGATTTCTCAGTTTTGGACCTGAGCAATTGTTTTATGGCATCCGGAGCTTGTTTGTATGCATTACAAAACTGAGCACAACTGCTGCATTGAGTGCAAGGATGTGAGACCCTGATTGCAGGGGATATAAAAAGACTTTCACCTTTGAGGCTATATGGAAATCTGTCATGGCACCGAGACCAGGTGTCATTCTTGCGACTGCCCCTTTGATATGTTGCTAGTGTCCCATTCCCTTGTCCATCGGTTGCGTCAGTGCACAACATATGGTTGCAAACGGTCGCACAATCCTTGTTGACGCATCCTTGCGCTTAGTGCGCAATGGTTGGTGCGCGCTCCCAACAAGCTATTTTCTATTATGCCCTCTGTACGAGTTGTCCTCGCTGCTACCCACCATCACCACCCATGCACCTGGCGGTGGTGGCCACTCCATGCTCCACCCTCTTGGCCATGTACCTGCCCCCTTGTGTGCGTGCCCGTTGTGCTTATTATGCCTCGCGCGCCCTTCCTTTCCCACATACATACATACATGTTCTTGCAAGCCGTGTATGCCCCCCTGTACTCACATTACACATATGCCCTCCTGTGCTCCTTCCACCCCCCTCCTCCGCCGCATGCCCCCCATGCGCATGCCTAATCGCAGATGCAAGGCACGGTGCGCGAGCACATGTCGTCTCCCATCGTCGTGACCAAGCCGTCCAGCACGGTCGCGGAGGCCGCCAAGATGATGCTGGAGAAGAAGGTGACGCGCCTGCCCGTGGTGGACAAGCAGGGCAAGATCATCGGCATCGTCAGCCGGTCCGACCTGTTCGAGGTGCTCTGTGAGACCAAGGAGTGACGCGGCTGGCACGTTTCATCGCGAGGTGTCGACTGTCAAAGTAGCGAGTTGTCGAGATTGGCCAAGGACCGGGATTGAGGAGCCTGTCCGCGCCTGCTCCAGGTGGCGCAGGTCCGCGAGGCTTGGCCGAGCAGTGAGCTTCAGCCTGCATGGCCTGTTCACGACGTGCTGTGCGCGTGTTCACGGTGCCAAGTGCAGTGAGGGGCCTGCGGACAGGTCTGATGGATGTATCAGCGCTGCGAAGCAGTGAGAGGCCTGGCTTGCATTGCAAGATGCTGACAGTGCGCAGCTAGCAAATCGGTGAGGGGCTCCTAAACTGGGACACGGCACCTACATGGGATGGGCCCCCAGCTTTACTGAGACATGTGCGTCTCGTTTAAAGTAGCTAGGGCACGTCACCAGGGATGGCTTCGATTCCCTGGGTTGTATATACGTTGTGCAGTCGTTGCCTGTGTTGCCAACGTGGTCCCCGTGCACCACGGATGAGGATGTATATACAAGTGCTGCATGGTCAACGGTTTGCCGAATAATGGTACTACATAGGCTTTCCATTGCATGATCCCAGTACAGATATGCACGCACTAGCGCTGATGCAAATCTTGATTGACTTCTTTCGATCGATCATACTCCTGGAGCTGGCCACCGGTGGCTGCTAGACAGCCTTGCAATCTATACATGTACTAGCTGTATGACATGCATGCGTCCAGGAATATTTGCTCTACTGTATATACATTAATAACTATAATTACTTACATCAGAGTGAAGGCACCCACTTTTAAATATAAACAAAGCCAACGCTAACAACGTGGCACGAGCTACGAGCCATGAGGTAGCCATGGCTGACGGCGGAGCTCATAACTTTCACGTTTGGGAACCAAATTCGGCGGTGACTATCACAATCGCTTCGTCTTTCTAAGACGCACACGCTGATATAATTTTCCGAAGCTATTATGCAATATATGACGAGCAAACGCTCCTCGATGCAACGTACGCAGTCAGTGTTACATCCTCGGCCGGACAGTGAATCTAGTCTAATCTAGAGTATAAGGTGCACTTTAATAAGACAGCATAGGGCTCCGCGTATCCGCGTACCGCGATAGCAAGCAAAGAGCGCAGCAAATTGACTAACTGAGCCGCGGTTTATCCTCATCTAGGCCTTATAGCATGATTAATTAATCTAGCTATATAACACGGCATGTCATGCTCAAGGCAAATGACATCCGGATTAGTGCCCCTTGTTCTGAGAGAGTCGTCAGCACTCGTTTCATTAATCATCAAACCAAAGAGAGTGAGTCCATCGTCCTCAGACCAATTTCACCAAGCTGCGCTACCAAGCTGGCAAGTTGGTGTGCAGGCGCGCCGACATGCGCGCCGATCTTCCAGAGACTGCTGTCAGGCCCCAATAGGTTCTGTCTGACGTCTAGCTAGGGCCGGCCCAGCCCCTAGAAGATCTCGTACTTCTGGCTAGGCCCAAAATAACTGGTCCAAAACACACAAAGTACCAAATAAACACACAAAGTCCCGAACTTTGGACAAATTCCCAAATAAGTCCCGAAACGAGTCCTATAGTCCGGCGGACTATGAAAGCAAGCTAGATATCGAAAGTCCCAAACGAATAACAAATGGCTTTCGATTATTTATTAATGAAGGCATTGTTACGCCCATACAAAGGTCTGGGCCGTAACACTCCTCCCTTAATTCCCCAGGGGACGATAGCTATATCGTCCAGGCTTGGGGCGCACGCAACAAGACAATTACTGAGCACAAACAAAACAAACAAGAAAAAAAGAAGCACTTGTAAGCAAAACAAGCAACACACACAATAGCGACAATTGCCCAGGCTGGACTGGTCCACCTAGCTCTCAGTCAGCCATTGAGAATAATAGTACAAAATCGGCCATGGGGATACTATGTCCCAACCCCTGTTTGCCAGCGGGTTAGTAAAACCAATTCTCCCCGGCGTTGCCACACAAGGACAATTCCTTGATAGCCGATGGGATGAGGTCGCCATCATCCCGCTGCAATCCATCCATGAGGAAGTCGCGGCCCTCACATTCTGGACACCAAAGCTGGGACCCACCCCTCTCGACTGTGCCTTCCGCTGGCGATTCTCGTCGAGTACCTGGCGACCCTGCTCACCAATTTCCTCAAGGATCTTCCCGGGGTTAGCGAGGTGATCCGCATTGTACGCGAGCTGCATGGTATTCGTTCACGTTGGTGCGCGTTTGAGCGAGGTCTACCCACGTCCCGGTGGGCCAGTACGACATAAATGCGGCAAGGTATTGCGGGTGGGTGAACATGATTGTGCCCGCGTTCCAATCAATAACCCCACATCCATGTTCCTCAAAGAAACCTCCCGCCGATGATGGTCAACAAGTGCTACGACGCGCACCTGGAGAGCGTTAAAGCGAAAGCCCGGAGCCCTCACAAAGTTGGGCGCGACCCAGTCGAGTGAATGCCTCTCCCTGGCACGGAGCATACTTGGGATAGTCAACCCTTCGAGGTTTAGCATCTACCATGTATTTTGGCAGCTCCAGCTTGGGGCCGTATCGCGACTACCAGAACCCTCTGGCGTCGATTCTAGGCAGTCCTGGGGTCGCGGGGCCGCTCTCCCTGGCCGTGCAAGTCGAAGCAGATTAGCTCGCGCATGGAGCCTTGCTCCACATACGCATGAAATCCTGCCTCAAAGTGCAGCGGTTGCGGTCGGTGATAGTCCGCGCTGCGGACGGCCACGAACGGCGATGGTGGGATCGAGTTCGATGTAGACGGGAACTGTCACCCCGAAACTCGCGTAAGGGCGGGCGTATACTCACTGTGGGCCGGGAAATGCGCTGACGTAGGCGCCCAGGCGTCCATGGCGCCGGTCGAGCCACCGCCCGAGCCGACAAGACTGGTCACGCTCTGTCCCAATCTGGCCGTGGGCCGCGCTCCAGCACCCGGCATTGATCGCGATCTCCGCCAGAGGCATAGAGTCGGCATCCGCAAGTCCCATAGTACCTGGAGGAGGCGGTGCTGAATTCTGAGGGGCCCGCCGAGTGCGATCAAAGACCCCTGCGCGGGAGATATAAAGCCCACCGCTGGTATCGGGCCACGCCTCTCTGGTATATGTGCGCGGGACGTCTCCACGCGGGCCACCCGCTCGGAGTAAGTTCGCGCTTCTCGTCGCGGACTCTGGGAATCTGCACGGAGACACTGCCCGCCGACATGGTTCGTACATGCGGGACGTCTAACTTCTCGCTGGGCATCCGGTTCCAATTGGGGTCGTTTCTTGTTGCGCTCGATATATCCTCGGAATCCAGCTTAGTCGGGTTGGTCGAGCCGCCCGTTCGCCGGGTCGAGTCCCGTCCCGACAAGAACCGTCATTCTGCCCGTTCCCTGGGTCAGAATGGTTCGCACGGCATCACCGTCCCGTTGCTGGATCGGTGTCACCGCAGGTGTGACAGAACCGCCCGTTCGCCGAGTCGGCCCTGCTTGCACATGGCGTTGGTCAGGAGTCTGAGGCTCCCCCAGTGGCTCAGTGCGTGACGTTCATGTCCATGTCCATCCTCAATTAAGTCGACGTTGTCAGCGAACAACGATATCTCTTGCTCCTCGCTGTCGGGCTGCTGTGGAAGCATCTGCGATCATCGATCGCACACACGAATTAAGCCGTGTGAGTGTGAAAAAGGGGTACATGCACTTGATACTATTATTATGCTCTTAGACCCAATTACCATCATGCATGCACAATGGTGCGTACACATATTGACGTGAATAACACAAGTGCCTTCGCGGCATCCTATAGCGTACATGTGCTCAAGCCCGTTGTCCTAGCCCCCCCAGCACTGCTACCTTCGCGGTAGCAAGCCTAGTGGAGGGCATGCTTGGCCTTACACTTGCGAAGCAAACGTAATCACACCCTTCTAGCTCATTCTCGGTTTGCCACGAATCCTCGTAATCATGCTGAGCAAAACGCCACCGACGGTACGCGATACTATCCGGCTGTCTACCTCTCCCACGCTTGATGTCCCGGTGGTCCACGATCTCGGCCACCTGGTCTTCCTGTTCTCCAGTTTCTGGGTTGTACTCGACAGGGGCCGGCGGGTTGAGCCGACCTTGGATGGAGTTCTGGTGGCCGGTATAACTTGAGCTGGTCTCGATGGAAGTTGGGGGAAGTATTCCAGGAGCTCGGGATGTCCCGCCTTGAACATCACATCTCCGAGCTTCTCCAGAACCTTGTGTGGCCCCAGGAACATAGGACGGAGCTTTGTCTTGAGCTCACCCCCTACCTTCTCAGAGAAACGTCCTAGGCGGGGGCCTTCCACAATGCAGTACCCGCTCGCCCACATCGATGGCCGGCGTGCGCGCATCTAGGCGGCCAGCAGTCGTCGCCATGTAGCGCTCGGCTGCGGCCTGGTATGTAGCCCTTGACCGCACTGTCATGGGCCTGGCGCATCTGGACCAGCAGCCTCTCCACCCCTTCGAGGGTGTCTCACCGGACCGACTTCTTGCAGCTATAAGGCTGGGCTCGTGAGAAGGTCAGTCGGTGTGAGCGGATGCCTGCCCGTGTTGAGGAAGAATGTTGTGAAGCCATGAGCTGCCTGGGGGGCGTTACTCCTGAAGGGAGAACTCCACCAAGCCCAAGAACTCTTCCCAGTTGCTTCCCACCGCGCCGGTGTAGTGGCGCATGGTCTCTTGCACTAGCTGTGCGGTTCAGCCTCTCCATGCACCAGGTGGGAGGACGAGCTGTGATATGCTGTCCCCAGCGACACCTTGGTGCCCAAGCATATTCAAAAAACTCCTGCCAGAAGCGGGCCGTGAACAGCTTGTCTCGGTCGATCCGATATGAATTGCCGGCTGAGTCCGTGGTACCTGAACACCTGGTTAAGGTGTAGCTTAGCGCAAGCCTCGGCCGTGAGCTCGGCTGGACATGGTGCCAGGTGACACATGCGCGTCAAGCGGTCCAGGAAAACCAGAATCATGCATGCTGTTGCCATATTTCTTGGTCTTCCGGAAGGCGGGCCAACAAAATCCATCATCAAGGAATCCCAAGGGCCCATTGGGTACGTCTGGTAGGGTCTGGGGGACCGCCTGTGAGCCCGTATTGCGGGACTTCATGATCTGACATGATGGACACTCGCGCACGTACATCTCAATGTACTCTCGCATGCCTGGCCAGTAGAAGTTCTTTCTGGCCCGTGGCAGCAAGCGGTGGATCCCTTGGTGGCCACCGGCGAGAGAGTCATGGAGCTCATGGAGCAGAGCCGCTCGACATATATCTCCGGGACGTACAAGCGCCAGCAGTCTGGCCTCACCATAGTTATTATAAATAGTGACGGAACCTTTTTGCCACTTGGGCAATTAGGTCCGTCACTATTTATCCGGCGAAAACCACTCGCCGGTATCTATTCCGCGTTAAGTTCACGTCGTAGTGTGGGGGCCGATATCTATCGTACCGCTGATGCCTACTGCAGTACCGAATCTCGCCTTAACCCTTAGTCGGGAAACTACCCGACCTGTCGGGTAGTTTGACTAACGGTCGAATTTCGCGCCGCGCCGTGAGCGCCGCGCCACTTGTGACGGAGGACAGTTGTCCGGTGGGTCCGGGGACACTTAGGGACGACGGTGATGCGTAGGTTTGGGGGAAATATTCGCCATAGCCTGGTAATTACAACGTGCATTGAGCAGGTATCACGTGACTTTGGCGGGAAATTTTCACTCGCGCGCGCGCGTAACTAGATATGGCTGCCAGCATGCCGTTCTCACGGAAATTTTGCGTGTCGAGGCTAGAAACGGTTCAGCATTTTGCTCAGAATGACTCTGCGTGATTTTCGTAGGTCAGGCATGGCCAAACTTGTAGGATTGGGAAAATTCAGGTAGGAAAATACTGCCTTCTGGGTCGTCAGTGCCAGATGAGTACTCGCTTATCTTATTTCCATTTTATCCTCATGGCCGGGCAGTCTGCGCCAGCCCAAGCATCCAGATTTGGTACCGGATGTCCGCTGATGCGTTTGCTGGGAATGCGGACGCGTTTATAGGTAATATTTGAACGGAGCATCAACCTTGTAATCATAAAGGATGCATGCATGATGCGGCTATGGCGGCCTATGCCTGTAAAGCAATGGTATGTGTGAGATATGAGGGTCCCGGCCAGTGGGATCCGGGCAGGACGTGAACGAGCCAGGTACGGCAACGTGTTTGCGTGTCCTTTGCAGCGGAATACGTCTCCCATGCATTATATTTGACGAGCTTTTTAGTGCACCTTTCAGCAAGCCTCCATGCCTGCTGTACAGAGGGGTATTAGCCCTGAAAGTGACCAGTTTATGGCATTTCTTTGGAGCATATCATTTCGTTAATGCAGGTAGGCAACATGTTTGTATTCCAGCACCTTTGGCAATCTTTTATAGCTTGTTATAATGCATTCTTGTATTGCATGTCATAGATGGCTGTTTATGCGCGCGTAACCCACACACATATATGAGCACCTTATATAGGTCTAACGGGTTATCCGGGTGGTTTGACCCAAGGAAAGCACCATTGGACTATCCAACTAAGTTGTCCAATGTTGCTGTTGAGGTTCCATACCCTCCCTGGGAAGTTAGGGGGGGGTTCACTTTTCCTTGGGGAAAAAAGATCGTCTTTTGGCCAAGTTTGACTGGAGCTATCATCCAAATGCTTTGATAAACCCGTGGTATGATTGCATATTCTGAAAGCCCTCGAAGTGTAGATACTCCTAGCATCTTGGTTGGGGGCATTTGGAGTTGTGGCCTGTGAGTTATGATTTTTCTCATTTTCTGGGGTCTGAAAGTGCCAAAAATGGTCCTCCCGACTAAGGGTTAACGATTTTCCAACCGGGCATATTTTCCCTTCTGGCACTTTCGTTTGGCCTTCTGGTATCAAATCCTTCCGGTATTAATTCGGAAATACCCGTGTCACCACAGGGATTCGAACCCCCGACTTACGAGGTCTTAGTTATTATAAATAGTGACGGAACCTTTTTGCCACTTGCCCAGGCAATTAGGTCCGTCACTATTTATCCGGCGAAAACCACTCGCCGGTATCAATTCCGCGTTAAGTTCACGTGAACTACACGCGGAATAGATACCGGCGAGTGGTTTTCGCCGGATAAATAGTGACGGACCTAATTGCCCAAGTGGCAAAAAGGTTCCGTCACTATTTATAATAACTAAGACCTCGTAAGTCGGGGGTTCGAATCCCTGTGGTGACACGGGTATTTCCGAATACCCGAAGGAT